>JARQOD010000006.1:222527533-222560295 GCA_033576555.1 Oophaga sylvatica | reverse complement strand
GAAAATTTATAGTGCATCTATCGCTTGCGATAGTGACCACAAGTGCGCTGTTTTTCTGGGGGAAAAAAAAAAAATTGTCTGAAGTTTTTGAGCTATAAGAAGATTAGATGTACTATGCAGGCTTTGCTGGTGCAATTTTGCTGGTGAAAAATTTTGCCCTTAAAGTTATGTAATGGTTTTATTGCAGTGTGAGCAAAAGTACTCATTTTTTGGAGTGTCTAGGGTGCTTGGCTATGCAGAGTATCATAGGTGCTAAAAAGTGACATGTTTGGCCCACGGATGCTTTTTAAAAGACTGTTACACAGCCCAAAAACATGCATTGATTCCCCGTGTAGTCATTCCCCCAAATGTTTTGTGGCCATTATCAGCCAGAAATTTTGCGCCGGGGGGACTAAAACATGTCATCAAAAATTTGGGGATACTCAAGAAAAAATGTTTAGATTTAAGGTTAAAGGAAGCCAAAGCATTGTTAAACCCATAGTAACATTTTGACCCGAGGAAAGGCAAAAAAAACCATGTGGAAAACACTAAGCCCCACACTGGGGGGAAAAAAAATTCCCTTTCCCCCGACTCCACTACGGAACAGATTTCCCCTAAATAAACCCCCTATCAAGGAATCTAGTATATTAACCTGTAATTTTATACTTTTCAAAAAAGGGCATCAGCCTTTTTTAAAAATTTTAGTATGAATCATCATTAAACATCATTGGAGAGTGACCCAAATCCCCACTGCTCTTACAGTAAAGAATCTGCATCTGTGTTTATGATTAAATCTTTCCTCCAGATGTAGAGGATGCCCCCTTGTCCCCATCATAGGTCTAAGAGTAAAAAAGATCATTAGAAAGGGCTTTGAACTTTCCCCTCATATATTTATACATTGTAATAAGATTACCCCTGAGCCTTCGGTTTTACAAACTAAATAAGCCCAAGTGTAATACCAATCTTGGTATTGCAGAAGCCCCAGAGCTCTAATAACCTTGGTCGATCTTCTCTGCACCCGCCCTAGTTCAGCTTTGTCTTTCTTATACACGGAGACCAGAATTACATACAGTATCTAGTGACTTGTATAGGGGTAAAATTATGATCTCCTCATGAGCATCTATGCCTCTTTTAATGCAGCGAATTATTTTATTTGCCTTTAAGCAGATGCCTGACACTGGCCACTAAATGTGAGTTTGTCGTCTACCCATCCACTCAGGTCTTTTTCAGTGACAGTTTTGCCCAGTGTTTTACAATTAAACACATAATTTTACATCTTATTTCTTCTGCCCAAGTGCATGACCTTACATTTATCCCCATTAAACTCATTTGCCATTTATCAGCCCAAACTTCTAGTTTACATAAATCTTCCTGTAATATTAAATTGTCTTCCTCTGTATTGATTACCCTGCAGAGTTTAGTGTCATTTGCAAATATTGAAATTCTACTTTGTATGTTCCCTACAAGGTCATTAACCACTTTCTACCATATGACGCACTCTTCCGTCCATGTGATCTGGGCGTTAAGTCCCAGTGGCGGGATATTACATCATATAGTATCAGATGCGATCAAACACGCTCACAGGTGGACAGCAGCCGATCGTGGCCGGGTGTCAGCTGATTCTCACAGCTGACACCGGCACTACGTGCCAGGAGCCATCACGGACCACTCTCAGCACTGTAACCAGCGACACACAGCGATGAAAGATGATTGCAGCGTTCCGGTGGCTGCAGAGGGGCTGACGCGGGGTCCCAATCGTTCCCATGGAGACCCGGATGTTGTCACGACAACATCCGGGTCTCCAGGTCAAAGAGACTTCCTGACATGCACAGTGCATGTCAGGAATTCTCAGGTTAGTGCACGGAGAAGCTGCAGCGCTGCAAGCTTCTGTAGCATGAAGATGCTGTCGTCTACATGCTATAGAAGGGATTAGCCTGCAGAAAATGAGTGTCCCATAGTGGGACAAGGTGTAAAAATAAGAATTAAATAAAACATTTTTTTAAAGAATTGTAAAATTATTTTAAAAAAATTATTTAAAAAAATCAATATTTATTATATCGATAAATAAATATTTTAGAGAAAAAAAATTCTAAACAATAAAAGCACACATATTTAGTATCCCCTTGTCCGTAACGACCCGCCATATAAAACTGTCCCATTAGTTAACCCCTTTAGTGAACACTATAAAAAAGGCAAAAAACAATGCTTTCTCATTATACCTCCGAACAAAATGTGGAATAACATGCAATCAAAATATGGATATAAATATATCGCAGAAAACATCATCTTGTCCCTCAAAAAACAAGCCCCTGTACAGCATCATCAGTGAAAAAATAAAAAAGTTATAGCTCTCAGAATAAAGCAATGCAAAAATATTTTTTATATAAAATAGTTTTATTGTATAAAAGCGCCAAAGCATAAAAAATATATAAATGAGGTATCGCTGTAATCTTACTGACCCGACAAATAAAACTGCCTTATCAATTTTACCACACGCAGAACTGTATAAACTCCCCCCAAAAGAAATTCATTAATTGCTGGTTTTTATTCATTCTGTCTCCCAAAAAACGGAATAAAAAGCGATCATAAAATGTCATGTGCCCAAAATGGTACCAATAAAAACGTAAACTCATCCAGCAAAAAACAAGACCTCTCATGACTGTGTGGTTTAAAATATGGAAAAATTATAGCTCTCATAATATGGTAATGCAAAAACTTTTTTGCAATAAAAAGCATCTGCTATGCGCCCAAACAGTGTTTCCACCCCACATATTGGTTATCGGCGTACTCAGGACAAATTGCACAACAACTTTTGGGTTCACAATTCTCCTGTTACCCTTTGGAAAATAAAAAGTTGGGGGCGAAAAGATCATTTTTGTTTAAAAATTATGATTTTTTATTTTTACAGCTCTACGTTATAAACTTCTGTGAAGCATTTAGGGGTTCAAAGTGCTCAGCATACATCTAGATAAGTTCCTTAGGGGGTCTACTTTCAAAAATGGTGTCACATGTGGGGGTTTCCACTGTTTAGGCACACCAGGGGCTCTCCAAAGGCAACGTGGCATCCGATCTCAATTCCAGCCAATTCTGCGTTGAAAAAGTCGAACTGCACTCCTTCCCTTCCGAGCTCTGCTGTGTGCCCAAACAGTGGTTCTCTCCCTCATATGGGGTATCAGCATACTCAGGACAAATTATAAAACATTTGGGACCAATTTCTCCTGTTACCCTTGGTAAAATAAAAAAAATTGGATCTGAAGTAAATATTTTGTGAAAAAAGTTAAATGTTCATTTTTTTTAAAACATTCCAAAAATTCCTGTGAAGCACCTGAATGGTTAATAAACTTCTTGAATGTGGTTTTGAGCATGTTGAGGGGTGCAGTATTTAGAATGTAGTAACTTTTGGGTATTTTCTATCATATTGAACCCTCAAAGTGACTTCAAATTTTATGTGATCCCTAAAGAAAAAATGGTGTTGTAAAAATGAGAAATCGCTGGTCAAATTTAAACCCTTATAACTTCCTAACAAAAAAAATTTTGTTTCCAAAATTGTGCTAATGTAAAGTAGACATGTGGGAAATATTATTTAGTAACTATTTTGTGCGATATAATTCTCTGATTTAAGGGCATAAAAATTTGAAAATTTAAAAATTTTTGCCATATTTCCGTTTTTTTCATAAATAAACGTAAGATATATCGAAGAAATTTTACCACTATCATGAAGTACAATATGTCTCAAGAAAACAATATCAGAATCGCTAAGATACGTTGACATGTTCTAGAGTTATAATCTCATAAAAAGACAGTGGTCAGAATTGTAAAAAATTGGTTCAGTCATTAACATGCAAACGACCCTCGGGAGTATTGGGGTTAATAAATATATTAAAAAGAAGTGGGCCCAAAACCGACCCCTGAAGTACCCCACTGCTACCCACGACCGAGTCTGAGTGTGCTCCATTACTAACCACCCTTTGATTCCAATCCCTGAGCCAGCTGTTAACCCACTTACACATATATTCACCTATCCCCATTGTTCCCATTTTATGTATCAACCTTTTGTGTGGCACTGTATCAAAAGCTTTTGAAAAGTCCATAAACACCACATCCACTGCGTTCCCTTGGTCCTGTCCGGATCTCACCTCTTCATAGAAGCTTATCAGATTAGTCTGACAAGAACGGTCCCTCATAAACCCATGTTGATATTGGGTCATGAGGCTATTCTTCTTCAGATACTCCAGTATAGCAGCTCTTAGAAAACTCTCCAGGATTTTACCCACAGTAGATGTTAAGCTCACTGGCCTATAATTTCCAAGTTCAGTTTTTGTCCCTTTTTGAATGTTGGCACCACATTTGCTATACGCCAGTCCTGTGGTACAGACCCTGTTATTATGGATTCTTTAAAGATTAAAAACAATAGTCTATCTATGACTGTACTTAAATTCTGTTGTACTCTGTGTTTTATCCCATCCGGGCCCGATGATTTGTCAACTTTATTGATTTTTAGAAGCCGCCGTACTTCCTGCTGGGTTAAGCAGGTGACATTTAATGGAGAATTATTATCACTGATCATGTTGTCCATCATGTGATTTTCTTGTGTAAATACTGTTAAAAAAAAGTCATTAAGCATATTAGTTTTTTTCCTCATCCACCATTTCACCCAGACCATTTTTAAGGGGTCCAAAACGATCATTTTTTAGTTCCTTACTATCTACATAGTTTAAGAATATTTTGGGGTTATTTTTACTTTCTCTTGGAATGAGTCTCTCTGTCTCAATCTTTGCTGCCTTAATCTGCATTTTACAGAATTTATTCAATCTTCTGTATTTATTTAATGCCTCATCACTACCTACTTGCTTTAATTCCCTAAACGCTTTCTTTTTGTCCCTTATTGCGCACCTTACAACTCTATTTCGCCATAGTGGTTTCCTCCTATTTCTAGCATGTTTATTCCCATAGGGTATATACTGTGCACTGGTCCTATTCAGGATGCTAATAAACGTCTCCCATTTTCTTTGTGTATTTTTATGTCTCAGGATATCGTCCCAGCTTATTGTGCTAAGATCATCTCTCAACAATTGGAAATTTGCCTTCCTGAAGTTGAGTGTCCTTGTAACCCCTTACTACACATCTTATTAAAGGATACATGAAAACTTATTCTTTTGTGATCATTATTACTCAAGTGACCCCGAACACTTATACACGGTGCATACCAGAGCACCCTAGACAAACTTGAGTAACGAGCACTTTCTCTCATCACTAGCAATAAAGACGATTGCTATCACTTGATGCACTGATGACTAGAATAGCCTTTTAAGTTTCAATAAAATTTTCCTGATCTCACATTTCATAAGGTTATTAAAAGTGGACATCACTAATCATGGAGGTCATATTTCCTCTGCTTGAATAGATCAGCAGTCATACATGTGTTGTGTGATTCTAAGTAAAAACTAATTTGATTAGTGTGAATATTGGGAATATTTCAGAGGAATCTGTTTTTATTTGTACTACTAATTTATTGTTGCTAATGTTGTGCCAATAAATTCATGTGTGTTTTTTAGATGATCAAAATTCACATTAGACTCTGTTCATATTGGGGCTTATATTCCAATTTCCTATTGCCATAATAAATCAGGAACAATTTCATAGAAAGCCTAATGATCTATGTAAAAGTATATTAATAGATTTACAAATGCTGCAGCCTATTCAATCTGCATAATTGAACATCATATTGATTAAAATGCAGACTTTTTTTTACTATGACAGATGGGAAACTGGTAAGACTTCTATGGTTCTATGCAAATTGCCTCTTCAGAAAGAAAGAGGACTTGAACTCTATAGCGCCACCTGTTGGAAGTAGCAATCCTATGGTTCTACTAATCTGAATTTACAACACCATAAGTATCTATAGTGTTTTAATCAAAAATTGTTGAAAGAGTTGTAGGTCTGGATGTTAGATCCAGAATAAGGACTGTTAGATATAGGTACAATGGCATCTAAACGAGGCTTAATTCTATGTTGTTATATACTGTACAAGATCGTATAGGAAAACTTGGCACCACAAATTGAAAAACAGATGCAATAGTGCAGAAACCATCTGGTCTTAAAGTCCTGCAGAACAATATAATATATTTACCATGCTTAACTTAAGGATTAAGCTACTATTAACTGTTGCAAAGTGTTGTCTAAAATGTAATTCTCGTAGATTGTTGAAATACTATAATTTCCAGATTGTACAATATAAACAACTTTACTAAAGAACATAACTAAAAGAGCTTAAAATGGCGTAAAACGCAATTTTCACATACAACAGACTAATTAACATCTAACATTAAAATCCTATTCTGTACAGAAACAAATTTCTATTTTACTTTAAATAGGTTTTCCTGTTTCATGCATCACAATCATTACCAAATGGACAACTTTCTATCGTGTGTCGCTAATACCCTCGGAATACGAAGAGAAATCCCTGTAGATTCTTATTATTTTGGTAATGGATTATTGCCAAAAGTTGTAACTCTATTATACTCTCGGTATTGATTTCATCACTGTGATACTCTATTGCATTTTTCATTCAGTAATTCTCTGTGCTTTATGCATGGATTCATAGAGAATTAAATCTTCAGAGCATCGGAGCGGCATTTCTCATGCCAGCAGTTTAAATATTTACATTTATATACTTAGTTCCTTCACTTTATCATACGTTAGATATTTTAGACTTGACAGATTCCAAAAGGAAAACATGAACTGGTTAGTTATACATAAAGCTAATAAACATAATGTTTTGCTAACTATTTTGTGATGAATGGCTATATTATCTCAGATGATATAAAATTTGCATGTGCTCACTTAGATGTATTAATATATTAAACTATATTAATAGTACAGTTTACCATTAAAATTTTTGAAGCAGCGTTCTTTTCTATGTTAATTACATTAACTGAACTAATGTAGTTACACAAGACAAAGACAGAGAATAAAGCCCCTGTACAAGAACAATATATGTTTTTTTTTTAGTCCAGTAGCTCACCATAATGAATAATTCCACTTTCATGGATGTGGAAATGGACCCTCTCACCTCTTGGGCCCTTGTGCAGCCTTATAGGTTTCATCAAAGGTTTATCCACCAGAATAAGTTTACAAGAATAAAAAACCCTTTGATTTAGCAATGAACAACACTTGTCCGTACTTAAGTCTCCAAAATCTGAATACAGTGTTGGAAGAGGATAGGAATGTGCCAAATTCTTACTTGTTGCAATGATACTGATATTGTTCTGATACTTCCATCAATTACTGCTATTGGTATAGAAAATTATGGAGGGAAACTGTCCCATGTTATACTCCTGCCTTCATTAATTGCAGTAGAAAAGACTCCAAACTTACAAAGCAATAGAAACTCTGCATGTTGGACTCCTTTAACGCAGGGTGCACATGGTCAGTAATTGGCAGCACTTTGGACGTAGCACATGTCCGCTGCGTCCAAAGCGCTGCCGGATTTTAAATGCAGGTGATTCCTTATGTGTTTATTGAACTGTGCTGAACCACCGCGTCCAATACATTGTATGAGTAAAATTTCTCTTGCCTCGGAGGCTCATGTCTCTGCACAATAAATTTACATTCTGTGATCTGGAAAGACACACCACATCTCCGGCTTCGCAGGGAAGCCACTGGTTTCGGTGCACATATAGTGGACATGGGATTTTTTTAAATCCCATCCACTATGCTGTATCATCTGGACGCGGCTGGTTGGATGCTGCAGATGTACACAGCATCCAACCCGCAGCGTTTACTGACCATGGGAATGTACTCTTATAGAAGCAAATAATATCTAATGTATCAACCTTCCTCTACTTGAGCTTAAAAAGGTTGTAAAGTCTCAGAAGAAAAGTTTGTCATCACACTATTTACTTCAGAATGCCAAATTGTGACAGTGTGTGATTTGCATACTATCACGATTTACCTGTATTTCCTCTGCAAGTGGATGGTCACAAAACTGCTTGTATACAATATGAATACCTGCAGTCATATGCCAACTAGTCTCACCTGGTTTTCCCCAATAGAAGAGAATTGAGAAAAGACCCTGAGTCTAGTCTGCATGTGACCAAAAACCTTTTAATATTTTAAACTCAGCTAAAATGTAAAGTACCATGTTTTAGATGAACATTAAAAGGTTGGTCCGAAACCAAAGTAAATTTCATTGTAAATCCTTATGTATTTATTCCATAATCTACACCGTGTGCAGAATTATTAGTCAAATGAGTATTTTGATCACATCATCCTTTTTATACATGTTGTCCTACTCCAAGCTGTATAGGCTTGAAAGCCAACTGCCAATTATGTAAATCAGGTGATTTGCATCTCTGTAATGAGGAGGGGTGTGGTCTAATGACATCAACGCCCTGTGTAGGTGTGCTTAATTATTAGGCAACTTCCTTTCCTTTATCAAAATGGGTCAGAAGAGAGATTTGACGGATTCTGAAAAGTCAAAAATTGTGAGATGTCTTGCAGAGGGATGCAGCAGTCTTGAAATTGCCAAACTTTTGAAGCATGATCACCGAACAATCAAGCGTTTCATGGCAAATAGCCAACAGGGTCGAAAGAAGCGTGTTGATAAAAAAAATGGCGCAAAAATAACTGCCCATGAATTGAGGAAAATTAAACGTGAAGCTGCCAAGATGCCATTTGCCACCAGTTTTGCCATATTTCAGAGCTGCAACGTTACTGGAGTATCAAAAAGCACAAGATGTGCCATACTCAGGGACATGGCCAAGGTAAGATAGGCTGAAAAACAACCACCTTTGAACAAGAAACATAAGATAAAACATCAAGACTGGGCCAAGAAATATGTTAAGACTGATTTTTCTAAGGTTTTATGAACTGATGAAATGAGAGTGACTCTTGATGGGCCAGATGGATGGGCCCGAGGCTGGATCAGTAAAGGGCAGAGAGCTCCACTCCGACTCAGATGCCAGCAAGGTGGAGGTGAGGTACTGGTATGGGCTGGTATCATTAAAGATGAACTTGTGGGACCTTTTCGGGTTGAGGATGGAGTGAAGCTCAACTCCCAGACCTACTGCCAGTTTCTAGAAGACACCTTCTTCAAGCAGTGGTACAGGAAGAAGTCGGTGTCATTCAAGAAAAACATGATGTTCATGCAGGACAATGCTCCATCACATGCATCCATATTCTCCACAGCGTGGCTGGCAAGTAAAGGTCTAAAAGAAGAAAAAATAATGACATGGCCCCCTTGTTCACCTGATCTGAACCCCATAGAGAACCTGTGGTCCTCATAAAATGTGAGATCTACAGGGAGGGAAAACAGTCTACCTCTCGGAATAGTGTGAGGCTGTGATGGCTGCTGATGCAATGTTGATCGTAAACAGATCAAGCAACTGACAGAATCTATGGATGGAAGGCTTTTGAGTGTCATCGTAAAGAAAGGTATATTTCTATATTGGTCACTGATTTTTTTTGTTTGTTTTTGAATGTCAGAAATGTTTATTTCTAAATTTTGTGTTGTTATATTGGTTTACCTGGTGAAAATAAACAAGTGAGATGGGTATATATTTGGTTTTTATTAAGTTGCCTAATAATTCTGCACAGTAATAGTTACCTGCACAAACAGATATCCTCCTAAGATAGCCAAACATAAAAAACCCACTCCAACTTCCAAAAATATTAAGCTTTGATATTTATGAGACTTTTGGGTTGATTGAGAACATAGTTGTTGTTTCAATAATAAAAAAGAATCCTCTCAAATACAACTTGCCTAATAATTCTGCACACAGTGTAAGTTAAGCTATTTTCTAATGTACTTGCTTTAAAAATTCCCTACTTTACTGTAACTACATTATCTATTTGCTATTGTATTTTTATCTCTACTTCCTGTGTGATGACGATTCGTTTGAATATCCCAGTGCATGCTGGGATACTCAAGTGAAATGTCATCATGGGGCTCAGGCTGCGGTCACTGTCATAGCCTCTGCCGTCTCTCTGAAATGAAGCGTCATCAGTGATGCTCAGTTCAAGGATGAGACTAGCACCTGCTGTGTTTCAGCCCACTGTTATTGTGTGTTGTGCACAAATATAGCATGTGATTTGCTGTTAGCTGAGCTCAGTAGTAATGAGCCGGCAAAATATAAGTGTCATAATACCCGGCATGCAGACCAGGCTGAGCTTCGTAGGTGACCATAAATTTCACTACATAGTGTAATACTAAAAATTAAGGAAAAATAAAAGGAAAAGTTTAAAAAATATAAAAAAATAACTGAATAATCCCTTTTTTCCTTATTAAAATTAAGACATTTTAAAAAATAGCAACAAAGTCTTGCATGTCAAAGTATAAAAATAAATAATCCATACATTAGAATCAATAAAGAGTAAAAAAATCAAGACATTAGAATTGTTTCTTTGATCAAGTTAAATATGTGATAAAAAACAAATATATTCCAAACTGGTATCAATAAAACTGTCATGTTCAAAACAGCTGACATGTGCCATGAAAGATGTAGGCTTAGCGCCGGAGGCCACACCAAAAGAAGAAAGATGACATGTGCGGCACATGTTGTGAAGGTGTTAAGACATTTACTTCACTTAAATAAAAAAAATAAAACTAAATATAAGCTTGGCATTGCCATAATTTTACTGATCTGGGGAATCATTTCACAAGCTCATTTTTAACATACAATGAATGCTGTAAAAACAAAAAGAAAACATTGCGGAATTGCATTTCTTTCAAAAAGTTCATCCCAGTCAGCTTTTTTTCCATTTTTAATGCATTTCATGTCAAAGTGGATAATGTCAAACAGCTAGTTTGACTGAAAATGTGAAAGATTATGACTGTTGAAGACAAAATGTTAAAAATGCATATATAAACAAAAATCGACAGTAGAAGCAATGCGTTAAAATTAATTACACTATAGGACATAATTCATATAATTACATTGAAATAGAAATTCCTATATTTGCTAAACTGAAAGTGCATGGTAATAAGGGAAGTAATGATAAAACACATGTAAAATTCTGTTATAGGTCTATTGATGGAGCCAATTGTTTTCTTATGGAGCTTATTATGTGTAACTAGGTCAAGTTTTTTCATATATTTACATCTATTTATGTTTAGTGCCTTTCTTTTTCGAAATTACTAATTATACACTTCTTTTTACTCTATGTCAGAATAGGACAGGATATCAATACTTATTAGACATGTAATAAGAAGTTACTTTGTATCATGTGATTCACGCAAAGGAGGGTTATATAGCTACTTGCAAAGGGCTTATTTGCAAAAAGAGATAGTGTTAGGGTTGGCAGATCACACTAAATAAAAAATAATAATAAAGTGCAATTGCAACCCAGGGTCCACCGTGCAGAGATGTTAAACTGCTGCTAATGTGGACAATGGCGAAACTCATACACTTAACACGACTGCGTTAACTCCACGCAGTGTGAACAGAGAGAAAAGTACCTGCTCGGTTGCTCCACAGAGCGGTACTAAAACAGAGAGCACAATATCCTGTTAAACATCACAGGAGTATGGCAGATAATGATACTAGTTGAGGTCCCTATAACTACGCTCCAACTAGGCTGGTTGTTGTGCTCGCTCGGATACTCTGTGCAAATGGCACACGCAATTAAGGACACCTGGAGTCAAATACTGAGGCAAGCGGGAGTTCCCACCTCACACTGCCTGTCTGGACTCACTCGCAGTGCTAGTAACAGCACACGTGCAAATAGAGTGGTAACGTATCCACAAACACATATGATACTAGCGCACAGGCGTGACCCATTGAGAGCCTTTTATACCTTAAGCTCAAGTCCAGACAGACAGGACATTGCCTGTGGACCAATCTGAAGTTGCCAGATCACAAGAGCAGATGATGTCTGAGCACAAATGAGAAGGCGCCACATCATGGACATGCTCAGTAGGATGAAATCTGGACTTGCGCTCCAGAGCACAGCGCTGCACGTGTAAACCAGCAGTCACCATAGGCTTAGCTGGAGAGCCAACAGTAACTACACATACAGCACGAGCCTGTGCAAGGCACTGGGACTGGAGTCTGTGCTGAGCAGTCATCCTAGCGGCTGAGCGTGAATGGGAGACCACAGCACCAGACAGGGCTTGGGTTCTATCTTGTGTAGCGGGAGAATCACGACGCCTAACAGACAGCTGCTTGTAAATGAAAAATCTGGAAAGAATCAATTGCCTGTAAAATGGTTAATCAAGGTCTATCATTAAATGCTGCAGACAGGTAACAACAAGTCACTTAGACGAAGCTGTGAAAGGATGTTACCTTAGTAGTTGATTTTATCATCCTTCTGTTGCATACTACACAGAAATACATCTTGTATTTCATCATACAAAACTACATCTAGTATGAATCAAGACAGCAGCACTGATTCGTTGTTTTTCCAAGGCAGGAATTCTCACAGAGCTTTCAAAATATTTAGACAGTAGAGAGCCAGACTTCAGCTGACTTCAACCTCTCTTTATTAAAGGGCTATAGATTTTACCACTAAATTCAACAAGAATGTGCTTCTTAAACTTGGTGAAGATGAGCAGATGTTTTTAATTTAAAAATCGCCAACTTTGCCAAATTTTTCCTAAAAATGTAGTTTGTGGCTAATAAAATAATGAAAATCTCAATACTGCAAAATTTGTAACTGCTTAGAAAATATATGTAGAAGAAAAGGGAAACAAAGAACTTTACTGACCATTAGAGCTCACACTCTACAGAAGATAGAGGACCCTGCTGACAATAATAGCTTACCCTTAATAAGATTGAGCAAAAGAAGAACCTTCTAACCATAAGAGCTTGCATTCTATAGGAGAGAGACGCAAAGAGAGAGAGGACCTTACCCTATACAAGATCAATAAAGAGAGGACCCTGATAACCATAAAAGCCTATACTCTATAGGAGAAAGAGACTTACCCAGCGATTCTTGAGATGGAAAATGACTCTGCTGTACACACTGTGCTCCACTGATAACCGATGACCTAAAATGGCTCAAATACTGACCACCGATGTACAAGGAATAATATACTACAAGATGCGATAGTGGCACAAAATTATGGGAAAGCACATGTGGCAATGTAAAATGAATTTAGTATGCTCTCTGTTGCTTCAACAGTGTTGGAAATGGCACCAGTTTTTAATTTTAGCGTTTTTGTGAACCGCAGTGCCGATCTCAAAACGTTTGATTTTACTTCAAACCCCCAGTTTCAGGAAATTTGACTAAAACTTGATATTCCGTGGATCGATATACTCATCTCTAATGCTAACTTTTTACTTTATGAAGTTTTCCAGGAGCTATGTCCTCTTTGAACCTCCATTTACACCAATTTTGGAGACCTTTTGTATCGTGGCACTAAATAAATGCTCTAATCATAATATATACCATACTTATACGATTGCATACATTAATTCCCATTGTAAAAAATCTATATAGAGAAAAATATATACTGACACATATATAACAAAGGTGCAAACATGGATTTGAAACTTATTTAAAACCAAAAACTCAATGAAAGCATTAAGTGAATCACTATGTACAATCACCACACAAAAAATACTTACATTTATCAATCAGATATTTAAAATACTATCTTGAGCACATTCTGTGTTCATTATGTGCTGACAAAGTTACTTTCATAATGCATGCATTTCTCACTGTCTTATTTTTGTTAAGAAAAATTGTAGAAATTGTTATTTTTCACAAGATTGTAGAGTTATACTTGCAATACCCTGCAAAATAAATGGAACTATAAAAAACAGCTATTTTCTAGATTAAATATAAGACAGGCACTGCTATATTTTATAGCCATAGCCTGCACCAGTCTTCTGCATTTTCTCTTCTGTAACATTTGGTAGTCGACTGCAGCCTCATAAATTTGTGGCACTGTTAACATTTGGATTTCAAATAATTTGCAACTACACACAAGCGCACAAAATTTCCACTGTCACCGACTTTAAAAATGTGGCCGGTGAGGCACATAATTATTTGAAATATTTTCTCTCTAGTATCACGTTTTTAAATAATGATCTTTTAATAAGCTAGCGACACATAAATTAGAGCATTGCAGCTTTTAATGTGAGATATTTAATTCTAAAATTGCATTATCACTCAGGGAAGAGTTGTAAATTAATTCTATGCTTGGAGTGTAATGCATGAGGGAATTTCTTGCAGATACAAATCACAAAAATATTCCCATGCAGCCTAAAATCCATATGCCTTTTATAAATATTGCAAATATGAAGCCGCTGAGGAAATTTTACTTTACCCTATTGTTCAGGTGAGCAATCATGGTAAAAAATTTTAAAAAGACAAAATTATGAAACAATGTTAATAGAAGTTTTCCATATACACTCCTCAGTATTGAAATTCTAAAAACAAAAATAGGAAAGTTATGAAGTTATGGAAATCACAGATCGATAGACATGTTAAAAATATGCAAATGATGATAAAAGAAGCAACAAAACAACTTGATTTATTCAATAATATGTGTGAACACTTTGCTCAGAAAGATACGCAGCCCACTTGCACACCTTGGCATGTTATCAGTGACGTTATTAATGGCAGTCTGAGGAATGTTCTGCCACATGGAATACACATGGGCACACAAATCATCAAGATCTGCTGCTGGCAGCTCCCTTTGCAATCCAATTTTCAATATATGACCATTCAATTAGACTAATACTTCTGAAAAGTCTGTATCATGTATTGGTGCGTTGAGATTCTATTGTAGAATATGGTCCTGCAATGTATGCATGCAGAGATTATGGACAAATTGAAAAGTGGCATCATTTTATACCACAGTATAAAACCATGGCAAAATATATTTCTAGTATGTGGATTATGATGCTGATTTTTATCCAAATCTGCATTGTTCATATTGAAGTGTTTGCTTTGCAAATAATTCTGTAGTTGTCTCAGGTAGCATCACATTTACCCTGCAGCTATGAAATTTTGCCTTATATCCCAACCATGCAAATGATTGGCTGCCCTGTAATGCATGTACATTTCATGTCCACCAGAGTGTTATTTCAATCTGCGACTTAGAATGATATCCTGACACATGGACAGGGGTTATTGCGATGCTAAATGCTGTTTAACCCATTAAGGAGAGGAGTAATTTTTCCTACCCTTTTTCCAAGAGCCATCACTTTTTAAATATTTGGTCAAAACAGTTGAATGGGGATTAATTTTTGCAAGACAGAAATGAAAAATAATTTTCAAATAGGGTGAAATAGTGAAAAAGATACAATTCAGCCATTGATTTTTAGGTTTAATTTTTACTGTATGCAATATATGGTAAAAATTACGAACCAGCATAATTTTTTTATCAATACAATTACATTAATTCTAAAGATTAGTGGATCAGACATAAATCTAATTTTTCTGCTAACATTGATTTTCCCTGGACACTTGATTTTCAGATAATTTAATGTTCCTTATAATGTTCTGGGTCTCTCTAGGGGTCCCAAAGCATAATGTATACTATATGTCAAATATAAAAATAATCTTCATATTCAGCCCAATGCTCATCTCTTGAGCCCCTGTACTTCTCACCATTACACGTGCTGTTCTTGTTGCATCTTCTGATTCTCGCCAGTCTCAGGTTTTGAAGCACGTGAAAGGTCAATATGTCACAATGTCACATTTTGTGCCTTGATCTTGGTCGTACATGAGGAAAAAAATCATAAAAACATATAATTTAACTATGAATACAAATGGGTAAAATATTCAAAAATGTCTTTTTTCCTTCAGCCACAGTTCAAATTAAAGCACTGGGGCTCTAGGTTCACCAGGTAGATGTCTAGGATTTTGCTATACTTCCTAGGAGGTCTGCAAATTCCACAGTGGAAGGCTTTGCTATATGCATTGCTAATGCTTACAAACTAGAAATCCTATACAATTATAGTAAAATCACAGCAGTCCACTCCATTACCTAAAGCACACCATGTTGTCGTTATAAGATATGAAAGGCACATTTTATCCTGCTCATTGTATAGCATTTGTAAAAACCACTTATTATGGGAAAAATGTTTTATTTAACTACTTTTATTTCTTGTAAAATTTGATTTTTTTGTTAAATCATTATTGCTGTAATCCATTATGGAATCCAAAATGGTACTTCACCATTTAAAAGGTGGTATAGGTCAATTATTTTAGATGGATGACATAGCACCTGGGATCATCATCTTTTATGCCATTTTCTTGGAGAATAATAACGTAGGTCAGTTATTAGTGAGGAGCCTGATGGGAGATGTGGAAGCATGTAAGTAAGCCCCATAGTGTTTGGCATGGTAAGTGTGTGTGTAAAAGAGGTAGTGTTTTGGCATGCTTGAGCAGTTTGGTGTGATACTGTGATTATAAGATGACCCAATTGCAGATGTGAGCAAATAACTCTAGGTTCAACTATAGTGGCACAGAGAAATGGAGTTGCACTTGGGATTTTCAAGGCTGAAGTAAAATGCTTTCTGCAATAAGATTCAAGAGCAGTTTGAAAGTAAGTCTAGGCAGGTGGTAGATAACAGAGACTCGTTGCATTATAGAGAGTAAGGCCTAAGATAGATATGCCAATAGGATTAGAACTATAGCTACCTAAATTGTAAAACTCTAAAAAGATGTATAGACCACAATGTATGGACTTCCTGAGGGTCTCCTGACTACAAAACAACAATCTCATAGGCATATTTGAGATTCTTGATTGTGATTCAGGAGACCCATTGCCAGTGCGTACATTATGGTCCATACTCAGACCATGATTCATGGATGTATGAAATAGCCTTCTTACTAAACAATTAATGTGATATTCCATTTTAATGTTTAACCTCGTGTTTGTGTGTATATTTTTAGCTAAATGGTTATACTTGTGTACCTCATCAAAACTGAATGGTTATCTTGTGTACCTTATCAAAACTGAATGGTTATACTTTATACCTCATCAAAGCTGAATGGCTATGTGTAACAACTCTGCGGGCATCACTTCATGGCCTCCCGTTTCCCATATACCAACTTGCTCACTGCTCCGGGTCATGCTGTGATTTCTGTCTGCTGCCAGCTCCATGCTTTGTGCCTCTTGTCTTCTATCTGCTCTCTGCATGTCTCCTGGCTCCATACTTAGGGGGGCGGTGCCAGAGCTCTCTGGTTCTTTTGGAGTCAGGGTCCACCTGTTTAATATGTCCCTAACCAATTACCATTAGCCCTCTAGTATTTAAGGCAGCTCCACCCTGTGGATTTTGCCTTGCAATGTGTTAACTCAGTTAGTGTTTTGCTACTGAGCTGCCAGGTCTTGCTCTGTGTTCTTCCATATTTGGAGGCTTCACTCCTAGCTTTGTCTTGTACCTGTTTGTCCACCCTCCAGGAGGCAGTATATCCTGGTCTCTCTGCTCTTGTTTCTGACCTTATCTTGTACTTGTCCTTGCCGCCCTTCAGGAGGCAGAATATCCTGGTCCCTGTGTCTTTGTCCCTGTACCTTGTCTCGTGTCATTTCCTTGTCTGAACTCTGTCCTTCCTCTGCCTCTTAGTCTCCTTGTCTGTGGTTTCCTTCCTTGCTGTGTCTTGCCTAGTGTTCTCTCTGAATGTAATGTATGTAGTACAGTTCATATAGCGTCTTGTGCTTGGGTGCGATGAAAACACAGGAGTCACAGGTTTGATATAGAAAAGTCCTGTATTACTTCATACAAGTTGGCAGAAATAGTCACACAGTTTGCAGACACAGAAACAGGAGACACAGCAGGCCAGAGTAATCCAAGCTCAGCAATCACTCTCCAATACAGATTCAGGATCTTCTTCTCTGTTACCGTAAGTCCATGCAAACGTGGGTCTTTCAAAGAGCAGGGTTCAGAGTCCACAAGTGCTTCAGAGTTCCTCAGTAGGAATAGCTGGAGTACAAGGTCCAAGGCTTACAGGAGTCAAGTCACAGGTTCACTGCAGGCTAGATTCTGAAGCACTGATTGCTCAGCTGTGGCTGCTTAAGAAGCAAAGGAGAGAATCAGGGCGGGAACATGCAAGCTGGAAACTCCATTTTGACTGAGGGCAAGATAGCTGCAGCAAGACAGAAAGTAAAATGGCTGACGAACAAATTGAGTTTCAGGAATATATACATAGAACCTTACACTGAATCTCTTTTCTGCCTCTTGTCCGCACTCCTGCTGTTCTGCTGCGTTCCACTCTGCATCAGTCCTACAGCTGCAGAACCTCTTGCTGCAGATTCTCTCTGCATATCTTGCAGTTCTGCCCTGCTTCACTCCTGCAGCTGCAGAACCTCTTGCTGCAGCTCCTCTCCAGATACCTTGTGGTTCCGCTTTGCTTTGCTTCTGCCGCTGCAGAACCTCTTGCTGTTCTACAGCCCTTCTCCGCAGCCTTACGGTTCTCCTCCTGTGTTACCAGGTCTCTACCTGTTCTTCCATACACCATTCCTTCCAGTCAGTTCCAGTATCTACATTTGCTGTGTGAACAGGTCTCTACCTGTTTCTCCATACACAATTCCTTCCAGTCAGTTCCAGTATCTGCATATGCTGTGTGAGCAGGCCTGCCAGCCCTGTGTCTCATCCTTGCCTGCCAGCCCTGTGTATCATCCGTAACTGCCAGCCCTGTGTCTCATCCGTGCCTGCCAGCCCTGTGTCTCATCTATGCCTGCCAGCCCTGTGTCTCATCCGTGCCTGCCAGCCCTGTGTCTCATCCGTGCCTGCCAGCTCTGTGTCTCATTTGTGCCTGCCAGCCCTGTGTCTCATCCATGCCTGCCGGCCCTGTGTCTCATCCATGCCTGCCTGCCAGTGTCTCAGCCGTGCCACCGTCTCCCCAAGTGGGATCAGCAGCTACAACCAGACACCACCTTGAAGTTGCACCTGGCAGCTGCCTGCTGCACAAGCCTGACCTCACCATCAGAGACTCCAGTGAAGACTGAGACAGCTGTCCTAGTCACACCCCTTCCAGGGCAGTCTGGTATGTGGCACAGTGGGGCCAGAACCCCATGGCTCATGCCCATCAGTCAGGGCGTGAGCGTGACACTATGCTTGTGTACCTCATCAAAGTTGGATAGTTTTGCTTATGTACCTAGCTGAAGCTGAATACTTATGCGTGTGTGCCCCCTTTAAGCTGAATGGTTATTCTTGTATACATCTAGAAGCTGAAAGCTTATGCTTGCTTACTTCATTGAATCTGAACTGAATACTTATGTTTGTGTAACTAATCAAAGCTGAATGGTTATATTTGTGTACCTCTAGAAACTCAATGGTTATGCTTGTGTACCTCATTAAAGCTTAATGGTTTTGCTTGTGGACTTTATTGATAGTGAACAATTATGCTCGTGTAATTCATTGAAGCTGAATGGTTATACTGTACTTGTGTAACTCAATGAAGCTGAATAGTTATGCTTTTGTACTTCATAAAATTTGAATGGTTATGCTCAAGTGGTTCATGGAATTGTAACCTTTATAACTAAGTTCATAAGGGCCTACACAATCCTGGCATTATATATTTTTTTCTGTTCAATTATACATTTTGCCTGTTTTTGCCGTGGTACAATTGTTCAGAAGATCAGAAATATTGCATTAGGATCTATCATCATGTGTGATAAGTGAAAGGTCTGACTTCTGCAAGAACATCACAGACTTTTGTCCATACATATGTATATCGATCTATCTATCTATCTATCTATCTATCTATCTATCTATCTATCTATCTATCTATCTATCTATCTATCTATCTATCTATCTATCTATCTTAGGCTACTATGAGAGATGTAGCTACAGTCATGAACAAAAGTGTTGGCCACCTTGGAATTGTTCCAGATAATGAAGTGTTTCTCCCAGAAAATAATTGCAATTACACATATTTTGTTTTACACATGTTTATTTTCTTTGTGTGTATTGGAAGAACACAAAAAACAGAAAAAGGCAAATTGCACATCATTTGACACAAAATCCCAAATATGGGCGGAACAAAATTCTTGGCACTCTCAACTTAATATTTGGTTGCACACTTTTTTGAATTAATAACTGAAATCAATTGCTTCCTATAACCATCAATACACTATTTATATCTCTAAACTGGACTTTTGGACCACTCTTCTGTTGCAAACTGCTGCAGGTCTTTAATATTTGAAGGGTGCCTTCTCCCAACATCAATTTTAAGATCTCTCTACAGGTGTTCAATGGGATTTATATTAATCTCATTCCAGGCCACTTCAGATCTCTCCAGAACATTGTTCTCATCCATTTATGGGTGCTTCTTGAAGTATGTTTGGGGTCACTGTCCTGCTGGAAGACTCATGACCTAGGAGGCAAACCCAGCTTTCTGACACTGGGCACTAGATTGCGACCTGAAATCCTTTGGTAATCTTCAGATTTCATTATGCCTTTCACAAAGCAAAGGCATCCAGTTCCAGAGCCAGCAAATCAACCCCAAAACATCTTTGAATCTCCACCATAACTGACTACAGGTAATTTGTTATTACCCCACTCCTTTTTCAGTAAACAGTGTAATGGTATGCTTTACCAAAAAGCTCTATCTTGGTCTCATCTGTCCACAAGACACTTTCCTAAAAGGATTTTGGCTTACCCTTGTACATTTTGGTGTACTGAAATGTAGCTTTATTATTTCTGTGTCAGTAGTGGTGTCCTTCTGGGTTCTCCTGCTATAATGTTTAATTTATTAAAATGTTGATAGATAGTTTGCCCTGACCCTGATGCATCCAAAACACCTGAAGGACAGCTTGAATTTCTTTGGAACTAGATTGGGGCTGCCTTTCCACCATTCGGACTATCCTGTGTTGCAGTAATTCATCAATTGTTCTCTGCTGTAGTTTGTAAAATTCTTGATTATGTTGATCATCGTGGATAAAGGGACATCATGATCTATGGAGATCAACTTGTAACCTTGAGATTGTTGATATTTTTCAACAATTTTGAATCTTAAGTCATCATGCAATTTTCTTTTCCTCTTTGTGTTCTCCATGCTTAGTGCGGCACACACATAAGCACAATGCAAAGATTGAGTCAACTTCTCCCTTTTGTTTGTTTTTACTTGTGATTTTCATATTGCCCACACCTGTTACTTTATACAAGAGTGTTTGAACTAGCATCACATGAGATGCTTGAAGCAGAGTTGTTTACCCACTATTTTTGAAAGGTGCCAACAATTTTTGTTGAACCATTTGTGGGTTTTTTTGTGAAATTATGTCAATTTGCCTTTTTTTTCTCTGTTGTGTTGCTCTATTCCTATACACACAAAGGAAATAAACATCTGTATAACAAAACATGTGTAATTATAATAATTTTATGAGAGAAAAACTTCATTTTCTAGAACAATGTCAAGGGAGCAAACACTTGCGGCAGTGACTGTATATGAGTAAAACGTACTACATGTGCCCAAAAATCCATTTGCAAAATTTAAAAAAAAATCTATATTTTACCTGACATGACAAATGTCATGCCATAATTTTTGCTTAAATTTTCAGTTTCAAATAATGCTTTTGATGTACACACTTTCATGAATCAATTATTTCTCCTTAAAATTATCCTATTATCTATTCTTTGAAGCTGTTGTACGTAATTGTAAATATATTGTTTGAAAAAATGGTTTGGATTTCAGGAAATGTGCATGAAAATAGCATATTATCAAAATCTTGCTATTATATTATTTTTCTAAAATTTATATTTTTCTTTTTTCTTACAGGTCTTATATACTGCAGCTTATTCTATTTTCAAATCGCCTAGAAAACCGGAGCTTGAAAATGTCTTTTTTCTTGAAATATATGTGTCAGACAAATATGAAGCTGTGAAATTCAGCATCTGATGAGGAATATATGAAACAGTAAGCGCTTACAGGGACGGACCGCGGTCTCTTTGGAACTGTCAGTTATAATGGGCCTCTCTCAGTCTTTGTGTTAGTAGATAATCCATCGCCTATTTGGAAACGAACTTTCTTATCTAAAGCAGGTGAGAGAAATAAAATAATGATCTGTACTTCATGTTAGGATATGTTATATCTGTATAAGATTTGACTAATTTTCTCAGACAGATACATATTATTACTATAAATATGGGAACATCTTTACTTATTATACATCAATTCAACTTGTTCCTGCAGACATTTTTGTCTTTCATAGAATCTTTAACCCTTTCATGACAGGGTGATTACTCTTTTTGTGATTTTGTTTTAACCTCCTCCTCTAAGAGCCATAATTATTTATTTTTCGATTGACATAGGTGTATGGAGCTTTGTTTCTTTTTATGGGAAGAGTTGTAGTTTTGACATACACTGTAATGAAAAATCAGAATAAATTTCAAATATATTGAAATGTTTTTTTGCTGGTTTTGCTTTTATGGTGTTTAATGTGCAGTAAAAATAACCTGGTATCATTGTCCTTCAAGTCTGGTCAATTACAGTGATACCAAAACTAAAAAGATTTTATTAATATTAATTAAAAAAATCAGAAATGTATTCAAAAAATTGTTTTTGTAGCATTTTTTTAAACTATTAACATTTTAATTTTTCGATTGATGGAGTTGTGCATAATGAGTTGACATTTTTATTGATACCGTTTTGGGAAAAAATTATGTTTTAATTGTTTCTTCTTTTATTTATTTGTGGAATTGCAAAGACCAAAATCTCAATCCTGGAATTTTGATATTCGCTTTATAGCTTTCACCATGTTGGTTATTTATTGTATTATTTTGATAGATCAAACTTAAAGACAAACTGATTACAAATAATTTTTGGATGATACACTGGCGCTACCTGAAAAGTGAGGGGGACAAAATGGAGTGTATATATGTGTATAGACTGGTATGAGCAATCATAGACATATATACTCTACTAGGATGGTATGGAGGCTGCTGGAGTACAGTCAGCTTCTGTGCGGCTGCTGACGAAAGGAAATTAAGTAAAATAACTGAAAAGTAAAACTCCTGTGCCTCCAATGGATTCTAACAACAAAGAGGTCACTTAAAAAGTAGTAAAGAACAAGTAAATAGGAGCCAAACCTGTCTGAATAGACTTAAATAGAAAGCTGGCAATAACAACTAACAAAGAGCCTAATGCAGGCTCATGGGGACTTACTTGGTGCTTATGGATTGAAGCTGTGGCTGATGCTTGAAGGGGAGGAAGCCGTCTCCTTGTGCAAACATTCCCAGACCGCATGGGGGATGAAGAGGTAGAGCCTGTAGTACGGGAGCTTCTGTGAGGCTGTTGGTGCCTGTGAATTGGAGCTGTAGCTGTTGCTTCAGGGGTAGGAAAACTACTCCTCGTGAGAAAGTTCACAGACTGCTCGGGGGATGAGGAGGCAGTGTAGCACTGTTGCAAGGGAGCGTCCTCCCTGTTACAAAGGAGTGCCTCTTGGATGCCTCGCACCTGTCTGAGTCAGCAGCAGCATCCTCTGGCCGAGAGGCGCTGATGAGAGGAAACGTGCAGGGCAAGGGGTTCAGAATAGGAGTATGGGTGACGTCACCACGGGACGGGGATTGGAGAGGGTCAAAATACACCGACGCGTTTCAAAAGTTCTCGGACCTTTTTCATCAGGGATAGAGACCCACTGTGTACCCCGCCTTATATCTGTTAGGGTATGCGGAATGCACCTAATAGATATTGTAGAGAGGTGCATTCACAGCCCGGGGTCCACCGTGCAGGCGAAGCCCGCTGCTAGTAAGATGGCGAAAGTAGCGAACTCTGTTATCCCGCAGAGTCGCTAAACTAAACGCTGTAGCGCGCTGTGGCAGTTAGTGCGAACTCTGTTAATCCCCAGAGCCGCTAACGGGAATGCCACAGCGCTATATGGCAGTAAGTACGAACTCACTTAATTTCTGTGAGCCGCAAAGTAAAACGCTAGGGCGCTGAACCAGCGTTATAAAGCGAACCCTGTTGCGTCACAGAGACGCTGAGAAAAAGACTGTGCCCTGTTAGACTCACAGGGATACACAGATAATTTCTGTGTGGATAGTAGTCCGTGATCATGCAGACAGCAATGCAATCAAGCAATCAAGCAAGAAGCCGGTATTCTAGGGGCTTATTTCAGCCAAGCCCTAACCACACGCGTACATGATCACACTGGCGCAAAGCACATAATGCAATTGATACTAGCGCATGGCGGCCCAGCCATGCCACCCTTTTATAGTAACAGCTACAGGACCTGCCAGAAATAAGGACCAATGAGAAACTGTTCCAAAATACATGTAGTTTCAGGACCTTCTTGGCGGACCAATAGGAGCTGCTGCAGTACCTGAACATGTGACCCCAGATCTCCAATGAGAGATCTTTCCCTGGGCATGCTCAGAAGGGTAAACGCAGGACTTCGTCCCAAAGACGTCTGCTCCAGCACTGGCTATAATAGAAGATACAGGAGGGGCAGCAGCAAGTCTCTGCACAGTACCGGAATGGGCAAGACGCTGGGACCGACTTCTCTGCTGAGCAGGCTCCATTGTGGATGGAGATGGATGAAGGACCGCAGCAGGACTGGTTCGAGACTCCCCTTGTGCAGCAGTTGGAACTCGAACCCTTACATTAACCCCCCTCCTAGGGCCCCCCTTCTTTGGACCTCGCTGCGCTCAAAGGCAGCGATGAGCTGCGGATCCTGAATATGCTCAGCAGGCTCCCATGACCTATCCTCAGGCCCATAACCCCTCCAATCCACCAAATAAAAATTTTTGCCACGTACCACCTTGCACCCCAGAATAGCATTCACCTCATAATCGTTCTTAGACAAACCCGATGTCCCTGCAGATGACTCGGAAAATCGTGACAAATATACGGGTTTCAGGAGGGAGACATGGAATGTGTCGGTGATACCCAGGTGTGGCGGAAGGGCTAACCGGTAGACAACAGGTTTGACCTGTTCAAGGACCATGACGGGACCAAAGAAGCGAGGTGCGAACTTAGTGGACTCTACACGCAGCCTGATGTTACGGGCGGAGAGCCACACTAAGTCGCTAGGGGCAAAAGTCGGAGCGGGGCGCCGATGTGCGTCGGCGGATGACCTCATTCTCTCCTTGGAGGCCTGAATGGCATCCTGAGTGCGGTCCCAAATGTCCCGTGCCTCCACAGCCCAGCCTGCCACCCTGGAGTCGGAAGACATGGGCATAGGCACGGGAACCCGCGGATGCTAACCATAATTAAGGAGAAATTGGGTTTGTCCAGTGGAATCAGCCACAGCGTTGTTTAATGCAAACTCCGCCCACGGTAACAAGGATGCCCAGTCATCCTGCCTAGCTGAAACAAAATGTCGCAGATATGTGACCTAGGTCTGGTTGACCCTCTCTACCAACCCATTCGTTTTGGGATGATAAGCAGAAGAGAGTTTTAACTCAACACTGAGAAGGCGACAAAGCTCTCTCCAGAACCGAGACGCAAACTGGGGACCCCGGTCGCTGACAATTTTGTCCGGCATACCGTGTAAGCGGAAGATATGTTTGATAAACAATGTCGCCAAGGCCCGTGCAGAAGGTAACCAGGGTAGCGGCACCAAGTTCACCATTTTGGAGAAGTGATCGTTGATAACCCATATGATGGTGCACACACGAGATTTGGGCAAGCCTACCACAAAGTCCATCCCGACCATTTCCCAAGGCCTGTCTGCCACCGGTAATGGGTAAAGTAACCCAGCTGGCCGTTGACAAGGGGACTTATTTTTGGCACAGGAGACACATGCCCGAATATAGTCTCAAACGTCCCGGATAGTGTTGAGCATTCCGATACTGCAAATATCGGGTATCGGCCGATATTAGCTGTATCGGAATTCCGATTCCAAGTTCCGATATTTTCGTCTTATCGGATACCGGAATCGGGATGTCACTGTCACTGTCAGTGTCTGTCTGTCGGGTCTGTCAGGAGTCAGCGGCACTTACCTGGCAGAAGATCTCCGGCGGTCACGTCCTGGACTGCTTCATGGCCGCCATCCTCTTCTCCCGGCGGTCACATGCAGTTTCTCGCGATAACTGCAGTGACTGCTGGGTAATCGCGGCCGTAAAGCAGTCAGTCCGATGACGTCACCGCCGGGGAAGCAGGTAATCAGCTGTGCTGCGTCGCGATGACAGGCTCTGCCTGTCATTGCGATGTAGCAGAGTTGGATCGTCGTGGGACAATCGTTACTATGGACTGCGTCGGACAGGTGGTATACTGTTGGTTTGTTTTTTTTCTTTTTTTACAGGAGATCGATGGCGTCGCAGGAATGAGAGAGTAATAAAAGAAATGAAAACTGTGTTGTCTCTTTTATTTCATTAAAATACTTTTTTCTTGCTTTGTCTTTTTTTTACACATTTAATAACTTTGGGATTAATAATGGATCGGTGTCTTATTGACACCTCTCCATTATTAACCGGGCTTATTGTCACCGTGCAATCAACGGTGACAATAACCCCTTATTACCCCGCTTGCCACCGCTACAGGGCAAGTGGGAAGAGCCGGGTAAAGTGCCACAATTGGCACATCTTTTGATGCGCCAAATGTGGGGCTGCTGTAGCCTGGTATTATCAGGCTGTTGAGGGCCAAAATCCATGGGCCTTGACAGTCTTTTAATACCAGGCCGCAGCAGTCTGCATTTTACTTGGCTGGTTAACAAAAATAGGGGGGATCCCCACGCCGTTTTTTTTTCGAGGGGATCCCCTATTTTTGTTAACCAGCCAAGCTAAGCAGACTGCTGTGGCCTGGTATTATCAGGCTGGCAAGGTCCATGGATCTTGGCTCCTTAACAGCCTGAAAATCCAGGCCTCAGCGGTCTGCTTCATCTGGCTGGTTAACAAAAATAGGGGGGACCCCAGCCAATTTTTTTCGAGAGGATCCCCTATTTTTGTTAATCAGCCAAGATATGCAGACTGCTGTGGCCTGGTATTATCAGGCTGGCAAGGTCCATGGATCTTGGCTCCTTAACAGCCTGAAAATCCAGGCCTCAGCGGTCTGCTTCATCTGGCTGGTTAACAAAAAATAGGGGGGACCCCACGCCATTTTTTTTTTCGAAGGGAACCCCTATTTTTGTTAATCAGTTCCCTCTGACGTCACTGATTGTGTCCCTGGCTGACCTGAAGTGAAAGTGGAAAGCAATCAATTAAGCTTTCCACTTAAGGGCCCGTCTCACATAGCGATATCGCTACCGAGATCGCTGCTGAGTCACTAGTTTTGTGACGCAGCAGCGAGCTCACCAGCGATATCGCTGTGTGTGACATTCAGCGACGATCAGCCCCCCTGCCGGGTATCGCTGATCGTCGCTGAAATGTCAGGACCTTTGATCGCTGGTTTCCCGCCTGTCACACGCAGCGATGCGTGCCTGTCAGAGGGAAACCAGCGATCAAAAAAAGGTCCTGACATTTCTGCGACGATCAGCGATACCCGGCAGGGGGGCTGATCGTCGCTGAATGTCACACACAGCGATATCGCTGGTGAGCTCGCTGCTGCGTCACAAAACTAGTGACTCAGCAGCGATCTCGGTAGCGATATCGCTATGTGAGACGGGCCCTTAAGCGATGTTACCCGCAGTGTCGCTGTCCCAGATCGCTGCCTGAGCTGCCTGTTTGGCAGCTCAGCAGCGATCATGTAGCGATACACCAGCGATCCTGACAAGTGCATATCGTTGTCGGGATCGCTGGTGTATCGTTATGTGACACCCAGCCTTTACTCTCCTGTCAGGCAGGAGAGGAACTCATTCATTTGGGGTTTACTGTGAGGCTGCAGCATTAGCTGTGGTCCCTGCAGTAAACATTAACCCTTTCTGAAGGATTACACCGTGGGACCTGACTGTGCATGGGATAGGTAAGAATAATTTTGCTTTTTTATTTTATTTTTATTACAGGAAATGGTTTTTGCAGTAAAATAAAAGATGGTCAAAAACATGTGTCTTTATTTCATTAAAATGATTTTTAATTAAAGTGTGTGTGTTTTATTTTTATTTCATGCAATAGGATTAATAATTGATAGTTGTCTAATTGACAGCTCTCAATTATTAACCTGGCTTAAGGTCACCTTTCAATAGCAAGGTGGCTTTAACCCCATATTAACCCATTCGCCACCGCTACAGGGCAATGGGAATAGACGGGCAAAGTGCCAGAAAGGGTGAATCTAATTATAGATTTGTCTTTCCTGGGGTGTCTGGGGGCAGATGTTAGTAGCCGGGGGGGGCAAAAATAATGGTCCCTCTCTGGGCTATTATTATCTGCCCCCACTCACTGGCTTTGTCTGTCTGGTTGCGAAAATAGGGCGGGAGCCCACGCATTTTTTTCAGCAATTTTACACCTCATATATATATATATACATGTCATTGAATTTTGTGACACATATATATATATATTTATATTTGTAGTTCATACACTTCTACATAGTATAATAGCCGCTAATTCAATTGCCGGCTTTTGTGAAAATGCAGAACCCGACATGAAATGACACTTGGTGTACATAGGGTTAACCATGTCTTTTCATGTCCTTTGCTATCTAATTTGCACAAACAATTAAATCAGACTATGTGTGCAAAATTTCACACCTCTAGGGGTTTAATTAAAGGTGTAAATTCGTAGCAAAAAAGTCCGGTTTTTTTTACAACGAATTTACACCTTTATTTAACCCTACAGGTGTGAAATTTTGCACACATATTCTGATTTAATTGTTTGTGCAAATTAGATAGCAAAGGACATGAAAAGAAATGTTTAACCCTATGTACACCAAGTGTCATTTCATGTCGGGTGCTTCTGTCTTTTCACTGAAGCCGGCTTTACCCGGCAATTGAATCAAAGGATATTTTACTATGTAGAAGTGTATAAACTATACATATATGTATATATATATGTCACAATGACATGTATTATATATATATATGTATTCTATGTGTGTATATTTAGTGTTTACAAGGAAAAATGGGGTTTTTTTTAGTTGCGATATTTTGTTCCCATAGACTTACATGGACTTCCGGTATCGGTATCGGGTATCGCCGATATTTTAGTGATATCGGCGATACCATTCCGATTCCGATACTTTAGCATATCGGAAAGTATCGCTCAACTCTAGTCCCGGACCATATGCGGCCACCAGTATGTCCTTGCGAGTAGCTCAGATGTCCTTTTTTTTCCCAAAATGTCCACCCACCCTGCACGAATGGGCCAAGAGAGAACCTCCGGTCGCAAATTAAATGGTACAAAGTTCTTGCCCGGAGGGACAGATTCTAGCGACACCGGAGTACAGTTCTCAGGCTCTCAGAGGGGACAATAAGCCATGGCTCCCCCTCCTCCTCCTCAAAAGACACAACGGAGCGAGAGAGGAGCATCCGCCCGAATGTTCTTCTCTCCCAACAGAAAAAGGAGAGTGAAGTGAAAGCGGGAGAAAAACAAGGACCATTGGCCTGACAGGAATTTAGCCCCTGGGTATTTGTAAATACACCAGATTTTTGTGATCCGTCAAGACTTGGAAGGGAAAGCGAGCCCCCCAAAATTTCTCCCTCCGAGAAGGCCATTCATTGCAAAGAAACCCCGTCCCCGAGGGAAATAATTCCTTTCCGGGGTTTGTGAAGGTCTTGGAGAAAAGAAGCATGGGTGTTCCGACCTTGTGATCCCTTTGGAAGAGGATGCCCAGCACCAAGGGGACGAGGCATCCACCTCCAATATAAATCTTATCCATTGGGGTGAGTAGGATGGGAGCGTAGCAAAATGGGATTAATAAAAGTGAAGGCCTTGGAGACCTTTTTCAGACCACAATTTGCGATTTGCTCCCTTTTGGTGGAGGGCTACACGGGAGCTACCAAATTTGAGAAGTGAGGAATAAATGGCGGGGTAGTAATTAATAAACCCATAAAGCGCTGCACCCCCTTCAGAGAATGGGGTTTTCCCAGTCCATCACCGCCTGTAGTTTGGCGGGATCCTGCCAATCCCCCTGGGCGGGATGATTAGCCCAGGAGGGTAAGGACTCCTGCTCAAACAACATTTCCAATTTGTGAGGGGGAAAATTTGCCCTAAGAGATTGAAGACTCTGCAGACATCTCCCGGTGGGAGTCAATATTGGGGAAAAGATGAGAATATCTCCAGAAGATCGACTGAGGTGGAGGCATATACGGAAGATGTCATTAACAAAGTCTTGGAAGAGGGTGGGGCATTAAGAGCCGAAGGGCATACCAGATATTCCATAGTGCCACCCTGGTTTTTAAAAGCGTCTTCCATTATCCCCCCTCAGGATGCAAAAATCGGTTATAAGCACCCCACAGATTAATTTCGTAAATACCCTTGCCCCATAGCCTATCAAATAGCTCGAAATAGGGGCAAGGGTAGTTTTTTTGCAATGTGGATTAAGACCCTGTAATCGATGCATGGGGGTAATTTCCTTTTTTTCTGCCGAAGAAGAACCTCACCCTGCAGGTGACACTGACTTCTAATGAATCCCTTGCCGGTTTCCTGAATATTGGAACAAGCCCTTTTTGGGAGAGAAAGGGGATAGACCGTCCCCGAGGAGGTTCTGTTCCGGGCAAGGGTCAATAGGACAGTAAGGGACGGTGATGTGGAAGGTTTCTGCAGCCTTTTGGAGAATAGTTGATACGCCAATAGTATTAGGAATAAAAGTAAGTCTGCGGGTATCTTGTAGTTTGCCGTAATGCATTCCCTCTCATCTGCCTTTGATGACCCCCCAACCCAATATCCTCCAGAGCCCACTCAATGTGTGGGGAGTGGGAAATGGAGCCAGGTCATCCCCAACAAAATCTGTCTTTTCCCCTGGGAAGACCAGAAGTGAGATAATCCCTGTGGGAAAGAGGACATTGACAACGTGAAAGGGATGATTGATGTGTGATTGGTGAAGGCAGTGTCGACCCTTTCCCACGGGGCTTGAACATCAGGGTTTGGGGCATCACAGAGGTATAGAGTGGAGGAGAGCGAAGGTAGAGGGACATGAAATTTTTCCCCTTTGGCACCAGAGTTACAAAAAGCATGATGTTAAAGTGGTGAGCCAAAATTGATTGTCCCCTAAAGGAATCTTGGAGGCGTGTACCGCTGTGTCTAGTGAACCCCCTCCAATGGTTACTTGAGCGGCGTTTCCCACCGCTGTGGGGCTTTTTTTAGCTAATCCCTACTTGTTGGCAAGCATTACAAGTACGGTATCGGCGGCCCGAGATTAGATCTTTGCTCGAAAAAAATCTCCAGGCCTAAGGGGAAAACGGGGCCTGAATGGAAGATTCAAGAGGTCTTGCGAAGGGGGGGCCATCCGGAACCTTGCCTACACTGGGCCCGCTCCAACCTCCGCTCTTAAAAGGAGATGATCGGGTAGATATGGTAATGAGCTCCTCCGTGTGGCAGGAATCTCCCTGGTAGACAAGGCGTCCTTACTGGTCTCCAGTCCCCTCCAGTACATGGATAAGGAATTTTTCTGTCCACTACAGTCAGAGGCCGATCGAAATTGGACGGTGAAGGTGACCATGGATGAACCTGGGTGATTCCAACAGTTGGGGGTCGTATATGGTGACGCAGGACCTAAAAAAGACCTGTTTTTAGGTGTCCAAGAAGGAGGAGCACTCGCACTACACGATCTCGGGCCCCACAACGGCATTGCCCCTCCAACGTCCTGCCGACAAAAGGGAAATGATAAAACCCACTTTTGCCCCTCTGTGGGAAAAACGTTTCAGCCGAAGCTTAGAGTATGGGCACAGACTGACGAAACCCCCACTTGTTTACTGTCACGTAAAATTTCTGGGGAAATTTGGGGGGCAGGAAATAGTCGGAGGAGGGGGCAGAGGACAAATGGGTGCGGCCACACTAGGCCTGAACCGCGACTGCGGTAACTCCACAGTGAGGTTGTGCGCTCTTGAGTCGCAACCTACCCTCCGCTGTTTTATATACCCTGCAGAGCTGGTGTCTGCCATTTTTACCCCAGACCCCGGCGTAGTATATGTTAGGGTCTGTGGAATGCACCTAATAGATATTGTAGAAGGGTGGTACGCGTCCGGGGGCCCCCATGCAGGCGAACCCGCTGATAGTAAAATGGCGAAAGTGCAACCCTTTTTTATCCCGCAGAGTCGCTAAAAATAAAGCTGTGTGCTGTGGCAGTTAGTGCGAACTTGTTAATCCCCGAGGTAACGGGAAGCCACAGCGCTATATGACGGTAAGTACAAACTCACTTAACTTCAGTGAGCCGCAAGTAAAACGCTAGGGCGCGAACCAGCGTTATAAAGCGAACCTGTTGCGTCACGAGTCGCTGAGAAAAAAGACTGTGTCCTTTTAGACCACAGGGATACACATAAATGCTGTGTGGATGAGTCCGTGATCATGCAACGCAATACAATCAAGCATTCCCTCATCGGAGAAGCCGGTTTTCTAGGGGCTTATTTCAGCCGAGCCCTAACCCAATGCATACAGATCACATGGCGCAAAGCACATAATGCAATTAATATAGCGCATGGGGGAGCCATGCCACCCTTTTATAGTAACTGCTACAGGACTGCCAGAAAAAAGGACCAAGAGAAACTGTTCCAAAAACATGTAGTTTCAGGACCTTTGGCAGACCAATAGGAGCTGCTGCAGTCCTGAACATGGAACCCAAACTCCAATGAGAGATTTTCCCCTGGGCATGTCAGAAGGGTAAAGCAGGACTTGTCCCAAAGACGTCTGTTTTTCCCGACTGGCTATAATAGAAGATCCAGGAAGGGCGCAGAAGTCTCGCCCCGTACCGGGAATGGGCAAGACACTGGGACCGAGTCTCTGCTGAGCAGGCTAACGCGAATGGAGATGGATGGGGGGGGCCGCGCAGGACTGGTTCGAGACTCTCCTTGTGCAGCAGCGGGAACTAAACCCAAAATATCCCTAAGATGTTTCGTGCCCCTCCTCCACCAAAAAGGG
>JARQOD010000006.1:222426136-222527433 GCA_033576555.1 Oophaga sylvatica | reverse complement strand
TTTTTGTCACTGACACACTTTTTGCTTTGCTTCATAGTCCTCAACCCACATCAACTAAAGGGGATAAGAAACACACTATAACAGAGCAATTTCATCCAGTTAATTTTACTGGAAGAGATGAGCAGTCAGCCTCTGTACTTGCATGACTTGGGGCTCCAAAATCTAGAATAAAAACATTGAGTAGATACGCTACATTAAATAAAAAAATGGCAGTACATGTAAAAACATAGGGTACTTAGTTGATACCATTTTGATTAAAAAAATCATAATAGCCATTCCAGCGGGTCAAGATATATCCAATTACTACATCCCTGCCTCCAGTATCCCACGTTGCTATCTGCCATCAGGTCTCAAAATAGACAAAGGCAGAGCAGGACCTAGATTTAACAGTTTTGAATCTGCCTGTGGAAAACTAAATAGTGAAAATGCAAAGACCAAAAATGAGAAGTCTCTCCCTCTGTCAATTGTACCAAGTATAAGGAATCAAAACTTAAGCAGAACCAAAGACATGAGTCAGCATAATGTTTGGGTATAAGTTCAACTTGTAGGAGCACATTACAACTCTGGCCATTAACATAGAAAACCTACCTAGAATAAAAGCAGTGAGTAGCTACCCTGTAATAAGTAAATAAAAAGATATTAGAATATGTGAGTCTATCACAAGTAGTAGCATTCTAAGCCAGGGCATATCTCAAGGTAATCAGGTAGTGAGGCAAAGAGCTCAGGAAAAATCGCACTGGTGCTGCCAAGCCTCCGGCACTGCCTGTCAGATCGCTGATCTGATACAGTGCTCTGCAAACTGTCAGACCTGTTACAAAGCAAAAAAGTATATAAAAAAAATAAATATGTGTAAAAATAAATTTAAAAAATCCCTTAATAAAGAAAAAAAATATTCCCCAATAAATTCATTTCTTTATGTTAAAAAAAAAGTACACATATTTAGTATCACCGTGTCCGTAATGACCCGCCCTATAAAACTGTCTCACTAGTCAACCCCTTTAATAAATCCCTTAAAAAAAACAAGGCAAAAAACAATGCTTTATCATCATACCTTCGAACAAAAAATGGAATAGCACGCAATCAAAATACTGATATACATAAACATGGTACCGCTGAAAAGTCATCTTGCCCCACAAAAAATGAGTCGACACAAGGTCATCAGCGAAAAAATATGAAAGTTATTTTTTATATAAATTTTTTTTATTGTATAAAAGCACAAAAACATGAAAAAATACAAATGAGGTATCGCTGTAATTGTACTAACCTGAAGCATAAAACCGCTTTATGAATTTTACCTCACACGGAATGGTATAAATGCCCTCCAAAAGAAATTCATGAATTGCTGGTTTTTGTTCATTCTGCCTCCCAAAACGCAACAAAAGCGATCAAAAAATGTCACGTGCCCAAAATTGGTAGCAATAAAAACGTCAAGTCACTCAAAAATAAGACTCACATGAATCTGTGGCGAAAATGTGGAAAAATTATAGCTCTGAAAATGTGGTGATGCAAAACTATTTTTTGCAATAAAAGCATCTTTTGGGCATGTGAAAGCTGCCAAACATAAAAACCTGCTATAAAAAAATGCTATAAATAGTAAATCAAACCCCCATTTATCACGCCCTTAGTGTTAAGGGTCTGCGGAACGCACCAAATATATAAAGTAGAGAGGTGCGTTCGCAGCCCGGGTCCACCGTGCAAGCGGAGCCTGCTGCTAGTAGAAATGGCGCGAGAAGCAAACTCTGTTATCCCGCAGAGTCGCCAACATAAACGCCGTAATGCGCTGTGACAATAAGTGCGAACTCTGTTACTCCACAGAGCCGCTAGAAGGAGAGCCGCAGCGCTATATGGCGATGTGGCGCACTCACTAGACACAACTGAGTGGCAAAGAAAACACGCTAGGGCGCTGTCTAGCGTTGAAAGCGAACCCTGTTACGTCACAGGGCCGCTGAGAAAAAGTACTGTGTCCTGTCAGGCTCTCAGTACACAGTTAAGTGCTACGTGTTCATAAAGCGTGTCATGTGCTAATGTCCTCGCGGGAGTCACCTGCAATCTATGGCATCTGAACGCCAGACCCTGAATACGGCAATCAAAACTCCTCACCGGTTATGCCGGTAATCTAGGGCATCTAGGACACCGACCCTGACCAGCTACCATACCAAACTCCTCACCGATTAAGTCGGTATTCTAGTGGCTTATTTCAGCCGGGTCCCTATCCACACATACACATGACCACACTGGCGCATAGCATACAATGATTGATATTAGCGCATGGCGGCCCAGCCATGCTACCCTTTTATAGCAACAGCTACAGGACATTCCAGGAGCAAGGACCAATGAGAAGCTGTTACAAACAAACGTAGCTACATGACCTTCCTGCGGACCAATAGCAGCCGCTGCAGCACCTGAACATGTGACCCCTGATCTCCAATGAGAGATCTCACTCTGGGCATGCTCAGATGGGAAAACGCAGGACTTTGTCTCAAAGACGACTGCTCCAGCACTGGCTATAATAGCAGATCCAGGAAAGGCAGCAGCAAGTCACTGCACAGTAGAGGAGTGGGCAAGACGCCTGGACCGACGTCTCTGCTGAGCAGGCTCCACTGGGGCCGGAGATGAATGGGAGACTGCAGTGGGACGGGTTCGAGACTCCCTTGTGCAGCAGCGGGAAATCAACCCTAACACTTAGTTAGGGAAAATATAAAAAAAAAGTATTTATTTCCATTTTTCCCCTTTTGGGTTAGGGGTTAGGGGTAGGTTGGGGTTAAGGTTGGAGACTGAATAGGGGTTTCCACTGTTTAGGCATATCAGGGGCTCTCCAAATGTGACATGACTTTCTGATCTCAATTTCAGCCAATTCTGCGTTGAAAAAGTCAAACGGTGCTCCTTCTCTTTCATGCTCTGCCATGTGCCAAAACAGTGGTTTACCTCCTATATGGGGTATCAGCGTACTCAGGACAAATTGCACAATAACTCTTGGGGTCCAATTACCTCTATTAACCTTTGGAAATTAAAAATTTGGGGGCAAAAATATCATTTTTGTGGAAAAAATATGATTTTTTTTATTTTTATGGCTCTACGTTATAAACTTCTGTGAAGAATTTGGGGGTTCAAAGTTCCCACCACACATCTAGATAAGTTCCTTTGGGGGTCTAGTTTCCAAAATGGGGTCACATGTGGTTGGTTTTCACTGTTTAGGCACATCAGGGGCTCTCCAAACGTGACATGGAATCCGATCTCAATTCCAACCAATTTTCCTTTGAAAAAGTCAAACGGCGCTCTTTCCCTACCGTGCTCTGCCATGCACCGAAACAGTGGTTTCCCCCAACATATGTGGTATCAGTGTACCCTTGGCAAAATAAAAAAATTGGGCTTGAAATAATCTTTTTGAGAAAAAAAGTTATATGTTCATTTTTTTAAACATTCAAAAAATGCCTGTGAAGCACCTGAATGGTTAATAAACTTCTTGAATGTGGTTTTCAGCACCTTCAGGGTGCAGTTTTTAGAATGGTATCACTTTTGGGTGTTTGCTATCATATAGATTCCTCAAAGCGACTTCAAATGTGATGTGGTTTCCCCCCAAAAAATGGTGTTATAAAATGAGAAATCGCTGGTTAATATTTAACCCTTATAACCTTCCTAACAAAAAAAAATTTGGCTCCAAAATTGTTCCGATGTAAAGTAGACATGTGGGAAATGTTACTTATTAAGCATTTTGTGTGCCATATCTCTGTGATTTAAGGGCATGATATTTCAAATTTGAAAAATTATATCAAAGAAATGTTACCACTAACATGAAGTACAATATTTCACAAGAAAGCAGTGTCAGAATCACCAGGATTCATGGAAGCGTTCCAGAGAAACTATCTCATAAAGGACAGTGGTCAGAATTGTAAAAATCGCCCTGTCATTAACGTGCAAACCACCCTTGGGTGTAAGGGGGTTAATGTGCTACTGATTAGGCGATCACCTTAACTAAATATTATTTAACTAAGGAAAGTAAGAAAAATACTGCTGTGGTGTTCACAATCCTCTTGCAGTAGGACAAGCTGGATGGCAAAACAAGTTCAGTAATATTCTAAAAACTAATAGGAATGAAAAAATAACTTTTTTGCCAAAGGAGTTGAAAAGAAAAGTCTTGAGTGAGGAGAAGAAGGGCTCAATTCTGGCTTTACTAGCAGAGGGATACAGTGAGCATCATGTTGCCTCTAACCTTAAAATTTCTAAGACGGCAGTCCATTACAACAAGGTCAAGCAGCAGACATTGTGGACAACAAAACTACAGACCGGCAGAGATTGAAAATGACTCTCTACTGACCGGATGACAGTCATCTTATTCGAATGTCACTCAGCAATGGCAGGATGACATCAAGTGACATACAAAAGGATGGGCAAATGGCAACTGGGGTGAAATGCACGGCAAGAACAGTTCATAACAGACTCCTAGAGGCAGGGCTCAAGTCATGTAAAGCTAGAAAATCCTTTCATCAATGAGAAGCAAAGGAGAACCAGGCTGAAGTTTGCCAAAGACCATAAGGATTGGACCATAGATGACTGTAGTAAGGTAATGTTCTCTGATGAGTCTAATTCTCAGCTTTGCCCAAAACCTGATCATCTAATGATTAGACAGAGACCTGGAGAGGCGTACAAGCCATAGTGTCTTGCACCCACTGTGAAATTTGGTGGAGGATCAGTGATGATCTGGGGATGCTTCAGCAAGAATGGAATTGGGCAGGTAATCTTTGCGAAGGATGTATGAATCAAGCCAATACAAGGTTATCCAGGAAAAAACAGTTGATTTCTTCTGTTCCGGCAATGGTCCCCAACTCTGAGGACTGGTGTTTCCAGCAGAACAATGTGCCATGCCACATAGCTAGTCAATCAATGTGTGGATGAAGAATCACCACATCAAATCCTGTCTTGGCCAGCCCAAGAGGAAGATGGATAGTTTTCAAGCCATCAAACAAAGAAGAACTGCTTAAATTTTTGTACCAAGAGTTTCATAAGGTCACCCAAAAGCAGTGAGAAAGACTGGTGGAAAGCATGCCAAGATGCATGAAAGTTGTGATTAAAAATAATGGTTATTCCACAAAATATTGATTTATGAACTCTTCCCTTTGTTAAAATATTAGTATTGTTGTTTCTAAATGATTATGAACTTGTTTTCTTAGCATTATTTGAGGTCTACAAGCACTGTTTTTTTGTTTGTTTTTTTTTTTTTTTGACCATTTCTCATTTCTGAAAATAAATACAACATTTATTGCTTGGAAATTCAGAGACATGTTGTAGATCGTTTATAGAATACAAGAGCAATTAACATTTTACTCAAAAACTCAGACAAACTGAAAATTTTGCAGTAGTGTCTTAATTTTGCCAGAGCTAATGTATATATATATAATATTATATATATATATATATATATATATATATATAGGGTGGGCCATTTATATGGATACACCAAAATATAATGGGAATGGTCGGTGTTATCAACTTCCTGTTTGTGGCACGTTAGTATATGGGAGGGGGAAAAACTTTTCAAGATGGGTGGTGACCATTGTTTTCAAGATGGGTGGTGACCATTGTGCCCATTTTGAGGTCGGCCATTTTGGATTCAACTTTATTTTTTCCAATCTGAATAGGGTCATGTGATACATCAAACTTAGTGAGAATTTCACAAGAAAAACAATGGTGTGCTTGTTTTTAACGTAACTATTCTTTCATGAGTTATTTACAAGTTTATGACCACTTATAAAATGTGTTCAAAGTGCTGCTCATTGCGTTGGATTGTCAATGCAACCCTCTTCTCCCTCTCTTGACACACTGATAGCAACACCAAAGAAGAATTTGTAACACAGGCTTCCAGTATCCATTGTTTCAGATGCTGCACATCTCGTATCTTCACAGGATTGAGGTTTCCATTGATGAAGAATGGGCCCCCCTATCTTTGTACCCCCTTTTTCCACACCATACCATCAATTTTTGTGTTCCAACAGTCTTTGAGGGATCTATCACTGTGGGTTAGGGTCAGATCAATAGCGGTGGTTTTGTTGTTAACTTCACCATTCACAAAACAGTTTTTCATCATCACTGAACATAATGTTCTGTGTAAACTGAGGTCCTGTTCAATTTTATTTTGCCCATTCTGCAAATTCAGCGCGCCAATCTCGGTCATTCTCGTTGATATGCTGCAGCAGCTGGATTTTGTAAGGGTGCCATTCGTGAGTACTAATATCCACCAAAGGGATGTTTGACTGATGTCACTCTTCAGTGACACGCAGTGAGTGCTACGCTGTTGGGTCTGGCTGAATGAAGCTAGGACAGCCACTGATATTTCTTCATTAGTGACAGTTTTCTTTCATCCCCATTTTGCAAATCCAACAATGAACCCCTTTTCGTGAACTTTGGCAAGCAGTTTGCTAACTGTAGCATGGAGATGGGTGGTCTCCTAGGGTGTCTTGCATGAAATGTGCTGCAATGACCCGGGTACTGTGTTCACCAGACATCAACACAATTTCTATCCGCTCCTCATGTGTTAACCTCTGCAACATGTTAATTGCTGTAAACAAAGAGAAACTTTTAAATAACTCATGAAAGAATAAAGTTAGGTTTAAAACCAAGCACACCATTGGTTTTATTGATAAGTTTTCAATATGATGTGTCACATGACCCTCTACACATTGGAAAAAATAAAGTTGAATCCAAAATGGCCGACTTCAAAATGGCCACCATGGTCAACACCCATTACATTTCCCCTCCCATATATAAAGTGCCACAAACGAGATTTTTTTCATTACAGCCATTTGGTAAAAGCAAAAAAGTTCATTTTTTTCTCATTAATGTACACTCTGCACCTCATTTTGACTGAAGAAAAACAGAAATGTAGAAATTTTTGCAAGTTTATTAAAAAAGAAAAACTGAAATAACACATGGTAATAAGTATTCAGACCCTTTGCTCAGTATTGTGAAGCACCCTTTTGAGCTAGTACAGCCATGAGTCTTCTTGGGAATGATGCAACAAGTTTTTCACACCTGGATTTGCGGATCCTCTGCCTTTTTTCTTTGCAGATCCTCTCCAGTTCCGTCAGGTTGGATGTTGAACAGCCATTTTCAGGTCGCTACAGAGATGCTCAATTGGGTTTTGGTCTGGGCTCTGACTGGGCTAGTCAAGAATGGTCTCAGAATTGTTCTGAAGCCACTCCTTTGTTATTTTAGCTGTGCGCTTAGGGTCATTGTCTTGTCGGAAGGTGAACTTTCAGCCAACTCTGAGATCCAGAGCACTCTAGAAGAGGTTTTCATCCATGTTTACTTCAATTTCAAAAAGTCTTCCTGTCCCTGTGGCTGAAATACACCCCATAGCATAATGCTTCCACAAACATGTTTTACTGATGAAGAGCAGTGCCTGGTTTTCTTCACACATACCGCTTAGAATTATCACCAAAAAGTTCTATCTTTGTCTTATCAGACCAGAGAATCTTATTTCTCATAGTCTGGGAGTTCATGTATTTTTTTTTAGCAAACTCTATGTGGGCTTTCATATGTCTGGAACTGAAGAAAGGCTTCCATTGGGCCATTCCGCCATAAAGGCTTGACTGGTGGAGGGCTGAGTGATAGTTGACTTTGTAGAACTTTCTCCCATCTCCCTACTGCATCTGTGAAGCTCAGCCAGATTGATCTTGGAGTTCTTCTTAACCACTCTCACCAAGGCTCTTCTCCCACGATTGCTCAGATTGGCTGGACAGCCAGGTCTAGAAAGACTTCTCGTGGTCCCAAACTTCTTCCATTTAAGGATTATGAAGGCCACTGTGCTCTTAGGAACCTTGAGTACTGCAGAAATTCTTTTGTAACCTTGGCCAGATCTGTGCCTTACAATAATTCTGTCTCTGAGCTCCTTGGCCAGTTCCTTTTACCTCATGATTTTCATTTGGTCTGACATGCACTGTGAGCTGTGAGATCCTATATAGACAGGTGTGTGCTTTTCCAAATCAAGTCCTAGCAGTTTAATTAAACACAGCTGGACTCCAATGAAGGATTAGAACCATCTCAAGGAAGAGCACAAGGAAATGGACAGCATGTGACATAAATATAGTATGAGTGTCTGAGCAAATGGTCTGAATACTTATGACCATGTGATATTTCAGTTTTTCTTTTTTAATAAATTTGCAAAAATTTCTACATTTCTGTTTTTTATTAGTCAAAATGGGGTGCAGAGTGTACATTAATGAGAAAAAATAAACTCTTTTGCATTTACCAAATGGCTGCAATGAAACAAACAGTGAAAAATTTGAAGGGATCTGAATACTTTCCGAACCCACTGTATATATATTCTGCACTAACATAACTTTTGTATGGATAAATTAATTATTAAATGACCAGGATAATTATGTACATGCCTGGAAGAGTGTGTAACTAATTTCTCATCCCTAAATTGATCGACATTTGGTACATAAATAATTACTCTTCCAATCACTAAATTGATTGATATTTGGAACGTAATTATTCTTCTACAGATTAATAGCAAATTACTAAATATTAACCTTCAATATAAAAAAATAAAAAATGTTGGTTGAATATTAGCAGGGAAGAGAGAAGAAAATAGCTGACGGCTTGTCCAAGGGGAATATGTAACACAATACACGTTACATAAGTCACAATCAAAGTATCTGTAAATGACGTATGACACATTCCCCAGAACCTGCCCTGGGCAATATCAGAGACTAACCAATACATTTATTCAGAGCCACAAAATGAGCTTAGACCCCAGGAAGGGAGGAGAAGTTGAATTCTTCTTTAGAAGTTGTTGAGCTCTATAGTTATATAAACTATACTGCTTTTACTATTCATGTTTTTCTGAAATTAAATTGTGAACATGGTGCTTTATTTCCAAACATGCTCAACCTTTTAGTTGTATGAGGCTCTGGATAACATTTTTGAATTATCTGCCCTTTTAATCTTTAATAAGTCTCAACTGCAGAAAAACCTTTTGATACAATTATTATAGGGAAAAACGTGCAGAACAATAAAAAGCTATGGCCATGATTTTATGCTCCAATAACTTTAATCAAGCTTGGTTTCTGCACTTTGATGTATATTGGTCTCTTGGTGAACTACAAAAGGATGCACAGCTTTTAGAGACCAAATCTCCCTGCAAGGCTTGTACTTGTAGTAAATATGCTCGCACTGGATTATATGTCCAAAAACTAATGATGCAACTGGAAGAAAATGTTTTCTTATGCGCTCAGCTTAATCTTTCTTTGCGAAATGTGGTTTAGATTAGCATGCTGCTGACAAAGTATTACTTTGGAATAAACATTAATACCATCTTATTCTATTTTTATGGTGTTCATTTTTTGTAATTGGAATCTCATTATTGAGTTGTCATGATCTGGTTCATAAAACTTTATGGTTTTGTTTTCCGTGTTGCACATTGTTTTATTTCATATCTTATGCAACACTTTTATAGTACATCCTGCAGTGCATTCTTCTTTTGTGCCATTCAGAAATTACAGAGTCTTTGGTAGTTTCTAGACTCTTTTTAGCTTGACTTATAAGTTCATTAAAAAGAAAATTGAGCCTACTAAAGTATTCTTCAAAATGTTTCACAATTAATACATAGGGTGCATAAGTCATTGTTAACTAGTGTTATGTAGAACAGTAAGGGAATAACAGAGTGCTAACAGAGTGCAAAGTAGATCACAGCTAAAAAGCAGACATAGTTCTCCCTGTGTTTACCAGAGTACAGACCCTACAAATCCACAAGTATCAATTTACCCAATAAAAGCCTCTGTTTGGTCGGTATAAATCATTATTTTTTTTTATTTCTTTGCGTATGGATCAATATATTAGCTACTTTACATGGTGACAACACATGAAAATTTAACAAGAGTGACACACCTTGTTGGTCAAAATAAGAAGCTTTCCCATTCAGAAACCTCATTTAATAGACAAAGCTGAGATCAGCTATTTAATATTAACAAAAAAACAACAGAAAGAAAAAAGTTTTTTTGTTTGTTTTTTTGCCCTCTAGGACTAAGCAATTCCTCAAGATTTGTATGGCAATCATGTAATTTTTAATTTTCTCAGTGGTTGACTAAAAGTCAATGAAACATTAATTTTTTAAGCTTTCTACCATGTTAATTAACTATAAAGGACAGACAAAAGGTTAAAAAACAAATACTAATATTGATCTTACCATTCACTTATTTGGATACCTGAGCTGCTCATTGTCCCCTATTCAGTGCTTTTTTTACATCTTTCATGCACAGGATATTTGTTGTCAGGTTGCAACATAACAATATGCACCTAAACTTTACAACACACACTCTAGGGTAGGACTTTTGGCTGAGACTAGGCTCATGACTTTCCTAAGTAGGTGTAGAGTAAGGCTGTGTCATCATAACAAATGCCCTTGACACGCATGCGCCGAGAGGTCCTTAGCATGATCATGGCCAGAAATGCAGGCTTACTGTGAAAAGACTGAGGTTTCAGTGCACAGGGGTGGTAAGAAAAGGCACAGAGGTCTATGTGAGTGACAGCGAGCAGTGCGGGAGGGTGGAGAGGTGAGCAGTGAAGCGAGAATTTGTTATTTTTTTGACATATTAAAGAGGAATTATCATATTCGATAATGTATTTAACTTGGAGATATAGACTTAACCTAGAGGTTAACCCCTTTCCGACATTGGGCATACATTTACACTGATGTCGGACTTCCTCCCTTTGATGTGTGTGCCCACATCTTTCCTGGTACTAGTCAGCTGTTTTGAACAGCTGACAAGTGCCCGAACAGCCACGGGTGGACTGGCGATCCATCCGTGGCTATTAACTTGCGCTTCTGGCAATTTAGCCAGAAATCCGCTCACCGGTTACATCCGTCACGTGATCGCGGGTCACTGGTGGGTTGGCATGACAACCGGAAGTCTCCTGGAGACGTCTATGGCTTTCACTGCCAGCTTGCTGTGAACACCGCCGAGTGGTCGGCTCTAATAGCAAGTGAGTAATTCTACTAAATAGAGGCGATGTGATCATCACCTTTATATAGCAGAGCCGATCTGGCTATGGCAGCTTCTAGTCTCCCACAGAGACTATTCAAGCATGCCAAAAGTAAAAAAAAAAAGTTTTCAAAAATATAAAAAATATAAAATAATATAAAAGTTTAAATCACCCATCTTTTGCACCATTCAAAACAAAACAATAAAAAAATCAAACATACACATATTTGGTATCGCTGCATTCAGAATCGCTGATCTATCAGTAAGAAAAAGGATTTACCTGATCGCTAAATGGCGTTGAGAGAAAAAAAATCAAAATGCCAGAATTATGCTTTTTGGTCGCGGCAACATTGCATTAAAATTCAATAACGGGAAATCAAATGATCGTATCTGCACCAAAATGGTATCATTAAAAACGTCAGTTCGGCACGCAAAAAATAAGCCCAACCTGAGATCACGAAAAATGGAGACCCTACGGGTATCGGAAAATGGCACTTTTTTTTTTTCTTTACAAAGTTTGGAATTTTTTTTCACCACTTAGATAAAAAAGAACCTATACATGTTTGGTATATCGAAATGACCTGAAGAATCATAATGACAGGTGAGTTTTAACATTTAGTGAACCCAGCAAAAAAGTCAAACAAAAAGCAAGTGTGGGATTGCACTTTTTTTTGCAATTTCACCGCACTTGGAAGTTTTTTCCCATTTCTAGTACATGACATGGTAAAACCAATGGTGTCATTCAAAAGTACAACTTGCCCCCAAAAAACAGTCCCTCACAATGCCATATTGATGGAAAAATAAAAAACTTATGGCTCTGGGAAGAAAGGGAGGGAAAAATGAAAATGCAAAAACGAAAATACCTCCGGGGGTTAAGTGGTAAGTAGTATTTGGAAGGTACTGAAAGTATGACACTAAAGATAAAATTAACTTTATGTCTCCTTACTGTAAGCATATGTTAGCACTTTGACTGACAGCTGGCTTTTCACCGTTGAATTGCTGAGCTGGCTGTCTATCAATGCAAGTGCCAGGTTTACAGGATTACAGTCATCACTGTGTACTTAGCGGTGAGTGAAGCAGAGCCGGCATATCTGCATGAATGAAAGATTTTCTCCAGGATGCCCGACTTCCAGTAGAGCAAGTGATCACCTTCAAAACTATATTAAACTGCAGATTAACTCTCTATCTGCCGGTTAATAGCATTATCGGACATGACAAATTCCTTTACCTTTTATTATAATGGACATTCAATTTGTAAAGAATAAATTGGCTGTAAATTAAATTTGAATCTCATCAGATTCATCTCTAATACTGCCAATAGTGTAGTTTTGCTATATGTTATCCTAAATATTTTTTAAGCTAGTTCAATCAGAAACTGTAAAAAAAGTAACAGCTGTAGTGAACTTCAATGGTACAATTCCATTTAATTACATGGAGGGGTTGTGGTTTATAATTTTAAGGACATAAACTTTTTTTTTTGTGATAAAATTACGTTTTGAGATGTACAAATAGAAGAGACATATTTTGGGCTTTGAGGACAAAGCTGAATTTTTTATTTCCTTTTTAGCAACACTACATACCAGGTGACATAATGTTTTTTTTTCTGTTGCATTTTTATATTTTCTGTTGCATTTTTTATGAACCATTTGTGCTAACTACATAGCACCAGCATTGTAAAATAAATGTATGGCAGATGGTTCCAAGGTATTAGTACCCAATTAAATATGGCATCTTATTGCTGTAACACAAATTTTGTGACTCATATCGAAGGGATTTTTTTTGGTGCTCAATGTGGGTCTCATTGCTGCATGTTTTCATACATTTTCAATTTTTTTCTTCCCTTTGATAAAAATGTTGCAGCCGGATTTTCCTATAAAATCTATAGTATTGTCTGTCGTACGTTTTGATATTTCATGCATATACTTATGCAGTTAGTATCATTTTTAACAAAATGCAGCCCACGTTAGGCTTTTTTTTGTTCATAGTCTCTTTAGAACTTTAAAACTAAGGTCCCACTATCAGAATGTTCTGAATTTTGGAGGGTACAGACTTTATGCAGCATTTCTACAATAATTGGCTAAATTAAGTGACTTGCATTTTTCTTCTCTCAGTACATTTATGAACGCTTATTTTTCAATTTGTTTTTATTACATTTTTCTCCCGTTTTTTTCTCTTTTTGGTATATCATGTATTAAATTAAACTGATTCGATTTGGAAACTTCTTTTATTTGGCTTTGATATAACTTTGTTGATAAAGTTGTTTACGAATTACATGCATTCTTACTGTGGTTACTCTGTGGAATTACAATGAGAATACATATGGGTTATTCACATGTGGACTTTCCTTATCATGTTCAAGTTTATGGGGAAAACCCGACAAAAAAATAGAAAATTTACTGCAAGAGAAATTGTAGCAAATTTTAAAATTCAGTTTAAGCTGTGTAAAAAAATCTCAGTGGGCATGAGATCTGTATAAATCCCATACATTTCGCTGAAACTGTGGTCTGCTGCATTTTTTCAACAGCAAAAATACACAGTATCAAAAATGCACCAACTGCTCACTATAGGCAAAATTAAATTAATTCAGTAAAATTCAGCATGTTATCTTTAAATAAAAGGAGCACCAAGAACATTTGTGAAAAAGACAGGATTTTTGCATGAATTCTAAAATATTGAAAAAAAAAAGTATGTGGGAACGAAGCCTAAATGTTATATCAGCGATCTGGAAATGAACAGGTTACCTAAGAAGCTAAAAAACAATATTATCATTAGAAGTATTATTAGAAAATAAAATATTATTATTATTAATAATAATAATAATAATAATAATATCTGTGTTTTTGAAGTGAAGACACTTCAGAACAATGCTAGTGTTTAATCGATTTTAACCCCTTTATTCCATCTGATGTACTATTCCGTCCATGTGCCCTGGGACTTAATTCCCAAGGACGGAATAGTACGTCATATGCCATCAGCTGTGCTCCCGGGGGGAGCGCAGCTGATCGCGGCCGGGTGTCAGCTGATTATCATAGCTGACACTCAGCACTATGTGCCAGTAGCAGTCACAGACAGCTTCCGGAACATTAACCCCTGGCACACTGCGATCAAACATGATCCCAGTGTACCGGGGGCACAGGGAAGCATCGCGCAGGGAGGGGACTCCCTGCGTGCTTCCCTGAGACCCTCAGAACAGCGCGATATGATCACGCTGTTCTGAGGGCTTCCTCCCAGTAGGACCTCGGATCCAAGATGGCCACGGGGTCCTTCGGGGTCTTGCAGGGAGGCGGCTTCCTCAGTGCCTGCTGAGAGCGGGCGCAGAGAAAGCCTGCAGCACTGCCTGTGAGATCGCCGATCTGACACAGTGCTGTGCACAGTGTCAGATCGTTGATCTGACACTATACAGTGATACCCCACCCTGGGACAAAGTAAAAAAAGTTTAAAAAATAAATATAAACATGAGTAAAAAAAATTCCTAAATAAAGAAAAAAAAATATTCCCCAATAAATTAATTTCTTCATGTAAATAAAAAAAAACAATAAAAGTGCACATATTTAGTAATGCCGTCCCCATCACGACCCACCCTATAAACATATCCCATTAGTTAACCCCTTTAGTGAACCCCTTAAAAAAAAAGGCAAAGAAAACACTTTATCATCATACCACGGAACAAAAAGTGGAACAACACGCGATCAAAAGACGGATATAAATAAACATGCAACCGCTGAAAACGTCATCTTGTCCAGCAAAAAACGAGCCACCATAAAGCATCATCAGCAAAAGAATAAAAAAGTTAAAGCTCGCAGAATAAAGCGATGCAAAAATAATTATTGTTTATATATAATTGTTTTTATTGTATACAGCGCCAAAACATAAAAAAATGATAAAAATGAGCTATCACTGTAATCGTACTGACCCAAAGAATAAAACTGCTTTATCAATTTTACCACACGCGGAATGGTATAAACGCCCCCCCCAAAAGAAATTCATGAATTGCTGGCTTTTGTTCATTCTGCCTCCCAAAAATCGTAATAAAAAGCGATCAAAAAATGTCATGTGCCCAAAAATGGTACCAATAAAAATGTAACCTCGTCCCAAAAAAATAAGATCTCGCATAACTCTGTGGGCCAAAATATGGAAACATTATAGCTCTCAAAATGTGGTGATGCAAAAACTACTTTTTGCAATAAAAAGCATCTTTTAGCATGTGACAGACTGCCAAACATAAAAACCCGCTACAAATAGTACATCAAACCCCCATTTATCACCCCCTTACTTAGGGAAAAATAATAAAATTAAAAAAAATGTATTTAATTCCATTTTCTTATTAGGGTTAGGGTTATGGTTGGGGCTAAAGTTAGGGTTAGGGTTGAGATTAGGGTTAGGGTGTGTCAGGGTTAAATTTGTGGTTAGGATTATGATTAGGGTTGGGATTAGGGTTAGGTGTGTGTTGGGGTTAGGGTTGGTGTTTGAATTGGAATGTCTCTACTGTTTAGGCACATCAGGTGCTCTCCAAACGTGACATGGCGTCTGATCTCAATTCCAGCCAGTTCGGTGTTGAAAAAGTCAAATGGTGCTCCTTCCCTTCTGAGCTCTGCCATGCGCACAAACAGTAGTTTACCCCCACATTTGGGGTATCAGCATACTCAGGAAAATTTGCACGATAACTCTTGGGGTCCAATTTCTTCTGTTATCCTTGTGAAAATAAAAAATTGGGGGAGAAAATATCATTTTTGTGGAAAAAAATATGATTTTTTATTTTTATGGCTCTACGTTATAAACTTCTATGAAGCACTTGGGTGTTCAAAGTTCTTACCACACATCTAGACAAGTTCCTTTGGGGGTCTAGTTTCCAAATGGGTTCAATTGTGGGGGTTTTCCACTGTTTAGGCACATCAGGGGCTCTCCGAACACAACATGATGCCCTCAGACTATTCCATCAAAGTCTGCAATGCAAAACATCACTACTTCCCTTCAGAGCCCCGACGTGTGCCCATACAGTAGTTTTCTTCCACATATATAGTATCAGCGTACTTAGGACAAATTGATCAACAACTTTTGGGTTCAATTTCTCCTGTTACCGATGGGAACAAAAAAAACTGGGACTAAAAGATCATGTTTGTGGAAAAATATTATTTTTTTATTTTCACACCCGGGCGTTATAAACTTCTGTGAAGCACTTGGGGGTTCAAAGTGCTCATCACCAGTTTAAATAAATTCCTTTTGGGGTCTAGGTTCCAAAATCGTGTCCCTTTTGGGGGGTTTCCACTGTTTAGGCACATCAGGGGCTCTCCAAACGTGACATGATACCCGCAGACCATTCCATCAAAGTCTGCATTACTAAACGTCAGTACTTCTATTCCGAGCCCCGATGTGTGCCCATACAGTAGTTTTCACCCACATATAGGGTATTAGCGTACTCAGGACAAAAGGGAGAACAACTTCTGTGGTCCTATATCTCCCAATAGCCTTGGGAAAATAAAAAATTGGTGACTCAAAGATCATTTTTGTGGAAAAAATAGGCTTTTTTATTTTCATGCCCAGGCATTATAAACTTGTGTGAAGCACTTGGGGTTTCAAATTGCTCACCACAGATCTAGATAAATTCCTTAGGGGGTCTAGTTTCCAAAATGGGATCACTTGTGGAGGGTTTCCACTATTTAGGCACTTCAGGGGCTCTGCAAACTGATCATGACACCCATCAAAGTCTGCATTCCAAAATGTCATTACTTCCTTTCCGAGCCCTGCCGTGCTCTCAAACAGTATTTCCCTACCACATATGGGGCATCAGCGTACTCATGAGAAATTGGCCAACAACTTTTGGGGTTCAATTTCCTTGGGAAAAATCAAAAATTGGGGACTAAAAAATCATTTTTGTGGAATTTTTTTTTACACCCAAAAATATTTAGACTTGAGAGTCCTCAGTGGTTGATACCTTTTAATGGCTAACTGAAAAGATGGTAACAAATTGCAAGCTTTCGAGACTACTCAGGTCTCTTCATCAGGGATAGACTAATACAACATCTGAAGAATCACATATTTATACACAAAATAGCACAGAAAAAATGCAATAGGTAGGACAAGTGACATGAAGCAGAACTGTCATTATGGCAGAGGGATTAACATAAATATGACTAGTTCATAGATAAGGAGTGAAGGTTTTATTACCCTCTGATTGGGGTTTTATTACCCTCTGATTGGGGTTTTTACACCCAGGCATTATAAACTTTAGTGAAACACTTGGGGGCTAAATGTGCTCACAAGAGATCTAGATAAGTTTTTTAGGGGGTCTAGTTTCCAAAATGATGTCACTTGTGGGGGGTTTCCACTGTTTAGGCACATCAGTGCTCTCCAAACACGACATGGCGTCCAGTCAATTCTGCGCTGAAAAAGTCAAACTGCGCTCCTTCCCTTTAGAGCTCTGCTATGCACCCAAACAGTGGTTTACCCCTTTTATTGGGTATCAACGTACTCAGGAAAAATTGCACAATAACCTTTGAGGTCTTGTTACCCTTGGGAAAATAAAAATTGGGGTGAAAAGATCATTTTGTGGAAAAAATATGATTTTTTAATTTTACGGCTCTACGTTACAGACTTGTGTAAAGCACTTGGGGGTTCAAAGTGCTCACCACAGATCTATATAAGTTCCATAGGGGGTCTAGTTTCTGAAATGGGGTTACTTGTGGGGGGTTCCCACTGTTTAGGCACATCAGGGGCTATCCAAATGTGTCATGACGTCCAATCTCGATTCCAGCCAGTTTTGTTTTGAAATAGTCAAATGGGGCTCCTTCCCTTCCGAGCTCTGCCGTGCACCCAAACAGTGGTTCCCCCCACACACATAAAGTATTCAGGACAAATTGGAGAACAACTTTTATGGCGTAATTTCTCCTGTTACCCTTGGGAAAATAAAAAATTGGTGACTTAAATATAATTTTTGTGTGTAAACAAATAGGATTTTTTATTTTCATGCCCGGTGTCACGCCGATCTGTCTGTACTTGATTGTCAGTGTGACAATGGATGTGTTAGGCATCGGGCGACATCAGGATCTGAACCTGGATACGAGGAGTCTGTGATCTCCCATCCAGACCCATCCAAGGCAGATGCTGCTCAGCTTCGCCATCGATCCCAATGCCTAGCCAATACCCGAGAGGCACAAAGAGTTACTTGGGTCTTTGTTCATAGTAGCCTTAAACCTAGGTTATTGAACAAGAAAAGGCTGTCGTAAGCCTAAGTCCAGAAATGCCTTCACTGAGCATGTCCGTGACATGGCGAGCCATGATTGGTGCTTAATGTCAGCTGAACCTCTGACCTGGCATAGTCTGATTGGTCACGGATGACATCATCGGTAATTCGATTGACAAGATGGCTAGGGGCGGAGCTTAGCCCTTAAATAGCTTGTCTGTCCGTGGCGCGGTCAGATCATACTAAAATAGGCAGTGCTCATGTGTGACGCACCAGAATCTGGGCTCCACGTGTTCTCTAGCTTTGCTATACGGGACTTGCCGATGCCAGAGTATGCTCGGCTAATTATCACAGGTACTTTAGGCAGGTTCAGCTTATGCCAGGCAGGTAGCCAATGTGCCGCAGTCTTGCTACGAATATAGGGTAGCTATACACCCTGAGCAGACTGCGGGGCGTGTAATCTGTAGCTAACGTGATGCAGTCCTGCTACGAATTTAGGGTAGCTATTCACCCTGAGCAGACTGCATGGCTCGTAACCTGGGCATCGCCTGCCCAGCTGAATAGAGAGTTGCTCAGCCCGGTCTCACACCGGCTGGTAGCACGTGCGCCAGACGTCAGTCGCACGCACTTCCTAGTGGCTGGCATGTAGCTTCTGTGTAGTCAACAGGGCTATGTCTATACCAGTTTGCAGCACATAGTGCAAACCTAATATCTGGCAAGTGGCTTCTGTGCCATTAACAGGGCTATATTTACGCCAGTTGATAGCACATTTCCAGTGACGTTAACGGAGATAGTGCCAGTTCTACATCTCCCCTAGTGTGAATTAACACAGGCGAGATCTAATGTTAGTTTTCTGTCGTCAGTTTGACCCTCATACTCTTGGGGTGTTCGACAGCAGTGAACATAAACTGCATCGCGGACCCCTGGCTCGGTTGCAATCCATTATATATAAAGCTGTTGCACCCGAGCTCATAACAGTATCTGACCGCCAGGATCTAGCCAATCATGGCTGACGACCAGCAGGTGCAGCGCTACGCTCAGCAACTAGGGGCAAGAATTAGGTCTCTGGAGCAGGCCGCTCCAGTTGCTTATCTCACTGCAGTAGCTACTCAGGCGGCCGCACAAGCAGCAAATCTCGTAAGCTCTGCTGCTGTGCAAGCTGCGTTAGCTGCTGAAGTGTCATTACCGCATTTTGCTCTGCAGGAAAAATTTTCTGGGGACAGTAGGCTGTGTTTCCACGGTCAGGAAACACAGCGCTTTGGACGGAGCGGAAATTCCGCTCCGCCCAAAGCCCCGCCGCCTTTTGTACGCGCGCTCATTCCGGATGTGTTCTTGGAACACATCCGGAACACATGTGGAATGACCGCAGAGCTACATAGCCCTGTGTTATTTCCCTTGCGGCGACGCAGCGTCGCCGCAAGGGAATAGGACATGCTGCGGTCTAAAAAGACGTGCCACATGTCCGGAAACGCAGGTCTTCCCCCTGCGTGTTTTGAAGCATAGTGGAGACGGGATTTCTTGAAATCCCCTCCACTATGCTGTAACATCTGGACGCTGCGTGTTTGACGCTGCGCGAACGCTCAGCGTCAAACACGCAGCAAATCCGGACAGTTTCCTGACCGTGGAAACATACCCTTAATCCAGCAGAGGATTCATTAATCAATGCTCCATTCAATTAGAAATTATGGAGGCATGGAGGGCTAAATTGGGTTTTGTTATCCTATTGCTTACCTGCAGGGCCTTGGAGTGGGCTACTCCTCTGTGGGAACGGAGTGGTCCGGTAGTGACTGATGTGGGTCTCTTTCTTAGAACCCTAAAAAGTGTGTTCCTTGGTCCTCAGGTCCTCAGGTCACACATGATACAGCTCTTAAGCTGTTTACATTAGTACAGTGTTCGACCACGCCAGTCATTATGCCGTCCAGTTCAGGACATTAGCGGCAGAACTGGATTGGTCTGAACCGTCGCTAATTCTGGTGTTCTGGAAGGGTTTGGCTGGGCATATAAAAGATGCTCTAGCCACCAGGGAGATTCCAACCTCCTTGGAAGAGTTAATGACCCTCGCCAACCGTATTGATTTACGTCATGCAGAAAGCAAGTTGGAGCTGAAGGTCTCTAATCCTCGGTTTCTGTTGGCACCGTCATTTTCTAAATTGACTTCCGAATCCGTGGCTCCAGACACGGAACTGGAGCCAATGGATATTTCCCAAACCAGGAAATGGTCCACTCATTCCCATCCTACGCATCTCATGGAGTACCCCCAATAAAAAGGGTTCCAAGCGGGTGGGAGAACAAGAGTGTCTAACCACCATCGGAGGAGGTGTGTTAGACTCAGAGACTTTTCCTCCTGACTAGCCTATAAGGTGACGTTGCTTTTCGGAACAACTACGGTTGCTGCCAAGGCGGTGGTGGATTCTGGGGCCAATGGCAATTTTTTGTCATCAACTTTTCGCCGTTCCTATAGAATTACTGTCCAGACCCATAAACATCAGGGTAGTCAACGGTTCCATGTTAGAAACACAGATTACCCACCAGTCTATTCCCCTCACCATGTCGTTTCCTCATTGTCACCCGGAGGATATCTCGTTCCTTATCCTTCCTAGAGGATTGAATGAGGTGCTATTGGGTCTTCCGTGGATACGTTCTCACAACACACATATAAACTGGAACATGGGGACAGTTTATTCATGGGGTGAGAGATGTACTACCCAGTGTATGGTGGCATCAACTCGGAAGGTGGTCTTAGACACGCCGGCCAGTCTAGAGGCACTTCCAGAGCAATATTGGAGCTACACCGATGTGTTCTTGAAAAAGGCTGCAGAGACCTTGCATGCCCGCCGACCGTGTGACTGCGCCATAGATCTAATCCCCATATCAGAGCCTCCTCGCGGTAGGGTTTATCCCCTGTCTGTCCCTGAGACCCAGGCTATGTCCGATTACATCAAGGAGAACCTGGCCCCGGGGTTTATCAGGAAATCAGTCTATCTTGCTGAAGCGGGTTCTTCTTCGACCAGAAGAAAGGAGGTGACCTATATAAGTGTATTGATTACAGGGGATTAAACGCAATCACCATCAAGAACAAATATCCCATGCACCTCATCTCTGAATTGTTCGACAGACTTCGAGGGGCTAAAATTTTCACTAAATTAGACCTGCGTCGGGCCTATAACCTCATATGAATACGTGAGGGCGACGAGTGGAAGACGGCCTTTAATACTCGTGATGGCCACAACGAGTACCTCGTCATGCCCTTCGGTTAGGCAATGCCCCCGCCGTCTTTCAGGATTTCGTCAATGATATCTTTCGAGATCTGCTGCTGTCCTTCGTGGTAGCATATCTTGATGATATTCTGATCTTTTCCCCGGACCTCTCCACACACAGAGAGGATGTGCGCAGAGTTTTTGAGTGTCTGCGCTCAAATTCTATGTATTGCAAGCTGGAGAAATACCAGTTCGAACAAGAGTCTTTACCATTCTTGGGGTACATTGTATCCAGTAAGGGCTTGGCCAAGGATCCCCAAAAATTGATAGCCGTACAGAATTGGCAGGAGCCCCATTCTCTGAAGGCGGTGCAGCGCTTCATGGGGTTCATCAATTATTATCGTCAATTTATACCACATTTTTCTACACTGGTGGCTCCTTTGGCCGCGCTAACCAAGAAAGGTGCCAACACAAAAAACTGGTCTAAAGAGACATTTGAGGCATTCTGGGAGATCAAGTCTTATTTCTCAAAAGCTCCCTTCCTACATAGGCCAGATGTCAATAAGCCATTCTATTTGGAGGTCGACGCATCTTCTGTAGGGGCAGGTGCTGTCCTTTCCCAAAAGAATGGGCAGGGTCGGAGGAGACCATGTTTCTTCTTCTCCAAGACCTTTTCTCCAGCGGAGAGGAATTATACTATTGGGGATAAAGAGTTACTCGCAATAAAATTGGCTTTTGTTGAATTGAGGTATCTTTTGGAGGGAGCTAAACATCCGTTTGTGGTGTATTCTGACCATAAAAATCTCTCATACCTGCAGACGGCGCAGTGTCTCAACCCAAGGCAGGCTTAGTGGTCCCTCTTTTTTGCCCGATTCAATTTTACCATCAATTTTCTAAAAGGGGAGAAGAATCCTCGGGCGGATGCTCTATCTAGGTCCATCGATACGATGGAGGACTATGACGAGCCCAGACTTATCGTTCCTCCTGAGAGTATGCGAACGTTGGCATCAGTGACTCTAGACCAGGTTCCACCCGGGAAGACGTTTGTTCCCCCGAACCTACAGAATGAGGTGCTCTCGTGGGTCATGCCTCTAAAGTCGGAGGTCATTTTGGAATCAAACGCACCACTGAGTTCCTCCAACGCTCGTATTGGTGGCTTCGGTTGTCCCAGGACGTTAAAGAATACGTCCAAGCATGCATCTCCTGCACTAGAAATAAATCTTCTCATCAGTGTCCGGCGGTTCTCCTACATCCGTTACCCGTGGCGGATAGACATTGGGAGCTGATTGGGATCGATTTCGTGGTTGAGTTACCGAAGTCCCTGGGTAATACGACCATATGGGTGGTTTCTGACCATTTTTCTAAGATGGTTCACCTGGTACCCTTCCTAGGGTTCCTTTTTCCCGGGTTCTGGCATAACTATTTATCAGTCACATCTTCCGTTTTCACGGTATGCCTGATAGGATTGTCTGTGATCGAGGTCCTCAGTTCACCTCTCGGTTTTGGAGAGAATTGTGTAATCTGTGTAGTATTGAACTGAACCTCTCTACGGCCTATCACCCGGAGACCAACGGCCTGGTGGAACGCACTAATCAGACGATAGTGATATACTTGCATCATTTCATTTCTGCCAATCATAATAATTGGGCAACTTAGCTTCCTTGGGCAGAATTTGCTCTAAATAATGCAGTGGCGGATTCAACAGGTCAGATTCCTTTCCTGTTGAACAATGGTCAGCACCCACGTGTGCCAGTTCCTATGCCAGTTTACTCTGGGAAGCCTGGGGTCAGAGATTGGGCCATGGAGGCGCGGGACGTCTGGGATCAGACGCAGGAAGCGTTATTGGCCTACAAAATATCGGATGAGACAGTCAGCTGACACTCATCATCGTCCAGCTCCCGTTTTCTCTCCGGGCGACGGGGTCTGGCTCGCGGCTCGTAATATTAGAGGTCGCGGGGAATCGGCTAAAGTCGCCCCTTGGTTTATTGGTCCTTTTAAAATTCTGGCCCAAGTAAATCCCGTGGTGTATCGTCTGCAATTGCCTTGGCACTTGAGGATAGATGATACATTCCATGTGTCACTCCTGAAACCCGTTCGCCTGACGAATTACTCGGAAGCTCTGCACGCTTCTGACACTGGGGTTGAGGATTTCGAGGGTGAGGCAATTGTGGGGTCCAAGATGTGCGCAGCAAAAATTTTTATTTAGTACACTGGAGGGATTGCAGTTCTGAGGATGGCACTTGGGAACCGTGGACCATATTCATGCTCCCCTGCTCATCGAGGAATATGAGCGTCAAGTTGATGGGATGTTAAAGGGGGGATAATGTTAGGCATCGGGCGATGGCAGGATCTAAACCTGGATCTGAGGAGTCTGTGGTCTCCCATCCAGACCCAGTCAAGGCAGACACTGAGCAACTTCACCATCGAGCCCAACGCCTAGCTAATACCCAAGAGGCACAAATAGTTACTCGGGTCTTTGTTCATAGTAGCTTTAAACCTAGGTTATGGAACAAGAAAAGGCTGTCGTAAGCCTAATTCAGAAATGCCTGCACTGAGCATGTCCGTGACAAGGCGAGCCATGATTGGTGCTTAATGTCAGCTGATCCTCTGACCTGGCATCGTCTGATTGGTCACGGATGACGTAATCGGTGATGCAATTGACGAGATGGCTGGTGGCAGAGCTTAGCTCTTAAATAGCTTGTCTGTCCGCTGCGCGGCATGGTCAGATCATACTAAAATAGGCAGTGCTCATGTATGGACGCACCAGAATCTGGACTCCACATCTTCTCTAGCTTTGCTCTCCGGGACCTGCCGATGCCAGTGTACGCTCGGCTAATTATCACAGGTCCTTTAGGCAGGTTCAGCTTATGCCAGTCATGTAGCCAATGTGGCGCAGTCTTGCTATGAATATAGGGTAGCTATACACCCTGAGCAGACTGCGTGGTGCGTAACCTGGGCATCGCCTGCCAAGCTGAATAGAGAGTTGCTCAGCCCGGTCTCACGCTGGCTGGTAGCATGTACACCAGACGTCAGTCGCACCACTTCCTAGTGGCTGGCATGTAGCTTCTGTGCAGTCAACAGGGCTACGTCTATACCAGCTTGCTGCACATATTGCAAACCTAATATCTGGCAAGTGGCTTCTGTGCCATTAACAGGGGTATATCTGCGCCAGTTGATAGCACATTTCCCGTGATGCTAACGGAGATAATGCCAATTCTACATCTCCCCTAGTGTGAATTAACACAGGCGAGATCTAATGTTAGTTTTCTGTCGTCAGTTTGACCTTCATCCTCTAGGGGTGTTTGGCAGCAGTGAACATAAACTGCATCGCGGACTCCGGGTTCGGTTGCAATCAATTATATAATAAAGCTGTTGCAACCGAGCTCATAACAGCATGTCTGTCACGTGGCTGGTGATTCTGGACTGGAGGTCAGTGGCCGGAGCAGATGTATACAGGCGACCCGACCGTGGAAAGACTTCTGAAGATGCAGTATATGGCGGTGGTAGTTCGCTATGTCAGCAGATGCAGGGGCCCGCCCGAGCACAGGCCAGTCGGAATCACACACAAGCACCAGGTTCGTTTAGGTAGGAAGAGCAAAGTTTTCACAAGAAGCAGGAAGGCGCCAGCAGAACACATCCAAACCAGGAGCTCAGATAATGCTTCACTCAGATAGACTGAGCACCGCAATAAATTCAGCAACAGGAAGCTGCACAGTCCCAAGTATACAGTCAGGGCCAGAAATATTTGGACAGCGACACAATTTTCGCGAGTTGGGCTCTGCATGCCACCACATTGGATTTGAAATGAAACCTCTACAACAGAATTCAAGTGCAGATTGTAACGTTTAATTTGAAGGGTTGAACAAAAATATGTGTTAGAAAATGTAGGAATTGTACACATTTCTTTACAAACACTCCACATTTTAGGAGGTCAAAAGTAATTGGACAAATAAACATAACCCAAACAAAATATTTTTATTTTCAAAATTTTGTGGCGAATCCTTTGGAGGCAATCACTGCCTTAAGTCTGGAACCCATGGACATCACCAAACGCTGGGTTTCCTCCTTATTAATGCTTTGCCAGGCCTTTACAGCCGCAGCCTTCAGGTCTTGCTTGTTTGTGGGTCTTTCCCTCTTAAGTCTGGATTTGAGCAAGTGAAATGCATGCTCAATTGGGTTAAGATCTGGTGATTGACTTGGCCATTGAAGAATGTTCCACTTTTTTGCACTCATGAACTCCTGTGTAGCTTTGGCTGTATGCTTGGGGTCATTATCCATCTGTACTATGAAGCGCCGTTCAATCAAGTTTGCAGCATTTGGCTGAATCTGGGCTGAAAGTATATCCCGGTACACTTCAGAATTCATCCGGCTACTCTTGTCTGCTGTTATGTCATCAATAAACACAAGTGACCCAGTGCCATTGAAAGCCATGCATGGCCATACCATCACGTTGCCTCCACCATGTTTTACAGAGGATGTGGTGTGCCTTGGATCATGTGCCGTTCCCTTTCTTCTCCAAACTTTTGGCTTCCCATCATTCTGGAACAGGTTGATCTTTGTCTCATCTGTCCATAGAATACTTTTCCAGAACTGAGCTGGCTTCTGGAGGTGTTTTTCAGCAAATTTAACTCTGGCCTGTCTATTTTTGGAATTGATGAATGGTTTGCATCTAGATGTGAATCCTTTGTATTTACTTTCATGGAGTCTTCTCTTTACTGTTGACTTAGAGACAGATACACCTACTTCACTGAGAGTGTTCTGGACTTCAGTTGATGTTGTGAACGGGTTCTTCTTCACCAAAGAAAGTATGCAGCGATCATCCACCACTGTTGTCTTCCGTGGGCTCCCAGGTCTTTTTGGATTGATGAGTTCACCAGTGCTTTCTTTCTTTCTCAGGATGTACCAAATTGTAGATTTTGCCACTTCTAATGTTGTAGCAATTTCTTGGATGGTTTTTTTTTCTGTTCTTGCAGCTTAAGGATGGCTTGTTTCACTTGCATGGAGAGCTCCTGTGACCACATGTTTCCTTCACAGCAAAACCTTCCAAATGCAAACACCACACCTCAAATCAACTCCGGCCCTTTCATCTGCTTAATTGAGAATGACATAACAAAGGGATTGCCCACACCTGTCCATGAAATAGCCTTGGAGTCATTTGTCCAATTACTTTTGGTCCCTTTTAAAACAGGGTGGCACATGTTAAGGAGCTGAAACTCCTAAACCCTTCATCCAATTTTAATGTGGATACCCTCAAATGAAAGCTGAAAGTCTGAACTTCAACTGCATCTGATTTGTTTTGTTTCAAATTCATTGTGGTAATGTCTAGAAGCAAAATTAGATAAATGTTGTCTCTGTCCAAATATTTATGGACCTAACTGTATATAGCAGGTCCAATAAGTCTCAATCAGGGCGAGAACAATCAGCAGGGCAGGTGATGATCTCTATCCCAGACGAAGTTCATATGGTTTCAGGCGGAAGTAATACAAGTTCCGAATAGATCCACAGCAAAGGAACAGACTAGCAAGAAATGGTTCACAGGTTCAAATCCTAACAATACTCCCCTCTTACCGCCGGTCTCTGGACGCCATTTGCCCAGGCTTTGCAGGATACTGCTGATGAAATTGTCTAATCAAACGAGGAGCATTGACGTTGCTTACTGGTTCCCATGAATTTTCTTCCGTGTCGTAGCCCTGCCATTTGATTAAATATTGTTAACAATTTCTGTGTATTCGGGAATCCAAGATCTTTTCCACCACAAACTGCTCCTGTCTGTCCACTTCAATTGCATCGGGAGGTGGAGGGAATCGTTCTGGAAATGGATTGACTGTGGCGGCTTTCAACAAAGACACATGAAACACAGGATGAATCTTCATTGTTGTTGGTAGCTGTAGACGTACTACCACTGGACTCACAATCTTACTGATTTTGTATGGTCCCACAAACTTTGTCCTAATTTAGGAGAAGGAATCTTCAATTTCAAATTCTTAGTGGATAACCACACTAGATCTCCAATCCTAAACGTGGGAGTGGATCTACGATACCTGTCGGCCGCTTTTTTATATTTCTCCTGAGCTTCCTTTAATGTGTCTTTCAGAACATTCAAATTTTGCAGTAGAAAAGAGATTCTTTCTGCGACTGCTGGTATTAATGGTGCCACAGGATTTTTGGGAAGGATATTTGGGTGATATCCAAGATTTGCAAAAAATGTCGTCTGTTTCGTAGAGGCATTCTGTGAATTGTTATATGAAAATTCCGCAAATGGCAGCAGATCTACCCAGTCGTTTTGCAGATGGCAAATATAACAATGAAGATACTGCTCCAGCATCTGATTCGTACGTTCTGTCTGGCCGTTAGATTGCGGATGGTAAGCGGTTGACAATCGTACTTTGATGTCTAGCGCTGAGCATAAACTGCGGCAAAATTTAGATGTAAATTGCACACCTCGATCTGAGATGACTTCATCTGGCACTCCATGGAGGCGAAAAACATTGCAAATTATCAGATCAGCTGTATCTTTTGCTGAAGGCAGACCTGAACACAGGATGAAATGCGCTGCTTTCGTAAGTCGATCCACTACTACCAGAATGGATGTCTTTCCCTTGGAATCTGGTAGATATACTATAAAGTCCATTGAAATCGATCCCCACGGTCATGTTGGGATGGCGAGAGGCTGCAATAGTCCCATAGGGGATGCACGTGTAGTCTTATATCTGGCACAGATGTCACAGGACTTAAAGAACTTCTTCACGTCTTCTTGAAAGTTGGGCCACCAAAAGAAACGTGACAAAAACTCCTGCGTTTTCTGTGACACTTTGTGTCCTGCAATTTTAGAATCGCACACTAGTTGTAGAACTTTTAACCGAGCTGCTTCTGGTACATATAGTCGTCAACCATCAGTCCATACTTGATTTTTGAAAAACAGATGCACGTCCCCTGATGGACGTGATAGAAACAAGTCTGTTTTGTATGCTGCTTTCAAATCTTCCAGCAAATCTCCATCATGTATTACTCCCACGATCTTAGTATCTGCCACAATGGGTTTGGGTGTTGTTACAAGGTTAGCCTCGCTTGAAAACATTTGGGATAATGCGTCTGCTTTCTTGTTACCGGTGCCTGGTCGACAGGAAATTACAAAGTTGAATTGATTCAAAAACAGACTCCAAAGGGTCTGCCGAGGAGAGAGGCATTTTGAAGACCTGATAAACTCTAGATTGCGATGATCGGTCAACACCAAAATTTGCTGTGCAGCCCCTTGGGGATGATGTCTCCACTCTTTGAATGCTGATATGATGGCGAGCAATTCATTATTTCCCACGCCATAGTTCTTTTCGGCTAAAGACATACTTTGTGAGAAAATGCACATGGATTCAGCAACTTCTTTTCCCCTGTCCTCTGAGAGAGGATAGCGCCGACCGCACAGTCTGAAGCATCCACCTCGACGATAAAAGCCAATTCAGGGTCAGGATGGCGTAATATGGGAGCCATTGTGAATTTCCTTTTTAAACGAGAGAACACTTCTTGTGCTTGGGGTGTCCAGATGAATTTTGCTCGTTTTTTTGTTAGTTGCGTGATGGGTACCACGATTTCTGAAAAATTCTGAATAAAACGTCTGTAAAGTTGTCGAACCCCACAAAACGCTGGACTTCTTTCACATTTTTAGGATAGGCCACTCGGTGATAGCTTGCGTTTTCTTAGCATTCCTCCATAATCCTTGAGGTGAAATGACGTATCCCAAGAACTGAATCTCTTCTTGATGGAAATTCTCCCATAACCGTTGTAGCACTTGTCTTACGTGCGTCTGATGTTCCTCCAGAGTTTGAAAAGATCAGGATGTCATCTAGATAAACGACCATGAACTGATCCAACAAGTCTCGGAAAATATAATTTGCCTGGTGCTGGAAGGTAGATGGAGCATTGGAGAGTCCGAAGGGCATCACTAGACTTTCAAAGTGTCCGTATCGGGTACGAAAAGCTGTCTTCCATTCATCCCCAGGCTTTATACGTACTAAATTATGTGCCCCACGTGAATCTAACTTAGTGAAGATCTTCGCACTTTGTACTCTTTCTAGGAGTTCCGGGATCAACGGTAGGGGATAACGATTTTTTACCGTTACTTTATTAAGCTCCCTGTAGTCCACTACTGGCCGTAATGTTCCATCCTTCTTTTTAACGAAGAATATAGGGGCTCCAGCGGGCGAGGATGATGTACGAATGAATTTTTTGCTTAGATTTTCATCAATAAATTCTCTGAGAGCCTTCAGTTCAGGACCCGCTAGAGGGTAGATAGTTTCAAACGGTATAGCCGCCCCCGGGACTAGTTCTATTTGGCAGTCGTATAGTCGATGCGGGGGAGTGTATCCCCTCCCTTCTTGTCACAAACATCTAAGAAATCTTCATACACCGCTGGTAGCTGAGACAATTCTGGATTCTGAACTGCTTCTAATGTGGACTCACTTGGAACCTCCGCCTGAACTTCCTTTTCGGGGAAACTGATGTTTTTCATCTCCCAATCGATGATAGGATTTTGCTTCTGCAACCAGGGCAAACCTAAAATGATGGGAAAATGTGGAGAAGAAATAATTAGGAATGTCAATATCTCACGATGCTGCGGCTCAATATAGATCTCCCAAATTCCTGTCTCATGATCTACTGGCCACGAATTCAGTGGAGATCCATCTACCGTCTCCATCACAATAGGTGAACGTCTTTTATACACATCTATGCCATGATTTTGAGCAAATGCAGAATCCATGAACATCCCGCTGGCCTCAGAGTCGATCATGGCTGATGCGGTGATCAACTGGGAGTTAACCTTTAGTTTGATAGTTACAAAATAATGGGATTCTCGGCTCTCCTTCCTGGTAGGTGGAACTATGGATGATATGGACTGGATCTCATCTTTAGCGTAATCAGTCTCTGAGATGAAAGACTCCTCGTCGGAAGAATCAGGATCCATTATGGCCGCCACCATTTTTCTTGAACGGTTTCTGGGACGACTTGGACAGTTAATAAGAAAATGTCCTGCTTCCCCGCAGTACAGACATAGATTCTCTTTAAATCTCTGTTCTCTGCATTCTGCACTCGCTCGTCTCTGGATCGCATCCACTTGCATTGGCTCTAGTTCTGTATCTCGGAAATTCCGGCTAGGCACTTCTTTAGTGACCGATGGCAGGGAGGAGTTATAAGAGTTAGTTGAACGATTCATGGAGGTTCACTTCTTTTGTCGTCGTTCAGACAGATGGGTGTCAACCCGGATGCAATGCTTGATGAAATCATCCAGATCCAAAGGGGTCTCTCCATGGGCTAGTTCGTCCTTTACTGCACTAGAAAGTCCTCTTTTAAAGAAAGTTACTTTTTCTGCATTATTCCATTCAGTGTCGACGGCCCACCTCCTATACTCCATAGCATACTCTGCGACGGGACGTTTGCCTTGTCGTAATGCCAGCAACGTTGATTCAGCTGTAGCTGCACGATTTGGGTCATCAAACATCTGCTGCATCGCTCAAATAAACTCATTCAAATTGTCTAAACGTACATCCCGAGTCTCAATCAGAGGATTAGCCCAATCGATCACTTTGTGGGTTAATAGCATAATGATGCATAACACCTTTGACCTATCAGTCGGGAACTGATTAGCATGTGTATCAAAAAATAGGTAGCATTGATTCAAAAATCCACGAAATTTATCTCGATCACCGCCAAAACTAAAAGGTGGTAGCTTTGGAGGCATGGCAGACGCCGACACGGAAGCTTGTCCTAGCTGTGTAATTCGAGCAGTCAACACTTGTACCGCATTCTGCAGATCTTGGATAGCTTGTTGGTGCTTCTGGATATTATGATCGCTTTGTACAATAAATGCATCCATCCGTGATTTTTCATTCATCTGTTCGGTGTGCAGACTGGATATTGCACCCTGCAGTTTTCTGACGCGTGTCTCCATAGTTTCTGCTCCAGCGGCCTCCATTGTTTGTGGGCTGAGTATTCTGTCATGTTACTGGTGATACTGGACTGAAGTTTAGTGGCCAGAGCAGATGTATACAGGCGACCCGACCGTGAAAAGACTTCTGGAGATGCAGTATATGGCGGTGGTAGTTCGCTATGTCAGCAGATGCAGGGGCCCGCCCGAGCACGGGCCGGCCGGAATCACACACAAGCACCAGGTTCGTTTAGGTGATCAAAGGTCGAGGTAGGAAGAGCAAAGTTTTCACAAGAAGCAGGAAGGCACCAGCAGCACACCTTCCAAACCAGGAGCTCAGATAATGCTTCACTCAGTTAGACTGAGAACCACAATATACTCAGCAACAGGAAGATGCACAGGGCCAAGTATATATAGCAGGTCCAATCAGTCTCAATCAGGGCGAGAACAATCAGCAGGGCAGGTGATGATCTCTATCCAATCAGTCTCAATCAGGGCGGGAACAATCAGCAGGGCAGGTGATGATCTCTATCCCAGACGAAGTTCAAATGGTTTCAGGCAGAAGTTATACAAGTTCCGAATAGCTCCACAGCAAAGGAACAGACTAGCAAGCAATGATTCACAGGTTCAAATCCTAACAATGTCTTTGCTTTAACCCTTTGCTCCTTTCCCCATAATTGAACTGGGATACTGTTGGCTGTTACCTGTATGGAGCCTGCTCAGTTCCCTGCTCTGGTTCGTAGCTGTTCATGTGGTGTTAGGGCTTTGCTCTGCTGCATGACCATCCACATGTGCGGTCCCTGGTTGTCGCTGTGGAAGCTGTCTGCGGGTTGAGAGGTTATTTGCAGCTGGTGCATAACTTTTCACATGTGTCAGGGCAGGCAGCTGCTGCCAGGTGCCCTGAGCCTCAGTTCCTTCACTGATTTTGTGTAATGGTTTCTGATTCTGCTAAGGGCATGCGTGGCCACACCTCCCCTGCTTTTATCAGGGTTAGTGTGTGTACTTGAAAATCGGGTCATTTGTGGGGGGTTTCCACTTTTTAGGCACATCAGGGACTCTGCAAACTGAACATAACACCAATCAAAATCTGCATTCCAAAACGTCATTACTTCCTTTCTGAGCCCTGCCGTGTGCCCAAACAGTATCTTCCCCCAACATATGGGGTATCAGCGTACTCAGGACAAATTGGACAACAACTTATGGGGTCTAATTTCCTTGGGAAAAATAAAAAGTTGGGGACTAAAAAATCATTTTTGTGGAATTTTTTTTTCATACCCAGGCATTATAAACTATAGTGAAATACTTGTGGGTTCAAAGTGCTCACCACAGATCTAGATAAGTTCCTTATGTGGTCTAGATTCCAAAATGGTGTCACTTGTGGGGGGTTTCCACTGTTTAGGCGCATCAGGGGCTCTCCAAACGCAACATGGCATCCAATCTCAATTCCAGCCAATATTTGTTTGAAAAAGTCAAACGGCGCTCCTTCCCTTCCAAGCCCTGCCGTGTGCCCAGACAGTAGTTTTCCCCACATATGGGGTATCAGCGTACTCAGGAGAAATTGCATAACAACTTTTTCTGTCCATTTTCTCCTTTTACCCTTGTTAAAATAAAAAAAATTGTTTGTGAAAGATCAGTTTTTTGTGACTAAAAGTTAAATATTCATTTTTTCCTTCCAAGTTGCTTCAGCTCCTGGGAAGCATCTGAAAGGGTTAATAAACTTCTTGAAAGTGGTTTTGAGTACCTTGAGGGGTGCAGTTTTTAGAATGGTGTCACTTTGGGGTATTTTCTGCCATTTAGACCCCTCAAAGTGACTTCAAATGTGAGGTGGTCCCTAAAAAAATGGTTTTGTACAATTTGTTGTAAAATGAGAAATCGCTGGTCAACTTTTAACCCTTATAACTTCCTAACAAAAAAAATGTTGGTTCCAAAATTGTGCTGATGTAAAGTAGACATGTCGGAGATGTTATTTAGTAACTATTTTGTGTGACATATTTCTCTGTTTTAAGGGAATAAAAATTCAAATTTTGAAAATTGCAAAATTTTTCAAATTTTCGCCATATTTCCATTTTTTTTAATAAATAACCACAAGTTATATCGAATAAATTTTACCAATATCATGAAGTACAATATGTCACGAGAAAATACTCTCAGAATCGCTAAGATCCGTTGAAGCGTTCCAGAGTTATAGCCTCATAAAAAGACAGTGGTCAGGATTGTAAAAATTGGCCCAGTCATTAACATGCAAACCACCCTTTGGGGTTATGGGGTTAATGTGGATTTGCTGCTATCATCCTTTTTTATTACATATAAATTAGTCTGCTTTCAAGCAGAAGTTACATGCAGAATAGTGACGTGGCCACTTCATGGTTTTTAAAATCTGAATCAAATTAATGAATGAACAAAACATGGAACATATTCATAGCAAGTTATTTTGACATTGCGTTGCTGTGTGCATACAAATTATTTAAAAAAAAAATTCAGATAGGTTCCAGGCAGAATCCACCTGAAATAGACAACATGTTCACATACCCTGAAGGTATTTCCAGATAAAGAGAGCACAGGCACTGCTGATATCACATTTCAAACAAATAAACTACACCTCTGAGACAAGCACAATACTGCTAAAATCATACTTGTGCTCATTGAAAAAATGCATTCATTTAAAATAGGTAGAGAACGATAAGTTGAAATCAGATCTTTTACCAATCAATATCTGCACTAAATTTATATCCCCTATTTTTTCTACTCAAAAAAGCCACATAACTTCATATATCACCAAAAAGAAAAAAGGCCTCAATATCACCATGTAACCGTAAAATTATTATTTTTTATTACAACTCATTAAAAACATAAAAATGGAAAAATACCACAGGTACAAAAAAAAAATAGGTGGGTAACCCGGGAATATGAATTACATAGTATTATAACATAATCAAAATACTGTAAGCTCTTCAGGGGATATAGCTCGGAGATCGCCGTCCGGGTAGACGGAATGGCATAGAAACAGTTCATTCAGACAGCAGTTCTGGTGAAAACTGGCTGCAACCAGCTTTATTAAAGTCCACAGCAAACAGATAAAAACAAATCATAAACATAAGACCTGGGCTTGTCCAGCCACTTACTGCACTTAGATAGATTTCCCTATCTATCCGGGTCCCGACTCTAATAGCCTGGGCCAAAACAACACATATGTTCAGCATTTACCAGCATGGAGGTTCACAGAGTCTCCTCCTTGTGTCTGAAGGCACCTTCAACGTCCAGACTTGAGAGAGCTCCCCTCCTATTCAGCAGCTATCCGCATGGATTCTCACAGAGACTACTCCTGTGTCCGGGGTACATCGAGCACCCAGACTGAGACAGCTCATACTCCTGGAGACACCTTCTGTGCCTGGACCCCTCCTGTGTCCAGACTAATGGAGCTCTCTGTCTGTGTTCGCAGACACCTACTTCTGGTCTCCTAATTAACACCTGAGTAGTTTCAGGCCTAAGCTGCGAGTGTGTAATGAATGTAAGGTGTAGTGACCTTTGTCTACCACTAGGTTTACAAAGCCATACATGTCCTTTATACCAGTCAGCAAAGTACCTAGGTGAAATGTACACCCCATTCATCACACATACCCTCACTGTCTCACATATCCCCCCCCTCTTCTCCAGACCGGAGGGCTGGTTAACAATCCAAAAGAGACAGTGAACTCTGGACCAGTCATGGCCCTCATCAGCTTCATCTTCAGTATTTTAATTTGTATCTTCACCTGAGCCATAGCCAACATGAGCTTTCTCTTCATCTGAAGCATCCGTACTACCCTGTACCCTCCCAGGCCTATGCTCTCTGCGGGCCTCGGGTCTCCTGCACGGTTTCATCTTGACCTTAGTGCCGGACTCAGTTTCGGTATAGTGCCTCCTCAGAGAAGTACGACCAGGCACGTCAGAACACCTCTGCTGATTCTTCTTCTTAAATATCGGTTGACTCATAAAGTCTATTTCACAGACCTTAAGCTCCTCTGCTATGGTCTCTGACCATTTTAAGCTACACTGTTCAAATGATTGGGACTGTAGAAGGAGCAGAACGTTTTTCTTTTGCAGTACACATAATTCATCCGCTAAGTCTCCAGCTGAATTGTAATGTTCTACCGTGACAACAGCATTCTCATATAGAGCCCTAGACTCACTGAGCAGCATTTGCTCTTGCACCGAAGAGATTCCCTGTATTCTTCCTTCCACTTCATTGACTTTCTCACGAAGATGCTCATGGCTTTCATCACACTCCATCACAGTTTGGAGTTTTTTCTGAGAAGTAATCAATTCATCTGGTACCTGTTGGACGTCCTTTATGTCTTCGGCCCCTTCTTCAGGCTCTTCTGGTAGAACATGCTCAGAAGCCCTACCGTCAGTCTTACATTCTACCTCTTAAGGCACATCATTATGATATCCAATATCTCCATTTATTTCAACTTTCAAGTTCTCCTTGATAGCTGCATCTGTATACTCAGAACCCGCCTGGCTCTTCTCTTCCACCACGCTCTGCATCCCATCCGGGCTCCCGTGTATCTGCAGCGGCAACGGACCGACACATCGCTTCTCCCATTCGTTGGGACGTGGCTCAGATGCAGACTCCATGAAAGTGCGCCTGAGCTCACCAATGCCAGCCCGAACTTTGCGAGTTGCCGCTACTGATCCGGACAGTACACCATCCACGCCACTGTCTCTGGCCGAAACAGATTCCTGGGCAGAGTCAGCCCCCATATCTTCAGTCTTGTTCCTCACAGCTTCACTTGAGACCTCAGCTTCTGATTAGGCATCTGGCTTGGTGACCACCACTTCCATGGCTTTTTCCACCTCTGCAGCATTACCTTCAGAGTCCGGGCATGATGCAGCTCCATACCATACATTGATAACTTCTCCTCTTTAACAGCATCCACTTGTGCTGTTTTCAGTTTCAGAGTCCTGCCTTTAAAGCTCAGCTCTCCTCATTTCACCTCAGTCTTCGCCAGGGAACCGGCCAACTGTAAAACATCTTCAGATGCCATCTTCTGTCCGGCTGTAAGGTCAGCATCAGCTTTCTTCTCAGGACTCTCAACCTCCTCTGCTACCATGCCTTCCTCATTTGCACTGGTTGCTTTATGGTCATCAGATGATTCACTATCACCACCACTATCCCTGTCTGACCCCTCCTTCTCAGCCACATCTGGCTCACTGTCAGGGCTACACAATTCATTCTCATTCACATCCCGCTCACTTTCAGGGTTATACACTCCATTTTCATTTACATCCTGCTCACTGTCAGGGTTATACAATTCATTCTCATTCACATCTTGATCTGGAACCTTAGTTAACATGTCATCCACAACATTAACTTCACCATCTGGTCCCTCAAGTATGTGACTATGTGACAACCCCAGCACTATACTTCTATATAGCTCAGGTACTAGGAGCTGGCTCACGACCTCTCCCTGGACTTCAGTGTCCCTATACAACAGGTGAGTGTTTATGGCAACATGAGGAAACCTCTCCTCAGAGCCAGGCTCTTGGGAAACCTCATTTAGAACAATTATATTTTCCTGTGCCGTTTTAAGAGTGGGGTCTCGCCATTGTTCACTCTCAAAATTGTCACAGGACACAGGTAAGTCAGGGACACTCGGTTCCCGAGAACCACCATCCTCGTCTCCCACCATCACCTGCAAAGGAATTTCATCTCTATCACAGTTATCATTATTATCAATATCATTATCATGATTATGATCAGTATCATCATCACTATCATGATCATCATCATTATCATTATCAGCATCAGCATCATTATCATGGTCATCATCATTATCAGGATCATCATCATCATTATCATCATCATCATCATCATTATCACATAAGTTTAACGGCCCACTAGCATTGTGTTCCGCCCCTCGGGACTGCGCACCCTCAGTAGGAGCTTCATCACACTGTCCATCAGAAACATTTTTCCCCCAGAGATCCTTAGACCGGGAAAGTCATTACCCAATATGACGGGGTGCACCAGGTTTTTCACTACCCCCACTTCACATGAAACCTCCCCGCGTTTGGGGATCAAGTCCACGGCAGTCTCTGGGTAGACTTTGGTGTCTCCATGGACGCACACCACACTCAGGTGTTTATCAGGGATAAAGTCCCTATCAATCAGGCTGTCCCATACGGAAGTCACTGGACTCTCTGAGTCCAAGAGGGCCTGTGCTGGGCTGTCATTTACAACCACCGGGGACCCCTGTGGTCCAGTCTCTTCGGCTGAGGTGGACACACACACAGGCTCTGCGCAGGGAGAGAGGGATCCGCCAACATCACAACATATAGGCTCCCCCTCTATTGGACAGTTGGCTGCAATTTCACGACATCTTCAACACTGTCCATCACACTCTCCCACCCACACGACTCCAACAGCTGGAACGCTCTTACCGGGAGAGTTCGGCGTCCAGGAACTCCGAAGTGACGACCTCTCAGACGGCTGGTCACGGAGGCAGTCCTTGGTGGCGAAGGCCCTCTCCATCAGGCTGACCAGACGATTGGCGTCCTGGTGGTCTCCTTGTCCGACCTCTGGCTGTACCTCAGGAGGACGTGCTTGGGTGTAGCGGTCCACTATCACCTTTTCAACTCCATAATCAGGTTTGCTGACTGCAGACTCCCAACTGCATTTCCAGTCATGAACTCCCCTGGCACGGGCTGTCACCGTAACACCCAGCCGGGTAAGAATCTCCGCTTTCAGCTTGGCATAGTCTTGGCTGTCCTGCTCGCTCAGGTCAGCATAGGCCCTTTGGGGTTCTCCAATCAGATAGGGTGCGACCATCATGGCCCATTCAGATAGGGCAGATTCTCCTTCTCTGCCAGTCCCTCAAACCTAGTGAGATATACCTCCACATCATCACGAGGTGTCATCTTTTTCAGGGACCGTCTTACCGCCTTCTTTACAGCGGACAATGCAGGTGACTTTGCAACACCACTTTGGGACGATGCGCCGCAAGTCCCCTGCAGTGCTGCAACCTGCTCAAAAAAAACAACCGGTTATTCTCCTGCTGCTGCTGCAGGAATTGCTGCTGGGCCTGCTGCATGCGCTGCTGGTGCTGCAGGCGCTGCTGCTCCATGCTCTGCTGCATGCTTCCTGGGCCTGGACCAGGTACTCAACGAGCTCCTCCATACTGCCGGACTTATCTGTCTCAACCACGGCAGTCTTATGTTGCACATTAACTTGCGCCATTTGTTCAAACAGCGCCTCCATGCTGTCATCCATGCTGTCAGACTTCTCTGTCTCAACAACGGCAGTCTTCAAGACATACACACTCCACAGTCTTTTCCACAGAAAATTCAGCTCTGCTGTGCAGACACTTTTTTTTTTTTTTCTCTGCAAACTCTATTAGGGCCACTGTCTCTTTAAGACTGCTCCAACAGACTTTTTCCTTTGCTGCTGCACACTCCACAGTCTTTTCCACAACAAGTTCAGCTTTGCTGTGCAGACACACTTTTTTTTTTTTTCTTTTGCAAACTCAATTAGGGCTACTGTCTCTTTAAGACTGCTCCAACAGACGTTTCTTTTGCTGACACACTTTTTTTTTCTCTGCTGCTGCTTCAACAGACTTCACCTTTTATTGTTGTCTCTCGCCACTGTGCTGCACACACATTCTAGCACTAATTGTATCAGCCACTGTGCTGCCCCAGCATTCTCCGCCAATTGTAAGCTTTTCAGGGATATAGCTCTGAGACTGCCGTCCGGGTAGACGGAATGGCATAGAAACAGTTCATTCAGACAGCAGTTCTGGTGAAAACTGGCCGCAATCTGCTTTATTAAAGTCCACAGCAAACAGATAAAAACAAATCATAAACATAAGACCTGGGCTTGTCCAGCCACTTACTGCACTTAGATAGATTTCCCTATCTATCCGGGTCCCGACTCTAATAGCCTGGGCCAAAACAACACATATGTTCAACATTTACCAGCATGGAGGTTCACAGAGTCTCCTCCTTGTGTCTGAAGGCACCTTCAACGTCCAGACTTGAGAGAGCTCCCCTCCTATTCAGCAGCTATCCGCATGGATTCTCACAGAGACTACTCCTGTGTCCGGGGTACATCGAGCACCCAGACTGAGACAGCTCATACTCCTGGAGACACCTTCTGTGCCTGGACCCCTCCTGTGTCCAGACTAAGCGAGCTCTCTGTCTGTGTTCGCAGACACCTACTTCTGGTCTCCTAATTAACACCTGAGTAGTTTCAGGCCTGAGCTGCAAGTGTGTAATGAATGTAAGGTGTAGTGACCTTTGTCTACCACTAGGTTTACAAAGCCATACATTTCCTTTATACCAGTCAGCAAAGTACCTAGGTGAAATGTACACCCCATTCATCACACATACCCTCACTGTCTCACAATACATACAGATCATAATTAGATAATCAGAATACATAATTCTATATATAACTCTATACATTAAATGATACAGGCTAAGTGCATAACCATCTTCAAATCCATAGATCTTTGATCAGGAACAATTCAAGTGCACTAAGTGCTACTATCACAGATCAATATAATCCAAATAAACAGAATAAAAATCCAGTGAAGTAAAAAAGTATGCACATGCATTACCTAGAACATCCGGGACCCACCACACCCAAAGCGCATTTCGCTCGGAAATGCTTCTTAAAGGGGTGTTCTAGGTAATTATATTATACTATATGTTTTGTATGTAGGCTAAAAATTCTTGATATTTATAATTCTATATACATTATCATCATGTACTTAAATATATTGTCCTATTTGGTAGTGTGACTACATCAGCATCAGGTGATGGACATACTTTTTTACAAGCTGGTGTCATAAAGTATTCTAATTTACATAGATAATGACTTTTGGGTTTTCATTTTCTGTAAGCCATAATCATCAACATTAACAGAACTAAACACTTGAAATAGATCACTATGTTTTTAATGACTATACAATATATGAGCTTAACATTTTTATTGAAGAACTGAAATAAATTAACCTTTTTATGATATTCTAATTTCATGAAAGCACATGGTATTACAGTATATTGTTTAACAAAGCATGTACTGGACTGAGTAGATAATATATATATATCAGACTGTTAAAAAAGGAAAGTGTTTACAAAATATATTCAAAATGAAAAGTTTCACTTACTTATATCTGTTAGAAAGTGAATGGTAGACCATTTGGAAGAACTATTGACCAAGAGAGAAAACAATGAACATGTCGTCATAAAAAAGGTCAAGACAAAAGATCTCAAAAGTAAAAATCCTTTATTAGCATGCTTGCTGACATTTGCACTACATGTACGTCATGATCGGAAGGACTTTCTAACCAATGCAGTACAAGTATGTCATGGCGATCGTCTCTGCACAAAGGGCTGTGCACCAGCGATCGCCGCCACGTGTCAGCTGATTCTGAGAGCTGACACCTGGCTCCCAGTGCCCACACTGCTTCAGGCACTTTAATCCTCTAAATACAGTGATCAGTGCGATAGAAGCATTTAGAGAGCAGTCAAAATGAAGGAAGTCCCACTGCCCTTGGATCGGAGACTCCGTGACTCATGTCGGGGTCCAGATCGTTGCCATGGTGACCCAATGTCTGGGTCAACAGACACTAGGATGTTAGCTAGTTCATGCAAAGTGCATGATCTAACTAACTTGTGTCTACAGCACTGACAGTTACTGTATTTTTCGGACTATAAGACGCACCCCAAATTTTCAGAAGGAAAATTGGGAAAAAAAATTGTGTCAAATGGGGTCCGTCTTACAGTCCGAATTTAGCTTACCAGCGAATGGATCAGCACAGGTAGAGGAGTGGTCACTGGGGTCATTTGGTGGTCCAGGCTGGTGCGGTAGTGGTGCTCTGTGGGGTGGCTGTGTTATGTGGAGTGGCTGTGTTCTCAGGACAAGATCTCGTTGCCAAGATTTGAATGAGAGTATGCGGCGGCCATCTTGCCGGAGGCCCCTGGTGGCCATTCCTCAGGCCGGCACCGCGTCGCAGCTGCGGGGGCTTTCCGGCTGGGACGAAATGCCGGCGGAGCCCCCCACGCAGCCCAGAGGCCCGCTGCTGCCCGGACACCACCACCGCACCACAGGCTGCATCGGGACCGCCATCAGAGGCCCCTGGCGGCCTTCAGCCCGGCACCGCATCGCAGCTGCGGGGGCTTTCCGGCTGGGACGAAATGCCGGTGTAGCCCCTGACGCAGCACAGAGCCTCACTGCTGCCCCGACACCACCACCGCATCGCAGCGAAGCTGCATTGGGAGCGCCGCTGCCACTGGACTTTCCGGTATGTTGCGACCATAAGACTCAACCCCATTTTCCCCCAAAATTTTGGGGAAAAAAGTGCGTCTTATGGTCCGAAAAATACGGTATAAGGTATAGCAAAAGTCCTGCATTTCTATACTCTATATTTGCTATCACACAGCAGAAAGTGAAAGTCCCATAGTAGGAATAAGAAAAAAAAGTTATAAAAAAGTGGTAAAATAATTTTTTTTACAAGCGATTAGTCTGCAAGAAATGATAGTCCCATTCTGGAACAAAGTAAAAAAGTTAAAGAAATTAAAAAAAAAAGTTTTAACAAAATTGTAAAAATATAAAAAGTACAAATATATTGTATCCATTAATAAATATTTTTATGAAAAAAATATATAAACAATAAAGTATACATATTTGGTATCCCTGCTTCCAGAACAACCTAACCTATAAAACTGTCCCACTAGTTAACTCCTTTAGTGAACACCTTAAAAAATAAATAAAAAACAATGATTTTTTATCATCATACCTCCAAATAAAAAGGGGAATAAAATGTGATCAAAAAAGATGAATGAATATATCAATGGTAGCGCTGAAATCATCATCTTGTCTCCCAAAAATCAAGCTGCCATACAGAATCATCAACTGAAAAATAAAAAAAGTTGTATCTCTCAGTCTGAATAAAGCAATGCAAAAATATATTTTTTCTCTATAGAACAATTTTTATTGTGTAAAATGGGCAAAACATAAAAAACTATATTAATGTGGTATTACAGTATTTCTACTGACCCCAAGATAACCCTCCCTTTTCAATTACCACACGCAGAACAGAATTAAAAAAAGCCCAAAAAACAATTCCTGAATTGCTGGTTTTTGTTTATTTTGCCTATCAAAAATCTAAATAGAAAACGATAACAAAATGTGCCTGAAAATGGTGCCAATAATAACATCAACTTGTCCTGCAAAAAACAAGCCCTCACATGACTCTGTCAGCCAAAATATAGAAATATCTCTCAAAATATGGTGATGCAAAAAACTAGTTTTTGAAAACAAAAAAGCGTCTTTTAGTGTGTGACAGAAACCAAACCTGAAAATCATATTTCCCAATTGCTCTCTGTCACTCCTGAGTCTCGCCGCATGGCTAAGCAGTACTGTAAAATTACATTTGGGGTATTTCTACATTCAGCAGAAATTGTGAGACAAACTTTGGTGTCCATTTTCTCCATTTTCCCCATTTCCCCATACGAAATGAAAAATCTGGGGCTAAAACAAAATATTGGTGGTAAAAATATAATTATTTTTTCTTCATTGCCCAATGGTGTAAAATTCTGTGACACACCTGTGATGTCAATATGATCACTGCACCCTTAGATGAATTCATTCAGAGATGTAGTTTGTAAAATGAGGGTCTCTTTTGGGGGTTCTGCTCATCTGGCATTTTAGGGGCTCTGTCAATGTGACATTGAGCCCTCAAACCAGTCCAACAAAATGTGAACTCCAATAAGGCGCTTCTTCCCTTCTGAGCTTTGCACTGTGACTCAAAAGTAGTTTTTGACCACATATGAGGTATCAGAGTACTCAGGAGAAATTGCACAACAAATGTTGGGGTCCATTTTCTCCTGCTACCTTTGTAAAAATAAGAAATTAGGTCTAAAATAATATTTCTGTGGGAAAAAATGTACTTTTTTTCATTTTCACCGTTCTTAGCATGCACTGACAAGTCACCTTCCCTGAAGGACCCCACAGCCACCTTGCAGCTGGGAGGGTCACCAAGTAGACTGTCAGCACAATGTGATTGCATTGCATTTTGCTGATGGAAGCACACAGGGAGCCCACTCCCTGTTCAATGCTCCTCGATGTTGCTGTCACCATTGACAGCTGCATCAGAGGGGTTAAATGCAGCAATCATGGGAATTTCTGCCGGGTGTAATCTCTCACATAAAGCTAATACTTGCACACGATTGCGGCGGTGCTCTGTGTGAGCCCCCGTGATTGCGGCACCATACATGCTATGTGGTTTGGGTGGAGCACAGTTCCCTCAGCACTGTACATGTACGGCACATGTCAAGAAGGGGTTAAGGTCAACTATAAATTGAACTATTCAATTGAATAATATTCTGAAATGTTTTTGGATGAAGAGATTAGAATAATATTATTTAATTACAAGCAAATCTAGGCACCAATGCTATTGCTTTGCAGTGTCTTTTAAACATCTCATATACCTCCTTAGGATCTCTTCAGTATGGTGCATTCACATAGAATATTAATGAAAGTACATCACAAGAGTTAATAAAGAATTGGAGCATTCACCCGATCCTTGTTGATGTGTTGATGAGCCCAGCCAATCAGTAAACGAGTTGTCGATACCAGAATTTTCTGCCAGTTCATCAGATAGTGATGTAAGACCCTCCAAAGCCTTGGTGATGCTTCCATCTGGGGCGGTATTATTTGGAATAAACGTGCAACAATATGTTCCAAACATTTACGAATCCCTCCCTTCTCTGCTAGCAGCATATCTAAGGCCATCCTATTCTGCCATGTCATTAAAGAAGTTGGAGCCAATTGTTCAGCTATCCCCTTTGTTGCATCCCTTGTGTAATTTATAAACCTTTGTTGATTATATTAAATATAATTTATCCAATCTACATTCTTATTTAGCGTAGCCCATCAGAAGAAAACTGACTCAAATCCTGCTGCAATCTGATTTCTTGCCTTGTATTCATCAGGAACTCCTCGTGGGACCCCTATATTGTCTATATAAATTCTTGGGTCAAAAGAGCCAGCAAGTGTTGATCTTTTGTTTCTACGTAAAGTCTCGACATCTTTGTTACCCTTTGTTATTTCTTCTGATGAAATTATTTGGAGCGGCATGAACACCTGAGCCAAAGCACAGCTGCCAACCCAATTAGTTGGCAAGCGGGCCCTTAATTTCATGTCCCCACACAGCCACCAAACATCACTTCTTGCTATAGTTTGATTATCGAACCACTTAGCTTTGTAACCATCCATGTCTGAGTCTACAGGAATGGTAGTTCCACAAAACTCTGAGGTTAGATTTTCTACCAGTCTTCCTATTCCTACCCCTTTCCCTTTCCTTTGAAAACAAGTGTAGTTGCCAGGGTATGGAAAAACTCTGGGAGGTAGTTGGTCCTTTCTTATTAGTGGATACAGAACTAAAAGAGAATGGCAAATAGCATTATCAGTAGGGTCATATGAGATATTATATAAGGCTACCACACATTTCAGACCTGTTTCATCTTCAGGTGATAGTCTAAGGGTAATTGTACCTAAATGGGGTCTGGCAGTTGCACAAGCAATACAGTTGGACCTTTTATTCTGTTCTGCTGTATATTTTAACCACATAAGCCACTCATTTCTCTCTGTGTAACCTGTTTCTATGGATAACTTCTCCTCATAGCTCATTTCCTCAGAGACTGTAGACTTTGATTTTCCCTCTATCTTACTCACTTTTTCACTGTCTTGTGGAGGAATAGCCTTTAACCAAAATCTCTCCTGCTGTATTTCTTTCATCGGTGCATATAACCCTAACACATAAAGTCCTTCATTCCCAGGAGAGGGCTCTTCTATGGTAATGATGACAGGGTTACAGGATGATCCCCAAACTACAGAGTGTGGATCACAAGTCCACCGTGGATGTGTCAGAGCAACTGTCATTCTTTCCAGAAGGGGCCTTCCTGAAGCACTAACTCGAGTCATGGCTTCCGGTGGCTTATGTCTCCATGAAGCCCCCGTATTCCATGCTGCCTCTTCCCATGAGTGACAATCCTCATTCCCAGGTCTAGTTATACATATAAATACTGCCGCTTCATCTATTTCTGTAAGAAATTTGTACAATGGATCACTGCTTTCCCTACCAAACTTATCATGTTGATATTTTACTATGTAACATAAATCAAATCTAAAAGTAGCAGAGTTCTTTGATGTATCAAACCACATTGTTATTTCTGTTCCATTGTGGGTGATCTCAGCTATTTATCCTGACAATCCTGTCAACACCAACAGAAGCAGGAAAGTCATTCTACCGCTCCAGGACCTTGTAGTAGTTTGCATGGCTCCAGATAGGCTTTCCAAAACCTTCACTGATGTAACTGTAGTAAGACAGTCCCCTGGAAACAGAATCAAAAACTTGTTTATGTACAGATGCGAGTCTCCTTTTGGAGGCTCTGAATACAGTTGATGGGGCTGTTGCACTGGAAATGCGATGTTTTGTGGCCACAGGCCCAACCTTGATGTTGACCCAAACATCCCCCTGTCTTATTGCTGTATTGTCTTTGTGACTTCCAACAGATACATGACACTCAAATGAAAATTACCTCTCCAGCGGGAAAGGGTAAAAAGGATCTCTCAGCTGTAGTGGCTCTTAGCATCCATAAGGCTTCTGACCACCTGTAAAGAGTCAACACACACGAGCACATACATTCCTACTTGATGGTAGTTGTATGAAATCAGTCTGCAGTCATTGGAACGAGTAGAGGGGCTTAGGTATGTGTGTGTGTGGTGTTCCCTATTCTACCTGTGTTGTGCACATGTGGGACAGATTTGTGTAAACATTTATGAAACCAGGAGCGAACCAGTCATGCCATCCTTGGGCAAGTGCATTTGACCATGAGCTTATTGTACCGCTATGCGGCACGAGAACCTCAGCAAGCATTTTCGCTGCCTTCACTATCCACATCTTCATGGTCCCCGTGCTCCAGCTTGTGACCAGGTCTTTTGTCTCTCTTCCCCGGTGACTGCCCGAGTCAGAGCCTGCAAGAGACTGAAATCTAGCTAATTTGCATTCAGTTCTTACCATGATCAGTGGAGGTGTCTCAGAGGCCTCAGTTTGTCCTTCCTCCTTTGTTGCTTCCTCAGCTACATGGTCTGCTCTCCATTGTTCAGAATTCGCTGGATCTGGAATCTGTATGTATCCTTACCTGCGCTATTGGAGACCTTCCTTGGGAGTGGCAAGGCTTCCATTTTGTTTACTGAGATGTTCATTCTTGACAGAAGTGTCTGGTGGTGTGTAGCCCCTTTAAGCGCTTCAATGAGTGCCATCAACTCCACCTCTTTTGTGGGCATATGAAGAGGGAGTGGTACTGAGTTGTCTACCTCATGCTGCGTGACTACTGTATATGCAGTGTGGAATCATCTGTCCTGTACCGGTGTTGCTTGAACCAACTACGGAAAAACAAAACTCAAGAAATATTTCAAAAAACATGTAATGAACTTATTTCATAAGCCATAAGGGCTATACAAATTTTTAGAAGATATTTGAAATTATTAATTCATTCTTGAAATTATTAATTCACTCTTAGCGAAAGTTAAAGTTCCTTGCTATTTCTCTCCCTATATTCTCTTATACTCCCCACCTCTTGAATCCTAGATTAATCATTAAACCTGGATTCAAACCAGCTGCAGGTACAAGGTACACAACTGATAAGGATTACTTCCGTGAAAAGACTAGCGCGGAGAGAGATTTCAGAACTAAATGAATACAGACATTATTAAAAGGTACCGTACAATTATGAACTTAAATCTATATTTTCATAATCAGTTTTACATTGTGCCAAACTTAATTGCATTGTGTGTTGCTCAAATTCTATGATATATATATACAGACTTAACAACATTCTACTTCCTTATTTCTATAGTCATTTGCAATTGCCTTTACAAAAATCATTCCTATGCAGGTTAAAAACATATGTTTGCCTCTCTCTCTATAATAACTTGCGGTATACGGTATACGTTCTGTAAATCAACTTCCATTTTGCTTTTCTTTTCACATATATCATAATGAACATTGGCACATTACAGGGTAAACCCATGTACCAGAGCATACATTTTTGCTATGTGAGTAAATTCTTCTGGCTCCTGTTATGATTTGGTAGCTGAGGAGAGCAGGCAAAAAAGGCAATACACCAGAGAGGTTGGAATCTACTGGATTGCAGTACCCTGACTAACCACCACAACTAAAGGCAGCCGTGGAGCGTACCTACGTTGGTCCTAGATGCCTCGTCACAGCCTGAGAAGCTAACTACACCTAAAGATAGAAAGAGGAAAACTATCTGCCCCGGAGCAGATCCCCAAAGAACATAGGAAGCCCCCAAACATGTAATGGCGGTTAGACAAGAGGAAATACAGACACCGACAGAAAATAGTATGAGCAAACGTTGGGGCCCAATCTTCCTAGAAAGAAAAGGATAGGAAGGACACTTACTGCAATCCAAAAAACCCTAAAAAAATACCAACTCACTAATTGCAAAAACACCTGAGATCACACGACTTCTACCACCTAAATTAGTTCTCTGGTGTAACAAAACTAAGCAGCAGCCACTGAAAAAACTGGAAAAGGCAAATGAACAAATAACAGTGGCTCAGATAAACTGAGAGGAGCACAAGCCCCCGGAGGGGACCTGGCTGACCTCCACAGAAGTGCAGGACAAAATTCAAAAAGCAAGCACAAAAATAAAAGCAGAAAATATCTTATCTGTTAGCAGAAGATGCAGGCAAGACACAGCAAGCTTCCAAGTGGACCAGGAACCAAAGTTGAGACAAGAACAATTGATCACCGGCAACCCTGATGGGAGGGAACCTCCCTTATATAAGACCAGTCTGTAACACCTGATTGCCAATCTTCACAATCTTCATTGAATAGTTCAGTACTGTTTGTAACCACCAGAGGGAGCTTCTGCTCAGAATTCATTTTTAACACATTCACAACAGGCTCCCCTCTGTTCAGGGGGCATCTGAAAAAGGGTATATTTCTAGGGAACCAGATCTTTCCCTCCTCTATTTCATTTAATAGTATCCCATAGGACCAGATGTCAATAGGTGACCCATGCACATTTAAGCGAAACACTTTAAGTTCTGGGAAATTATCTGATAGATGACTAAAACCAGTGTCCTCCAAATTATATCCTTCTGGATGGATCTTCACAACTCTCCACCCCTCGTGAGATATTGCTAGCATTAGCCCAAACTAGCAATCAGGGCAAGACATTTTGCAAGGTGTTCCTGATCCTAACTGTAAAAAGTGACTTTAAACTACTACTTATCACACAGATCAACATAAGTCTACTGGCGTACACACCTTAATAACCTCTATTTCTACTACTCATACGTTTGATATGCACGACCTGTCCGTCTGGACGTTGAGATATATACTCTCGGTTGTTCTGGACACCACTTAATGTATAGCCTAAGTAGGACTCATCTATATGAACATGTGAGTTTACATGAAAGATAGCCCAGTGAACACCCCTCCGTCTTGTACCTTTTATCTTTTGCTTTTGGGGTTCTGGAAATATCTTGATTAAAGTCCATTTTCCATCAAGCACCCACTTCTCATTCGTTCTTCTTTTGAAACATGCACTTCCTATGCAGAATCTGCAGTCCATGGAGGACAAATGTCCTCATTCACTCATGTGACTATGTGTTTCACACTCAATTAATGTACCTATTTTATATCTTTGGTACCACTTGCCCAAAGATCATTCAAATACCTAATGTGGACTCCCTTATACATTCAGGATTTTTATTTTGTTTTTGTCAAATCCTTATAAATTGCACACGCTCATTCAATGCATTCAAGGAGTCTCATATATCAGTCTTTCTCTGTCACACTCTACCACAGCTTTTTCACAACTACTCTGTAATCTTCCTGTCTGGAAACTCACCCTTTTGCTGGTACTTCTGTGCTTCTGGCCTAATACTGTCTTTTTCTTGGTCTGGTTGATACCTGCATATGCTCGTCAGCGTAAATTACTGGAGTTATTACTACATGCTTGCTTTTCCTTAGTGCCCACCCGTCCTTGCTTCGTGCAACCTCAACCCGATTATGAAGGACGTACCGTACGTTATGTAATATCTCCTTATCCTCCCCTACTATACTAACCTGGGGATTTATTAATGAAGTGCTTTTGGCTGTGTGACCACTCCTCCTACAGTGTCACAGCACTTTGCCTTATTGGCCCGTCACTAGGGAATAGCACACTCTTATTAGCCCTTGAATATTCAGATATTTTATGTATCAACCAGAAAGCAAGACCAGCTAACAATAGGCAGGCCAAAGTTATTGCAACTACCTCAACATTCTTCAGCATCATGTGGGAGGTGATTGTACGTATCAGACAAGACAGAAGACAGACAGACTTATCCCCTGACTCAAGGCGCCACCATGTAGTCACCAAAGAGAAATGCAGGGAATCTATCCCGAAGCGATCGGCATTTTTGGACACCGCACCTCTAGTTCTCTCCAGGAAGTGTACGTAGCTTGCTCCGAGTATCAGCCGCCCAAATCTAACCTCACATGAATCCTGGCAAGCCAGTTAGCATAGAGAGGCACGTTCTGAGTGACAGACCTAGCAGAGCAATTGCAATAGAAGAAACAGCGCTCCATCCAGGTGAAATAATTTTCAAAAAGCTTTAAACCACCATATAAATGCGACGTTGTAGATAATCAACTGATTGGCTGGAATGCTTTTCAGCGCCACTGTTGGTGGTGATTGGGACATAACTTGTATCGTCATGGACATGAAGGTTGGACATGTGAGACCATTGGAGGATCGTTACCATGACGATGAGGATGCAACAACAAAGCATGATATGGAATGTGCTAGATATGCGATCCATTTGTATAGTATACTGTTTTCAAGTGTTCTTTGAATGGATATGATTATCTATATTATCATTATGTAACTAAATTTATATATTATGTAATAGATTGTATGATATGTTATGTAATTTATAAGTGGGCTGTAATCTTTTGTTCGATTGGTGGTTTGTAGTGTTGAGCGATACGATACCGCAAGTATCGGTTATCGGCCGATATTAGCCCTATCGGACTTTCGATACTTAGTTCCGATATTTTCGTCTTATCGGATAACGGAATCGGATTTGTCACTGTCACTGTCAGTCCGTCGGTCGGGTCTGTCAGGAGTCAGCGGCACTTACCTGGCAGAAGATCTCCGGCGGTCACGGGCTGGACTGCTTGATGGCCGCCATCATCTTTCCCCGGCGGTCACATGCAGTTTCTCGCGATAACTGCAGTGACTGCTGGGTAATCCCGGCCGTAAAGCAGTCAGTCCGATGACGTCACCGCCGGGGAAGCAGGTAATCAGCTGTGCTGCGTCGAGATGACAGGCTCTGCCTGTCATTGCGATGTAGCAGAGCTGGATCGTCGTGGGACCCTCATTACTATGGACTGCGTCGGACAGGTGGTATACTGTTGGTTTGCTTTTTTTCTTTTTTTACAGGAGATCGATGGCGTCGCAGGAATGAGAGTATAATAAAAGAAATGAAAACTGTGTTGTCTCCTTTATTTCATTAAAATACTTTTTTCTTGCTGTGTCTTTTTTTTTATACATTTAAAAACTTTGGGATTAATAATGGATCGGTGTCTTATTGACACCTCTCCATTATTAACCGGGCTTATTGTCACCGTGCAATCAACTGTGACATTAACCCCTTATTACCCCACTTGCCACCGCTACAGGGCAGTGGGAAGAGCCGGGTAAAGTGCCACAATTGGCACATCTTTTGATGCGCCAAATGTGGGGATGCTGTAGCCTGGTATTATCAGGCTGTTGAGGGCCAAAATCCATGGGCCTTGACAGTCTTTTAATACCAGGCCGCAGCAGTCTGCATTTTACTTGGCTGGTTAACAAAAATAGGGGGGACCCCACGCCAAATTTTTTTCGAGGGAATCCCCTATTTTTGTTAACCAGCCAAGATATGCAGACTGCTGTGGCCTGGTATTATCAGGCTGGCAAGGTCCATGTATGTTGGCTCCTTAACAGCCTTAAATACCATGCCTCAGCAGCAGGGGCGTACATATAAATCATGGGGCCCCATAGCAAAAGTCTGAATGTTCCCCACCCCCCCAAAAAAAAAACCCAGAGGCATTTGTAAATGTAAAGTGCCAGCACAGTGAGGGAAGTTGAGTCGCACAGAGACAGGGGTTTTGGGGGTACTCGGCACCGATCACGTCGACTTCTATGGGGGATGTCACGAGTAGCACAGCTCGGTCCGTGACCTGGGCGATCACTGGAATGTGGGATATTTCCAGGGGATGATAGAATGTTCGTGTAGTTTGTCGTGACGCCACCTGTAGTACCTGGTCAGGGTGTCCAGCGCTGCTGTGCAGGTCCTCTGGAAGGGATGGTGTAGTGCAGGTAGGTGAAAAGTCTTCTACAGGTAACACGCTATCCTTCTAGGGCAGATAGATGTGAGATAGAGCAATGGTGCAAAGTGATGTAGCAGAGTGGACTATGCGACGTAGTAAGAAAGCAGGAAACACTTCAAGTTAAACGTTGCATAATAAAATTTTTAATAATAACATTACAAAAGTGCAAATGGCTTATATTATGTGACATGTTTTGTTACTGTTCATACCCTTGATATGTGTTATACATGTGTGTTAATAAATACATATTCAACAAAAGTGCAAATAGCATTAGTGCCGAAGTTCGTGGAGACTTCTTAGGACTACCCCCACCGGGGTAACTTCACAGTGTCCTTTACTTGTGCTTGTGGAGGACCCGCTCCAAACCTCCAACTGTGGTCTTGGGTGGGTGCAAGACTTTCCTTGAGCAGACCTCACTTTCGGCCACACCAAACGGGTTTTTAGTTTCTTAGGTAGTTGAAAATAGTGCACAGTAAAATTTTTTGTAAAACCAAGATGGAGCACCGAAGTGCCAACTATTTACAGAAAAGTTTGTGAGCCAGTACAGTTCATGGCTTCAAAGTTCAACATTTTCATTACAGTGAAACACCATTACCCAACCTGGGTATATTAAGGCAACAATAAACTTGTTCTTCTGAACATTCACCCGTCCGGGTACATCAAACCATTACCCAACCTGGGTATATTAAGGCAACAATAAACTTCTTTTTATGAACATTCACCCGTCCGGGTACATCAATAATTTAACTATTTACATACAGAGACCCTGTCCGGGTTATTTAGACTTCTTTGGCTGGCCTCTTCCAGGTACCACCTGGTACTGTTCTGGAGCTTGCCAAACATCCGTGACAGGAGGGTCCACCCAGACCTGATGACGTCGTGTGGCCTGTACAGTGACGTCGTGACCCGCTATCTGGGTCTGTGTGGCCACCTCTTTCATCTCCCTCCGGGTCTGGACCCCTATGTCCCGGACTGAACGAACCCCAGGGGGCCTAACAGGCGCCGGGTACGGGCCAGCTATCATTATCATGTCCATAGCTTGGGCTGCTGAGGAGACCACTGAGGGAGGCTGGGGAGATTTACGGCGTGGGGTGGGCACTTGTGCAGAGGCCTGGTTGGGGGAGGCTGAAGGCTCGTAGGGTCTGTCAGTTTCCTGACACTCTGGGGAGTAGGGGTCGCACCTGGTAACATTTAGGGCGTACCATCCATTGTAACCCCAGAGACGGGTGTAAGTCACCAAGTCTCCTGGCAACAGGTCCCTCCCCGGGTGTCCTTCTGGAAGGTGAGCCTCCACGTCCCGCCGGGTTACAAAAACTTCTAAATAAAGTCCAGGCTCCTGGATGAAGCCCCAACCACCTTTTAACTTAAAGTTCCGTACTGCACCCTTACGCCGCGGCTCCCTCACCTACTTTTATCCTTTCTCATACGTGCCTTCTCTGCCAGTTCCTTCTCCAGGTGACGTTGCCGAAGCTTTTGGGATTCTCGCTGCTCCCTTTGTCGCTCTGCTCCCGACGTCTCCACTCTTCCTCCTGACGCCGGTTGTAATTCTCCTCCACCAGCATCTCCATGTCTCCACCATCAAACGCCAACTTACGATGTACGGTTTGCGGCAGCTCTCCTGGCGCCCGCCAGTCCTGGCGGCGCTCACCTGCGGCGGAAGCAGCCGGCTCTGGAACATATGACGGTCGGGGCTCCGGTACAGGCAGGTAGTGCTCTGGTGCCTGCGCGGCCTCCTCCATGAGGACGGGTGTCGCTTCTTCTGCCTCAGCGACGGGGGCAGACAGCGGGATCTGGGGTGCTGGTGTGGCGTTTTCTGCAGGAACGGGTGCCTCCACTGTGATACTGGCAACCGGTTCAGATTGCAAGGGCTGGGATGCCCGCACGTCCTCCTGTACTGGAACGGGTGCCTCCACTGAGATACTGGCAACCGGTTCAGATTGCAAGGGCTGGGATGCCAGCACGGCCTCCTGTACTGGAACGGGTACCTCCACTGAGATACTGCCAACCGGTTCAGATTGCAAGGGCTGGGATGCCCGCACGGCCTCCTCTACTGGAACGGGTGCCTCACCTTCCGGTACAGACACTTCAGGGGGTAAGAGGGATTGGCGCCGCTCCAATTGTAGTTTTAGGGCCCGCAGCTCGCTTCCATCCTGGCGACCTCCTCCCGGTGCCGGTCCAGGTCTCTCAGGGTATCCTCCGCTTCTTGCAGCGTAGGAGGGTTTCCAGGCCGGGTGCCAAACGGTGGCTCCGTGGCGATCGGGTCGCTTCCGTGGGGGGAGAGCTCTGACTCCTCCATCCCTTCCCACTTCTGCTCACGTCCATTCGCCATCTCAGCAAAGTCACATGTGTCATTAGCATCAGGAGAGGCGACATCTTTTGTAGGGAGGCGGGACCTTCGCGTTCGTTTACGCCCACTGAGGAGGATGAGGAGGCGGAACTCCAGAGCTGTGGGGCACGATCTTACATTGCAGTAACATTTACAGTGTGCGGACATCGTTTTCGCGCCACGGAGTGAGTGTACGCCCACGAGAGCACGCCCTTATTCTTCACCTGTGCCTCGTGGCGCAGATATGACGGAAAAATGGCAAATACAGTCTATGATGATTTTTGCAATTCTCAAGCAAAAAAACAGTTCAATTAAGGCACACAGGACTCGCTTATAGCGAGCTTCTGAATCCTTTCGCTGGGTGCAATGCAACATCTCTGTGGCGACTGGACCCTCGGGTGCTTCTGTCTTTTCACAAATGCCGGCTTTACCCGGCAATTGAATCAGAGGCTATTTTACTATGTAGAAGTGAATAAACTATAAATATATGTATATATATATGTCACAATGACATGTATATATATGTATTCTAAGTGTGTATATTTTGTGTTTACAAGGAAAGAAAGTGTTTTTTTAGTTGCGATATTTTGTTCCCATAGACTTACATGGGACTTCCGGTATCGGAATCGGATATCGCCGATATTTATTGATATAGGCGATACCATTCCGATCCGATATTTTTAGATATCGAGCAGTATCGCTCAACACTAGTGGTTTGTACACACCATGACTATTTAAGGCCAGCCTGGCTTGATTTGTAACATGCTTGAAAAAGACCTGTTATGGGTCGAAACGTCGCATTTATATGGCGGATTAAAGCTTTTTGAAAATTATTTCACCTGGATGGAGCGCTGTTTCTTCTATTGCAATTGATTACGTGTCCAAGAAGGTTCCTTGGCTGTGAGACGAGCGCCCCAATGCAGTTAGTGCTGTCAGTCCACTCTGCTTTTTTGGAGACCTAGCAGAGCAGTCTCATACCTTCAAGGTTAGTTTTACTTTCACACTTCACTCATACACTAAACATGTAACATGACGTAACAGACATACAAATAGCAGCAACAGAGAATAGCGAATCTAACATACTGTTAAGTATCCCGCAGGATATTCTATTTGTTCTTTGTCATTAAAATGAACCGGGTTTTGAAGGCTCGACTCTACTGTACCCTGGGTCCGGCCAGCAGCTTGTAGAACAGGGAGAGACACAGAGATTGTATGTAAGAATTCAAAGGTTCTTACCTTCCCGGATTTTTCTGTGTGTCCCACTGTCTTCTCTACAATTGTGCTGGGCTTCAGGTACTTTGAGCCTTCCTCTCTCCCGGCCCCACATTGGGCGCCAAAATTGTTGGGCTGGCCTTCAAGTCAGGCCTTTCAGTATATTAGATCGTGCCAGATTAGGTAGAGCTTCGATCGAGGCAAGTGATGCTAGTAATGAAACAGAAGACAAGCAACTGTAATCAAGGACCAAGCATGTTTTATTGAATCTCAGGGTCAAGCTTATATACCCTGCTAGAGGACGTATACGTGCATTAGGTAATGGTGTTTTCCAGAACATGTTAGCAAATCATTTATTACAGAAAATACATTTTATCACGTATCCATAGTCCATGTCAAGTTGACCAACTAATTATCCATCTAAGGAATTCACTAATCATCAGGTGTTCCTTTGATGGACCCCCAAACTATCGTCATTAGCAGTTATTACTTTATTACTTTACTGATTGATTGCATGTTTAATCGTTATTCACCTATACTCATTATTTGCTGTTCCCATCATTAGGGTGATATTATTCTAATTATCTCATAGTCAACAAGAATATGTCTCGTTGGCTAATCTTTGGTACATGTCGTGTCATGTTGCTAGTTCAGTCAGCAAAATAATAACTTAGTGGAATATAGAGAAGTGATTTCTTAAAGGGATTATTATATAAGCTCTAGCATTAACAAGGGTATTGGAACATAGAATATAGAAGGGTCGAAGCATGGACCCATAGAAGTGATAAGAAAGCATAAAACAGTAATATTCCTTCAGACTCTATCACCTTAAAAACTCCCCTGCCACTTGCACACCATACTTTAAAGATGTTTTGATGTCAACCTAATCATGGAATAAGGTAACACATCAGCAAGGATCAGGTGAGGGCTCCAATTCTTTATTAACTCATGTGATCGACTAAAATAATGTGGTTGTATACATATGCAGTCCTGTTCACTAGCACGTTGTTGAAGTACCCTTTGAATTCATGACAACATTCATTTTTTTATGATAAGAGTCTATCAGTATGGTTTATCTAGCATTGGCAATTTTTCTCAACTCTATGTTTTGCCCTCTTCAGTTCATTCCACAGGTTTTCAACTGTATTTAGGGATGTGCTTCATCTGGGTCATTGCAAAACCTATGATGTTTTTCTGGCAAAGCCAATCTTTTTTTGAGTTAGAGGTATGCCCAGGGACAATATTAAGCTGAAAAGTAAAATTCTCCTTCATCTTCAGCTTTTTAGCAGTCTTGAAGGTTTTGTTGTAAAATTGAATGATATATGGATCTGTTCATAGTTCCCTCCATCTACACCAAAGCCTTAGCTTCAGCTTTTGAAAAAAAATTGCCAAAGCATAATGCTGCCTCCACCATGCTTCACTTTGGGTATGGTGTTCATTTGGTCAGACACATAGTTTTGGAAGACTTGATGTAGGTTTCGGCAAAACATAACCAAGCTTGGATGTTTTTCTTTGTTAAAAAAGGTTTTTGTCTTGCTACTTCACCCCACAGACCAGACATACGAAGAATATGGGAGATTATTGTCACATGCAGTACATAAACAGATATTGCCAAAAATTCCTACAGCTCATTTACTATTGCTGTAAGCCTCTTGGTGGCCTCCCACATAAATTTTCCTTATATTTTAAGATATATTAAAAATAAAACAAAAAATAAACATTTAATTTTGCTTCATCTGTGAAAGTTCAATCTATGAAAATATAAAAATGAATTATCCATTAGAGTAAAAGCTATAAAAAGAAAAAAAATGATTATACCCCAAAATGGAATCAATAAAAACATCAGCTCGGCACAGAAAAAACAAGCTCTCACTTGGCTACTTTGACATTAGAATGAAATCATTATGGGTCTCAGAAAATGGCAACACCAATCAAATTTCTGAAATTTTTTTAGTACTTAAATACAAAAATTTTTGTAATTGTACTAATCTGTAGAATCACACTGCCAGATCATTTTTACTGCACAACGAATGCCATAAAAAATAAAAACAAAAAATAATTGTGGAATAGCATTTGATTCTTATACAAGTACATTGTATGATAAAATGGCAGGTATAATTAAAAACAGCATCTTTTCCCAGAAAACAAATGCCCACAAAAGCTGTATCAATGGAAAAATAAAAAATAATCACTCTTGGAAGAAGGAGAGGGTAAAACTAAAGCGAAAATTTGTTAAATCACCAGGTGGGAAAGTTGTTCCAGGAGAAAACTTTTATATTGAAAAACAAAGAAAGTTACCTTTGACTTCCAATATGTCGATACGAAAATGAACTTTATGTTTAGTCAATAACAGATCAAAAAACTCACCAATTGAATCAGAAAGTTGAGACAAAAGAATATTCATAGAGTCCTGGTTAAGAATAATAACATTCTGTAGGAGAGCTACTCCAAAGAAATATGGTGTCATCAATGAGATGGTACCATTAGCTGATACTATCCCATAAGTTTAAGGCCGGCGTCACACACAACTACAAAAAATCGGTCCGTTTTTGTCGGTCGATTGTCGGATCAAAATGCAAACATCACACATCCTTCTGTCATCCGATTTTCCTTCAAAGATGCGATTTAGTCGCATGTGTGTGTACCTTGTAACATCCGATTTTCATCCGACTTGCGAGAATTTCTCGCAGGCTTGCAAAACTGACATATAATGGATCCAAAAGAATAGTATTTCAATCACAAAAGAAAGAATAGATATATACACATAGAACATATATATATATACATGTCATTGTGACATGTATATATATATATATATATATATATATATATATATAGTTCCTAGACTTCTACATACTGTAATAGCCGCTAATTCAATTGCCGGCTTTTGTGAAATCACAGAAGCCGACATGAAATGATACATTGTTTCCACACAGTTAACCATGTCATTTCCTGTATTTTGAAATTTGTTTAGAACTTACAATTACATGAGTGTATTTGTGCAAAATTTCAGACATGTAGGGGTTAATTAAAGGTGTAAATTCGTTGAAGAAAAATGCGTGGGCTCCCGCTGTATTTTCTCCACCAGACAGACAAAGCAAGCGAGTGGGGGCAGATAATAATAGCCTAGGGAGGGTACATTTTTTTTGTGCCCCCCCTGGCTACTAACATCTGCCCCCAGACACCCCAGAAAGGGCAAATCTATAATTAGATTTGCCCTTTCTGGCACTTTGCCCGTCTATTCCCATTGCCCTGTAGTGGTGGCGAATGGGTTAATAATGTCACCTTAATGTCACCTTAGTATTGAAAGGTGAACTTAAGGCAGGTTAATAATTGAGAGCTGTATATATATATATATATATATATATATATATATATAATATAACATGTCACGATTACATATATATATATATATATATATGTATTCTATGTGTTTATATCTATTCTTTCTATTCTTTATTAAAGCTGTCAGTGTGATTTTACAGTATAGCCGGGGATGAATTGTCGGCTTTTCTAAAGGACACCAATGCGATTTAATCGCAAGTCACACTTGTAATCAGATTTTTCATCGCTCCCATAGACTTGCATTGGCGATAGTCGACCCACAATCGGTTACAATCGCAGCATGCTGCGATTGCACACGGACGTTTAAAACGGACCACAAAAAATCTGATACTAGGAGCTGCTCCATAGATTAACATAGGGCAGACTGCAATACGATTTTTCATCGTATTGCAGTCGTCCGATTCTGTCGCCAGTGTGACGCCGGCCTAATAGTGGCTACTTGTGTTCACATTCTCACCAACCAAAAACATATTGATATAGAAAAAGGCACAATTTGCATGTATAGTGGTTTATACTGATAACCCACAACCTTCCCTCTGGATAACACACTCAAACCAGAAGTTTCACAAAAGTCATTAATTACCTACGATATATGAAGCCACTGTGAGGTGATTCCAAGACTAGGTGCACCTTGTGTTTTTCCCAGTGATGAGTGCATCGTTCAGGAGTTATGCACCTGACTGCGGCCACAGACAGTATAGATGCCTAGACATAGATCCACCTTAAAGACCCTCTGTAAAAAACTATATACACTGCTCATAAAATAAAGTGAATGCTCAAATAACACATCATAGATCTAAATGAATTAAATATTCTCATTGAATACTTTGTTGTGTACAAATTTGAGTGTGCTGACCATAAAACCACACAAAAATCATCAATGGAAATCAAATTTATCAGCCGATGGAGGCCTGGATTTGGAGAGACCCCCAAAACGAAAATGGAAACAAGTTGTTATGGGTCTGCGGAACACACCAAATATATAATGTAGAAAGCTGCGTTCGCAGCCCGGGGTCCACCGTGCAAGCGGAGCCTGCTGCTAGTAAAAATGGCGCGAGAAGCAAACTCTGTTATCCCGCAGAGTCGCCAACATAAACGCCGTAATGCGCTGTGGCAATGTGTGCGAACTCTGTTACTCCACAGAGCCGCTAGCAGGAGAGCCGCAGCGCTATATGGCAATGTGTGCGCACTCACTAGACACAACTGAGTGGCAAAGAAAACACGCTAGGGCGCTGACTAGCGTTGAAAGTGAACCCTGTTACGTCACAGGGCCGCTGAGAAAAAGCAATGTGTCCTGTAAGGCTCTCAGGTACACAGTCAAGTGCTAAGCGTACATAAAGCGTGATCATGTGCTAATGTCCTCGCGGGAGTCACCCGCAATCTATGGCGTCTGAACGCCAGACCCTGAATACGGCAATCAAAACTCCTCACCGGTTATGCTGGTAATCTAGGGCATCTAGGACACCGACCCTGACCAGCTACCATACCAAACTCCTCACCGATTAAGTCGGTATTCTAGTGGCTTATTTCAGCCGGGTCCCTATCCACACATACACATGACCACACTGGCGCATAGCATACAATGGTTGATATTAGCGCATGGCGGCCCAGCCATGCTACCCTTTTATAGCAACAGCTACAGGACCTTCCAGGAACAAGGACCAATGAGAAACTGTTACAAACACATGTAGCTACATGACCTTCCTGGCGGACCAATAGGAGCCGCTGCAGCACCTGAACATGTGACCCCTGATCTCCAATGAGAGATCTCACTCTGGGCATGCTCAGAAGGGAAAACGCAGGACTTTGTCCCAAAGACGTCTGCTCCAGCACTGGCTATAATAGCAGATCCAGGAAAGGCAGCAGCAAGTCACTGCACAGTAGTGGAGTGGGCAAGACGCATGGACCGACGTCTCTGCTGAGCAGGCTCCACTGCGGCTGGAGATGAATGGGAGACCGCAGCGGGACGGGTTCGAGACTCCCCTTGTGCAGCAGCGGGAAATCGAACCCTAACATTACCCCCCCTCCTAGGGCCTCGCTGTGCTCATAGGCTGCAGAGCGTGAACATGCTCGGCAGGCTCCCAGTATCTATCCTCAGGCCCATAACCCCTCCAATCCACCAAATAAAATTTTTTGCCTCGTACCACCTTGCACCCAACAATGGCGTTCACCTCATGATCGTCGGTAGATGAACCCGACGTCCCGGCAGATGACTCGGAAAACCGGGAAATGGCCACAGGTTTCAAGAGGGACACGTGAAAGGTGTCAGTGATACCAAGGCGAGGTGGAAGGGCTATTCGGTAAACCACCGGGTTCACCTGCTCAAGAACTTTAAAGGGACCCAAAAAGCGAGGTGCCAACTTGGTGGACTCTACCCGCAGCCTGATGTTTCGGGCAGAAAGCCACACTAGGTCACCCAGAGCAAATGTAGGAGCGGGGCGCCGATGGGCATCGGCCGAAGACCTCATCCTCTCTTTGGAGGCCTGAATGGCATCCTGAGTGCGATCCCAAATGTCCCGTGCCTCCACAGCCCAGTCTGCCACCCTGGAATCGGCGGAAGACACGGGCATAGGCACTGGTACCTGCGGATGCTGACCGTAGTTCAGGAGGAATGGGGTCTGTCCGGTGGAGTCAGCAAAAGCATTATTTAGAGCGAACTCAGCCCACGGTAGCAAGGATGCCCAGTCATCCTGCCTGGCAGAGACAAAATGTCGCAAGTATGTGACCAAGGTCTGGTTGGCCCTCTCTACCAACCCATTCGTCTCGGGATGGTATGGAGAGGAGAGATTCAACTCAATGCTGAGTAGACGACACAGCTCTCTCCAGAATCGAGACGCAAACTGGGGACCTCGATCACTGACAATTTTGTCTGGCATACCATGTAGGCGGAAAATATGCCTAATGAATAATGCTGCCAAGGCCCGTGCAGACAGTAACCGTGGTAACGGCACTAAGTGCACCATTTTGGAGAAGTGGTCGGTTATCACCCAGATGATGGTGCAGCCCCGAGACTTGGGTAAGCCCACCACAAAATCCATCCCGACCATCTCCCAAGGCCTGTCTGCCACCGGTAAAGGAAAAAGTAACACAGCTGGCTGTTGTCGAGGGGACTTATTCTTGGCGCAGGAGACGCACTCCTGAACGTATTCCCTGACGTCACGGGCCATCTGCGGCCACCAGTATGTCCTCGCCAGCAACTCAGAAGTCCTTTTGGTCCCAAAATGTCCACCCACCCTGGACGAATGTGCCCAAGAGAGTACTTCCGGTCGCAAATTGGTGGGCACAAAAGTCTTGCCCGAAGGCACAGACTCAAGCGAAACCGGAGCCACCGTTTCTAGGCTTTCTGTGGGGACAATCAGCCGAGGCTCCTCCTCCACCTCCTCAGAGGACACCACGGAGCGGGATAGAGCATCTGCGCGAATGTTCTTCTCACCGGAGAGGAAATGGAGGGTGAAATGGAACCGGGAGAAAAACAAGGACCATCTGGCCTGACGGGAATTTAGCCGCTGAGCTGTCTGCAAATACACCAAGTTCTTGTGGTCTGTGAACACTTGGAAGGGGAAGCGAGCCCCCTCCAGAAGATGTCGCCACTCGGAGAAGGCCAACTTCATAGCCAGTAACTCCCTGTCCCCGATGGAATAATTCCTCTCTGCTGGTGTAAAGGTTTTGGAAAAGAAGAAGCAGGGATGCTTCCGACCCTGGGCATCCTTTTGAAAAAGGACTGCTCCAGCACCAACAGAAGAGGCATCCACCTCTAAGATAAACGGTTTATCGACATCGGGGCGATGTAAGATGGGAGCACTGGCGAAATGCGACTTGATGGAGGAGAACGCCTTGGTGACCTCCTCTGACCACAACTTGGGATTAGCTCCCTTCTTGCTGAGGGCTACCAAGGGAGCTACCAAAGTGGAGAAGTGGGGAATGAATTGGCGATAGTAGTTAATGAACCCCATAAAGCGCTGCATCGCCTTAAGGGAGTGGGGTTCTTGCCAATCCATCACAGCCTGTAGTTTAGTAGGATCCATAGCCAATCCCTGGGTGGAGATGATATAGCCCAGAAAAGGTAGATACTCCTGCTCAAACATGCACTTCTCCAACTTCGCATATAGGGAATTTGCTCGCAAGAGGTCGAAGACCTTGCAGACATCTCTCCGGTGGGAGGCCATATCTGGAGAAAAGATGAGAATGTCATCCAGATAGACTACCACCGAGGTGGTCAACATATCCCGGAAGATGTCATTCACAAAGTCTTGGAAGACAGCTGGAGCATTACAGAGCCCAAAGGGCATTACCAGATATTCATAATGCCCATCCCTGGTGTTAAATGCCGTCTTCCACTCGTCCCCCTCACGGATGCGAATCAGGTTATACGCACCCCGCAGGTCTAGCTTAGTAAATACCCTTGCTCCCCGAAGCCTGTCAAAAAGCTCAGAGATTAGCGGCAAAGGATACTTATTTTTCACGGTGATAGTGTTGAGACCCCTATAATCAATGCACGGACGTAGTTCTGCGTTCTTCTTCTGCACAAAGAAGAACCCCGCTCCCGATGGTGACACCGACTTCCTAATGAATCCCCTTGCCAAGTTCTCCTGAATATATTGGGACATGGCCTCTGTCTCAGGAAGAGAGAGGGGATAGACCCTTCCTCTAGGAGGCTCAGCTCCAGGCAAGAGGTCGATAGGACAGTCATAGGGGCGATGAGGCGGAAGAGTCTCCGCAGCCTTCTTTGAGAAAACGTCGGCATAAGACCAATAGACCTTGGGAAGAGGAGAGAGGTCTATGGGTATCTCAGTGGTGTTGACCTGCACGCTGTCCCTAATGCATCTGCCTTTACATAAATTACCCCAACCCAGAATACTCCCTGAAGCCCACTCAATATGGGGAGAGTGGTGGCGGAGCCAGGGTAATCCCAACAAAACCTCATCTATACCCTAAGGGAGGATAAAAAATTATATATTCTTCTGATGGGAAGAAGACATAGACAAGGTGAGTGGAACAGACTGATGGGTGATTTGTGAGGGCAGAATTGCTCCGTTCAACACCCGAACCGATACTGGTTCAGCCAGCAACACCAAAGGCATGGTGTGGCGAGAAGCAAAGGAGGATGACATAAAATTTCCCTCTGCCCCAGAATCCACACACAGCTTGACGGGTAGGGTGGTAGAACCGTGGGTAATTATCCCCTTGAGGAGCACTTTAGGGGCAAAACTCATGGCGTCCAGTGACCCTGTTCCTACGGTTACTGGGCGCGACCGCTTATTCAGCCGCTGTGGACATCGGTTGGCAAAATGTCCCTGCTGCTGGCAAATATAACAAATCGGGGATGGACGAGTGACCCGAGATTTAGATCCTGCAGGAGCAACCTCCTGAAGGTCGGGCGCCTGAACAGGCGACTCCAGAGGGTTGGTGAAGGTAGGAGCCAACCGGACCCTCTGCCTACACTGGACACGTTCCAGCCTCCGCTCGTGGAAACGGAGGTCGACGCGGGTGGAAATAGCGATAAGCTTCTCCAGTGTGGCAGGAATCTCCCTGGTAGCCAAGGCGTCTTTCACATGACCCGCCAGTCCTCTCCAGAACACGGGAATGAGGACTTTATCTGGCCACTCTAATTCCGAGGCCAGAGTCCGAAATTGGACAGCAAAATGGCTGACCAAAGCCGAACCCTGGGTACTTGCCAGCAGTTTGAGTGCCTCATCGTGGGTGACCTGAGGTCCTAGAAAAACCTTTTTCAGAGCCTCCAGAAAACGAGAAGCGCTCTGCACCACACGGTCGTCGCACTCCCACAGCGGCGTTGCCCACTCCAACGCTCTGCCCGACAGAAGAGCTATCACAAAGCCCACTTGTGCCCGATCCGTGGGGAAACATGCAGCCAGAAGCTCGAGGTGTATGGAGCACTGACTTACGAATCCCCGACATTGCTTGCTGTCACCAGCAAACTTGTCTGGAAGTGGGAGGTGGGACAATGTAGGGACAGAGGTGGCAGAGGACAAACTGGCTGCAGCTACACTAGCAGCCTGAATAGCCACTGCGGCAACATCCACAGCTGAGGTTGTGAGCTCAAGAGCCGCCAACCTACCCTCCAGCTGCTGGATGTACAGCTGTAATCGCTGTTCATCCGCCATTTTACTAGCCAGACCCTGGTGCTAATATTATGTTATGGGTCTGCGGAACACACCAAATATATAATGTAGAAAGGTGCGTTCGCAGTCCGGGGTCCACCGTGCAAGCGGAGCCTGCTGCTAGTAAAAATGGCGCGAGAAGCAAACTCTGTTATCCCGCAGAGTCGCCAACATAAACGCCGTAATGCGCTGTGGCAATGAGTGCGAACTCTGTTACTCCACAGAGCCGCTAGAAGGAGAGCCGCAGCGCTATATGGCGATGTGTGCGCACTCACTAGACACAACTGAGTGGCAAAGAAAACACGCTAGGGCGCTGACTAGCGTTGAAAGCGAACCCTGTTACGTCACAGGGCCGCTGAGAAAAAGCACTGTGTCCTGTAAGGCTCTCAGGTACACAGTTAAGTGCTAAGCGTACATAAAGCGTGATCATGTGCTAATGTCCTCGCGGGAGTCACCCGCAATCTATGGCGTCTGAACGCCAGACCCTGAATACGGCAATCAAAACTCCTCACCGGTTATGCCGGTAATCTAGGGCATCTAGGACACCGACCCTGACCAGCTACCATACCAAACTCCTCACCGATTAAGTCGGTATTCTAGTGGCTTATTTCAGTCGGGTCCCTATCCACACATACACATGACCACACTGGCGCATAGCATACAATGGTTGATATTAGCACATGGCGGCCCAGCCATGCTACCCTTTTATAGCAACAGCTACAGGACCTTCCAGGAACAAGGACCAATGTGAAACTGTTACAAACACATGTAGCTACATGACCTTCCTGGCGGACCAATAGGAGCCGCTGCAGCACCTGAACATGTGACCCCTGATCTCCAATGAGAGATCTCACTCTGGGCATGCTCAGAAGGGAAAACGCAGGACTTTGTCCCAAAGACGTCTGCTCCAGCACTGGCTATAATAGCAGATCCAGGAAAGGCAGCAGCAAGTCACTGCACAGTAGTGGAGTGGGCAAGACGCTTGGACCGACGTCTCTGCTGAGCAGGCTCCACTGCGGCCGGAGATGAATGGGAGACCGCAGCGGGACGGGTTCGAGACTCCCCTTGTGCAGCAGTGGGAAATCGAACCCTAACACAAGTCCAAATGAAATTCAAGACAAAATTAAATGGAAACAAGTCAAAATGATGCTCAGTATTGTCTGTGGCCTCCATGTGCCTGTATTACCTCCCTACAACGCCTGGGCATGCTACTGATGAGGTTGCGGATGTTCTCCTGAGAGATCTCCTCCCAGACCTGGACTAAAGCATCCCAGTTCCTGCAAGATGAAGGCATTGAAGCTATGGACTGACCTGCCCATTCCCCACACATGAATCTGATTGAGCACATCTGGAACAGCATGTCTTGCTCCATCCACAACCGTCACATTGCACCACAGACTGTTCAGGAGTTGACGGATGCTTTAGTCCAGGTCTGGGAGGAGATCCCTCAGGAGAACATCAGCAACCTCATCAGGAGCATGCCCAGGCATAGTAGGAAGGTCATACAGGCACGTGGAGGCCATACACAATACTGAGCATCATTTTGACTTGTTTCCACTTTAATTTTGTCTTGTTTTGACTTTCAATTTGATTTGTTTCCACTTTCATTTTGGGGGTCTCTCAAAATCCAGGTCTCTATTGTTTCAAAAATTTTATTTCCATTGATGATATTAGTGTGATTATGTTGACAGCACATTCAACTTTGTACAGAACAAAGTATTCAATGAGAATATCTCATTCATTTTGATCCAGGATGTGATATTTGAGTGTTCCCTATATTTTTTTGAGCAGTGTATAAATTGCATGGTCTTTCCTGAAATTCTCTGCACATGATAGCGCAGTCTACCATTCTTTCCTCTACAGATAAACAAATATGTTGGCAGATTCGTATCAGGCAGATGGTGGTGGAAAAACACATTTGGTCCTTGTCTGATGAATGGATGCCTATGGCAAAGTTACAGTTTTTGTGGGGAACAGCTGCATACTGTAGGCTAAGGGCACAATCACAATGTGCACTTAGCCTAACTTCACCAACATTGTCTGGAGAAAGAAATCTATATACCAAGATTCTTTACAGATATGTCTTATTCCTTACTCTAGGAAGTAGCAGAGGAAGGTTATGCATATTTGGGAACATAAAAAAGATGAAATAACTGTTTGGCTTACATAAAGAAAATCTGTTTCATGTTTTTTAATTATGCCACAGTGTTGATAAGTCCCTGAGTACAGATATTGTAGTAAATACTGTCTGCAGTCCTATGTAACACCACAGATAACACGCTGTCTGAGTGCAGATAATGCAATAGATATTACCAAAGTCCTATGTAATGGGGAGAAAGCTAGGAGACAAAAAGCTCAATGGGGTCTTATTCCATGGTACAGAGAAAAAAGAACTGTGAGACCACTCACCTGATATGGTTGCTGACTAGCAACATGAGAAAGGTATATGTGGCAGCTGCCGGACACCAGTCGGATAGACACAGGAAAGATGATGTGCGAGAGGGTGTTGTCATTCAATTACGCTACTGATAAAAGCTCAATGGCCGAGGTAAAATTAGAGGAGTTAATTATACAGGTTTTACAAGTCAACCGTGTTGAATAGGTTGACTTGTAAAACCTGTATAATTAAACTCCCTTGAGTTTACCTTAGCCATCGAGCTTTTATCAGCAGCGCAATGAATGACACCACCTTCTTGCACATCACTTTTCCAAAGTCCTGTATAACACCACTGACAGCACATTGTACACATACTTTAATTCCGGTAACTCACAAGTGATGATCTATGATATAGTGATTCATTTTCCATTTTTTTCCAGAGGGCCCAGACTGCCTGGACTACTTCCTCCATCCAAGACTGGATCCCTAAGAATGCAATGCACAACATCTTTGACTCATCACTTTTCCACCACACTGCCCACTTTTCACAAACTCTATTTAAACCATATAATACTTTAACCATCTAAAGTTCCCCATGAAGTAATAATGCCTCCGAATAGTGAATTAGAAAGTAATACCACCACCGACAGTGATGGTGCACCTCTTGTGCCTCCATGTGGTAATAAGGCCTCTTATGTGGTTTCATGTGTTATTAGTGCCCCCTTTGTGCCTCCACACAGCTTAAGTGTCCTATGGCTTCCTAAACTAATAAAGCACTTGTGTCTCTACATTCTAATAGGGCCCCTACTGAGTATCAGAATAGTTACAGCGCCCCTTCGTGCCAACAAAAAGTAATAGTGTCCCATGTTCCTCTATATAGTAACAGTGCCCCTCTTTGCTTCAAATAGTAATAGCGCCCTACCTGTGACTCCAAATGCCTGCAATGTACCCCTTTACTGCCCCCTCACAAAAATTAAAAAATCTCTTTGCGTCTCCACCATATTACTAGTTCCCTCACAAAGTAATCTTTCTTATTTTTGCCACGTCACATTTATAATAGTTCCCACATATGTTAATAATTGTGCACCAATATAGTATTGTATCCTATTTATGATAAATTATTGTGAAATTGAATATATAGGGTATATTACTATGTCGGTACACAACTATTAACATCTGGGAGGGCACTATTATGTAGTGGCATTGTTCTCACACATTATCTGATGCTCATAAAAATAGTTTCTGCATATAGTGATAACTTCCATGGGTGTACCCACCATGGGGCAAGGGGGGCAGCTGCCCCCCCTAGAAGCAGTGGTGCGCCGTGCGCACCTATCATAATGAGGCCACCCGGCCCCTTTTTCTTCTGCCGGCCCTTTAAAAGGTGCTCGTGACGCACATAGGGGTTAAGAATGTCCTGACGTTATATGTCAGAACATTCTTTGTGGGTGAGAGAGCGTGCTCTGCTCTCCCGCCCTTGGCTGCAGGCATGCAGCAGTTGGTTGTGAGAGCTGCAGCCTCAACGTATCAGGCATCAGGGAGTCCAGGCAGGACACACTCCCTACCCACGCATGCCTGATGCCTGCGGCCTGCCTGCTGCAATTGCGTGGCATTAGGTCGGATGGCGGGTATCATCACATCAGTGACGCCGGTCTCTCTGGGACTGGGTAAGTGAGTCACCCAGACTGCCAAACTGAGTGCATAATAATAATAATTGTTCCAAAAAGATGTTTAAAGTAAAATCCATCAGCCCAGCGGCCAGCACCTGTAATACAGTGGGGCTGATGTATATACAGGTGCTGGGCTGGAGGCTGGGGCTAATGTATATACAGGTGCTGGGCTGGTGATGTATACAGGTGCTGGGCTGGAGGCTGGTGATGTATATACAGGTGCTGGGCTGGAGGCTGGGGCTGGTGATCTATATACAGGTGCTGGGCTGGAGGCTGCGGCTGGCGATGTATATACAGGTGCTGGGCTGGAGGCTGCGGCTGGTGATGTATATACAGGTGCTAGGCTGGGGCTGATGTATATACAGGTGCTGGGCTGGAGGCTGGGGCTGGTGACGTATACAGGTGCTGGGCTGGTGACGTATACAGGTGCTGGGCTGGTGATGTATATACAGATATACAGGTGCTGGGCTGGTGATGTATATACAGGTGCTGGGTTGGTGATATATATATACAGGTGCTGGGCTGGTGATGTATATACAGGTGCTTGGCTGGTGATGTATTTACAGGTGCTGGACTGGGGCTGGTGACGTATATACAGGTGCTGGGCCTGGTGATGTATATACAGGTGCTGGGCTGGTGATGTATATACAGGTGCTGGTGATGTATATGCAAATATACAGTGCTGGTGATGTATATAAAGGTGCTGGGCCGGGCCTTAAGTATATACGGGTACTGGGCTGGGGCTGGTGACGTATACAGGGGCTGGTCAATTTTCGTTTCATTCACCTTTTTCGTTCTAAAATTTTACAACCTGAATGACCATGGCTTGCCCCCCCCCCTAGTTTTGATCCTGGGTACGCCCATGATAACTTCTATTTGTGCCCCCACAAATGACCATTGTCCCTATATCAGTATATCAATGCTGATTTGAGCCAATAATACAAAATTAACTTGGGCTTATCCTACACCAGTCATATAATGAGCAGTGTCGCCCTCTTCATCCTCAGTCTTCCTACTGAGGCGGGTAGCCTAGCTCAGGTGGCCTGGAGAAGTGACATCATCACGCCACTAAACACTGGGTCTCTGGCAGACCTAACACTGAGTTTGGTTTAGCAGAATAAGTGTAGGATTGGGGGAGCCCATAACACCCAGTGTTTCTGTAGTTTTCAACTGTATTTGCGTTCAGAGGATGAGGATACAGTTTAACCTGCAGCTTGTTCAGGAGATGTGACAACTCTTCTGGAGTCTCCTCATGCTTCCAGAAGTCTTATGAATATTAATGGAGAGTTCGTAATTAGGCCATCAAAGACATATTTGACATCTTTTACAGTATATATCAGAATTTATTTATCAGTATTATTTGCATTACTATGTGAAAGCCAAAATAGGGTCCAGAATAAAGAAAACTTACAAATCTTCCTATTTTAGCTTTGTCCTTTTATGTCCTTTTTCTGGTTTTAGCCTATGAAATACTACTGCAAAATTCTGAACAAAATTATTCTGCCTTATCTAAACATACAGGACAATAGATGCAGAAGCCCAGCACCATATGCCAATATTGTGCCCCTATTGACAAATCATTATGATTTGCTCACCTCTAATGCCTACTACATAGCAATCACAATGCACACGCAGACTCTATCTAGCAAGAACACTGCGTAAAAAAATAATTTTTTTAAGGAGTCTGAAGGGGCCCCTAATGAATAATTTCTATGCTATGGGAATCTGAAGTACATTTGCTTCATTTTTGTTTGGATAATGCATGTTATATTTCCAACTGCTTGGATTAATAACACTCAGTGGATTTTAGATAAAAAAATTATATGTTCTAAATATAGATTTCCATATTTTAATATTATGTCCCATGAATAGTCTCAAATTGACATTGTTTAATATCAATATATATTGTATTCTAATAATAGTGTTTAGCCACCAGGGAATCCTCAGTATTCTCACAGCATCATTATACAGCTATTGCTTTTGTTATATTTGCTCACATATATCTTTATATAATTTTATAAATGCATTTCTTCTTGTTTATCTTAACTCATTTTAATGTTTATGATGAGAAAAACAAATCTGTCCTGCCGCTATATCTACTTTAGTGCATTTCTCTACAGTCTATGCAAAGAATAACATTTCTTTTATGATATTACAGGAATCCACTGCTGAATTTCAATGTGAGGACAGAATTGGCAACTGAAGAAATACTTTTTATGCACATTTTACATCAGTAGAACTTGTATGGTGAGGAAGAGGTGCACATCAAACTGGATCCTACAGTTTTACAGCAAGTGTTGGAGTTTTAACTACCGGGCTGCAGGGACGTCTTTTCCAATGCTTACAAGGAACTGCTTATCGCTGCTTCTTTGGTTCCTTTTTGATGGAGGTCTGTTAACACCACTGCATTCCCAGCAGCCACCACAAACTTCAACATCCAAGCAAAAAGAAAATGTTATCATGGCAATGTCGGGAAGGAGATCTGCAGCACAAAGAGTTAAACGTGGTTGGGTCTGGAATCAGTTTTTCGTGCTGGAAGAATACATGGGATCTGAACCTCAATATGTGGGAAAGGTACTTTTCTTATACACCTGTTAAGTTTATGAACTTTTTATACGTGGGGGTAGAAAAGCGTAAAGAGGGCCTGTGAGCAAGAGTTAGGATGCTTATTTAAAGAAATGGCTGAAATGTCATTTTGAAGCTGATTAAAATGATACTTATTTTGAAACAAAACATTTTGTCGTTCTTCTATAATCAGACGTGGAAGTTTTATTCCGGAAGTTCAGCGGGCCTAGATGCTGCAGTTAGACTTCTCTTGCCTATCTGTGCATTATTCGATCCTGACAGTTCACTGATTTTTCATGATCTGCCTCCTCTGACCAAAATCTCATGCAGGCACAATAATTACCGTGAGTCGGGCATGCGCAATAATTCTAAATATTATTAAGCTGTTAAATCGATCTGCACATGTGCAGTCCCAAGAAATAAACACACTTGCATTAGATTTTAGACCAAGGTGACAGGTTGAGAAAAATAAATGACCTGTCAAGCAGCGGAGCAGTTAAGGCTGGGGTCACATATCTTCCATTTCCGGCAACCACTATAATCGGACTTCACCTGGATCACACCTGAGTGCACTCTGATGTTTCACTCACACCCATAGACTTGTAGGCATGCGTGAGATTTGATTCTCGGAAGGACTCGCAGCATACTGCGATTGTTCTCGCATGCCAAATAGGCACAAAAAAATAATCCCTGAACTGCTATTTCCTCTAGCATAACATCTGCCGAGTGCTGTCCGATAAAACATAGGATATCACTTGGCCATGTTATATGGCAGTGTGAGTGAGGTCTAATACTCAGGCAGGAGAACATTAAGTTCACTGACAGCCCTGTAACCAGGGCCGGCTCCAGGTTTTTATGGGCCCAGGCGAAAGAGTCTCAGTGGGCCCCCTTAACACAGACCACGATTCATGATGCACAGATACTGCAGTGAAATATAGGTACAGTACAATGCCAAACACTTCTCTTCTTCCATTACATGACTGATACCTATTGTAAATTGTACAATAGCTCAAAAATCGCTAAATCCTCACAGCGCACAGTACAGACTGGACAGTACAGTCCTCCATACAATATTATGGGCACCACATAGTCTCCCCCTCATCACCCATATAATACCCCATGCAGGATGTCTCCCCCCATCCCCCATATAATGTTCCATACAGAATACTGGACCACATATAATGCTCCATGCAAAATATGGAGCTCTCCACTGCACTGTGCTGCATTCTGCACTGTTACAGCTCAGGAAAGGGCGCTGTGGAAAGACTCCCCATTATCATCATCATTGCCTGCCCATTATCATCATTGTCTCCCCATCATCATCATTGCCTGCCCATCATCATCATCATCATCATTATTTCCTCCCCATCATCATCATCATTGCCTCCCCATTATCATTGCTTCCCATCATCATCATCATTGCCTCCCCATTAATATCATCATCATCATTGCCTCCCCATTATCATTGCCTCCCCATCATCATTGCCTCCCCATTAATATCATCATCATCATTGCCTTCCCATTATCATTGACTCCCCATCATCATGATCATTGCCTCCCCATCATCATTGCCTCCCTATCATCATCATCATGATCATTGCCTCCCCATCATCATTGCCTCCCGATCATCATCATCATGATCATTGCCTCCCCATCATCATCATCATGATCATTGCCTCCTCACCACCATCACTGCATCACACATACAGCACCACACACAGACAGAACCGCAGCACTCTCACACACACAGAGACACATACTCACACACATCTCACCTGTCCAGCGTCCACGCGCTCTCTGCCTCAGCCGGAAGCTGAATGATGACGTCATTCAGCGGCGCTGCTGTGAGAGAGGAAGCGCCGGCGCAGGCGCCCCCTGGAGCCCGGAGCTGCGGCACCAGAGGCACTGGGAGAGGTAAGTATTGTGCCAGCTGCTTCCGGGGCCCTGAGCAGGCGGGGGGCCCACTCGCCGTCGGGCACCCTGGCGCCCGTTAGCGGTGCCAGCGCCGCCACTGGGCCCCCCCGCCTGCTCAGGGCCCCGGCACTTGCCCGGTATGGCGGGTGCTGACGCCGGCCCTGCCTGTAACTCTTGCACCTTGTTAATATAGAACTTCCATGGCTGATTACAGAAAAATGAAAAAATTAAATTTCCATCAACTACATCATTTTAATTAGCCTTAAAGCAACATTACAGCCACATTTTTTAGTTATGAATTCAAAATACTGCTAACAAGTCCTCCATAAAAGGAACCTGTAACATAATTCATGCTGCCCAAACCATGGCCAGCAGGAACCAGAACCTGGCTGCAAGATTGCAGGCAGGTATATTTTTCATGACATAGACATGACTAGTCTGGCTCAGCCCCCAGGTGGCTTTTGAAAGCACTGCTTAAGGTGATTGACTCCCATGTGTATAGGAATATGCCATACATACATGGCTCATAGTCAGGCTCTAATTCATGCTGCCCGTGGTTCAACCAGCATGAATCTAAAGCCAGGTTAATATAGAGGTTTATACAGAGAAATTAGTTTGTCATTTGGCATTTTTCAGTGTCAAAGATTTCTTAAAACTATGAGTAAATCTTCCATCATGTACTGGGAAAGATGTGAGCTTGGCATGCGAGCCAGCATCAAAGGCAGGGACATTACTTTTGACGTAAATGTATGTCAAATGTCATGATGTGGTTAATACATTTTAACTCATAGTGGCCTGTGTATAAATGAAAATTTACCTCTTTTGTGTGAATTTTCAAGGAAAATAATGGAGTTCACACTAAATGCCACATCTGCTGAGTTCTAAGCCTCTTTTCTACCCTTGTAGTGTAACTTGTATAAAAGATGGATGTTACCAATATGAATGTTATGTTGATTAGTAAGGTATAAAATATATAGAAAACAACTATAACATTTGTAAAATTACATTGCTGCTAGATTATATTCCTCAGGCCACGTTCACACTTTCAGTGTTTGGTCAATATTTCACATCTATATTTGTAAGTCAAAATTAGGAGTGGAACAATCAGTGGAAATGTATAGTAGAAACAAATCACCACCGATTCCATGTCAATAAATAATGGGACTAATTTATGCTTGGTATAGGTCTAGGCATTAAGTAAAAATAGCAATAATCTCATCCATTTTACAAAGACTTTGTAGATGAATTGCAAGTGAATCAGTATGTATGACTGTGCATAGACCCAATAAAAGCTGAAGTTGACAAAGTAATTATTTATTAGGGATTTCAAAACAGCATCTGATATAAGGTTTCTGTTCTAACATTTATATGGAACTGTATAATTCATGGGATCACTGTGCCAAGTAAGACAGCATCATGGCAGCAGACATACATGAAATCCAGCAAATACAAATAGGGTTTTCTTTTAATTTGTTATCCCACCATGATGCAAATACACATATGCATAAAAAATCCTTTAACTGAAGGTCTAGGGAAACAATGTGGCTCAGTAGTTAGTGCTGTAAGTTTTCCAGGGTTCAACTCCCAACAAACTTAACATTATTAAATATCCCCAAAAAATAATTATCACTGCCTTAAAAAAGGCAGTTTTAAAAAATACATTACTGGTCAAAATAAAAACCTAAATTCTAAATATACTGTAAGTTATTAAAAAATCAGTGAGGAAAGGGCTTTTATCAGTGTGGGAATAATATGTAAATTTTATGCTAATACAACTTTCAGTAAAAAGTCGCCGCCATTTCCCAACATACTTAGTGGCGCTATGTCACTCCGCAGGACTTGACTTACATGTTCAGAGCAGCATGGTCTCACGGATCAGAGCAGATACAATCCAGTTTGTGGAGTGAATGTCTGAGTCGCTGGCAGGGATTCACTGTTGCTTTATTAGAAGACTTTTCACTGCCTTTCTGTAGTGTGAGAGTGATAGATAACAAAGCTACTGACATACAGGGACAAGTGTGATAGTTTTTTTTCACTACTTAATAAAAATCCTAAACCAGTTTTTGATGCAATCTTTCATGTAGATTTTGATCCAGTTTTGCATTAGCCAAAGCCAGTAGTGAATGCAGCAGATTTAAGAAGTGCATTACAGTTACTTATTTTATATTTCCTTTTGAAACTGTATAAACAAAGGAAGCAAAAACTACATATGTATTTCCATAATATAGAGGAGGAAGAGAAGAGTAACTGGTACCAAAATTCATAATAAAAAAGGTAAATATTTATTTATAACATAGCATAAATGACACAGAAGTAAATAACATGAACAATGAAATCACATATAAAGGACATGTGCAGATACAGGAAGAAAGAACTCCCAGCGGTTAGGCAAATATACATATGTGGCAGTAATAATAGTACAATACATTATAGCTCATAACACATCAAATAAATCCCCCAAAAAGAGAGGTAAGAGAGTAACAGAGCTACAGGAGATTCCACCACACAGGATAGAGCATGTTTCACAGAGCAGTGTGCTTAGGTAAAACCGCCAGTAAAAGTAAGTATAATGCTGGCCAGATCTGTTGGAAAACCATGCTCACCAAGTAAAGTATTAAGCCGCACTAGGAGGGATCACCCCATAAAAAAGATGCCACCCCGACGTACGTTTCGTGGCACACCTGCCACTTTCTCAAGGGGATAACAGTGCTTGGTACAAAGGACCTTTAAATGCCTCCCACATCCAGATAACATGTCGTGCATTAACGAATAGGAGAAGGTACAGCGGCGCATGCGCCGTTGGAGCCGGGGAGGCCCCCAGTGACGGCGGCGTCATGCATCCGGACACGCGCACAGGCATAGAGTCAGAGCGCGGTCCGGACACAGAAAGACGCCCCACCACATGGGGAATCACCCAGGCAACAGCGGGGCACGCGCACACCAAACTCCGTGAGGATTTATGACAACATAAAGATATGAGGCACAGTCATAATAGATAGAAAAGTACATAGTTGCGTAATAAAAGCGTGACATACTTGATCAGATCGAAGCATTTAAATGACAGAACATACTATCTTCATTACAAACATACAATAATGCAAAATACAAAAGTCATATATGTTATATCATTTCGTCTGTCGCTGTATTCTCGCTTTACTTTTCACAACTTCTCATATCCGCCAATCATGTGAGAGTAGGGTCAAAGGTCCCATAATAATGATGAAATAGACATAACTGTGAAAAATAGAATTAAAAGAAAAAATAATAAAAAAGGTTAATTTAAAAGAAGAGAAGGCATCAAATAGAACCAGAGAGGGGATATCAGAAGGAGAAGTTCTATAAAAAAGAGGCAAAATTTAAAGATTCATTGAGGCCACTGGGCACCATTGTGTCAAGTTGGACTATCCAACGCGCCTCCATTTGAGACAAAATTTTCTTGTAATCCCCACCTCTAACACCGAGGTGTAGGATATCAATTCCGCGCACCTTAAAAGATGTAGCATCACTATTATGATAGTGTTTAAAGTGGCGCGGGATTGTCTTTAGATCTGAAGGGTCTGAAATGGATCTCGCTCCGCCAATGTCCCTAACGTGTTCCCTGATGCGTACTCTCAATTCCCTGGTGGTTAGGCCAACATATATCTTCGGACAGCCACATGTAGCATAATAGATAAACGTTCGAGCTGCCGCAAGATATACGTTGGCGGATGTCATAAATCTTGTCACCACCAGAGGACGAGAAGTTCAGGGCACGTAGGGCATTGGCGCACGCAAGGCAGTGGCCGCAAGGAAAGAAACCAACGGTAGGGCCACGAGAACCAAAAGCATTTACAGAAGGTGGAATGTAGTGACTGCGAACGAGAGTATCTCGTAAATTTTTTGATCGTCTAGATGTCATGGAGGGGTAACTACCTAGCGAGCGAGACAGAGCAGGTTGGGTTTTTAAGACATCCCAATGTTTGGTAAGAATTTGTCGGATGTCAAACCACTCATGATTAAAAGTGGTGATGAATCTAATAGGTCCTTCATCACTCCCCTGTCTGACCGCACGGGTAGAGTTAAGAAGATCGTCGCGTGGAGTCGTCCTTGCCCGATCGTATCCCTTCTTGATACATCGGTTGCTATAACCGCGTGCCCTGAATCGATCACCGAGGTCCTTGGCTTGAGCCTCAAAGGCATCATCAGTGGAGCAGTTGCGTCTCATTCGGAGGAACTGTCCGACCGGGACGGCCCTAATGGTGGCTGGATGGTGAGCTGATTTAGCGTGAATTAATGCATTTACAGAGGTCGGCTTCCTGAACACATCCGTGTGGAGATGACGATTAATGTCAATCTCCAGGGAAATGTCCAGAAATTCGACCCTCTCGCAGCTATGTTTGTAGGTTAGATGGATGTTGAGAGAATTCTGATTCAGCTCCACCATGAAATCCTCGAGCTGCTGCACCGTCCCGTCCCACAACATCAAGATATCATCAATATATCTAAACCAGTACAGCACATGGGAGGCGGCCTGTGTGCCCGCATCGCCAAATAAAGATCTCTCCCAGGCCCCCAAGAAGAGATTTGCGTAAGCTGGCGCACAGGCCGCGCCCATGGCTGTACCACGTCTCTGTAAATAGAAGACGTCCTTAAAGACAAAAAAGTTGTGGGTAAGGACATAGTGGAGCAGCTCGAGGATTAGCTCACACATAGGGCCGTCCAGGTCGGAGGCGCCCAAGAATAGGCGAACAGCAGCCAGGCCATCAGAGTGATCGATGCACGTATACAAGGACTCCACGTCAGCTGTCACCAAAATGGTAGACTCATCCACAAGGATGCCATTAACCCGTGCCAGGACGTCCTTAGTGTCACGAATAAAGGAAGGTAGTGTCTCCACAATAGGTTTGAGATAGAAATCGATAAATTTACAAACCATATCACATGGGCCGTCAATGCCCGACACTATAGGGCGTCCCGGTGGGTCAAGGGCATCCTTGTGGATTTTTGGAAGTATATAAAAGGTAGGGGTCCTAGGATTCTTCACCAGTAAACCCTCATACACCTTCTTGGGAATAGTATTGGACTCATACTCACCATGTAGGATATCCTGGAGTTCCAAAGAAAAGGAGGACAGGGGGCTATGCGACAATCTGGTATATGTATCAGAATCCCTAAGTTGACGGAATACCTCTCGTTCATATTTCTCACATGGCCAGATCACGATATTCCCCCCCTTGTCAGCAGGTTTAAAAACCACGTCAGGGAGAGATTGTAATTGTGACAGTGCCTGGCGTTGTCCATGTGTCAAATTATCAAATCTACGTCTTGTAGAGAGATTTTTCAAATCTTCTGTCACCAATTTTGTAAATACCTCAACTGCTGGACATAATGACAAGGGGGGGAACCTCGTTGATCTGGGCAATATTTTCGTAGGGAACCTACTTGTACTAGAAGTGGATTGTTCCTCAAGTAGTTCCTCGAGATTACGTAAAGCCTCCCTTTCGTTGTCACTCCAGGATTCCGACATTTGACTGCGACTGTGTAGTTTCTTCAATATGAGTTTACGGGAGAACAGGTGAAGGTCCTTCAATACTGTAAAAAAGTTGAAAGCATTAGTTGGTGAGAAAGTTAGGCCCCTACCTAGAACCTCTAATTGTGCGGCAGACAGAGTGTGATGTGAGAGGTTCACTACCTGCAGTCCACTCTGTGACGCAGGCTGGGCAGACCCCCCTCCATGATTTTTTATCTTAGTTGTCTGACGTGTTGTCATCTTTTTTGCGGCAGTCACTGCATTATCTTGAGCATAACCGTGAGACTTTTTGATAGTAGAATCATCGTTTGTAGATATATTAGACCGCACAGAGGCAGATCTAGATCTAGAGTAGGAAGTGTTTCTATATCTAGGGCGTGATCTATCAGTGGGATTGCGCCACCTGTAAACTCTTGAGAGTAATTTAGTTTGGGTGTCGCGTTTAAATTTCTTAGATTTAGTGGACTGAATTTCCAATGCCCACTTTTGTAGATCCGCATCCACAGAATCATTAAATTTTTTTAGATTCTCACTGGTCATCTCACGTTGCAAAACAATCTGGACAGAGTCGATCTCGGATTCAAGTGTTTTTAAGGTGTCATGGTTCATTTCTTTTAATAATTGCATGAAGCCAATGGAGCAGGTGTTAGTAAGCTCCTCCCAACGATTCTTAATAGAATCGTCCTGAACAGGGAATGATGGAAACACTTGAACCCTAAGACCCCTAGGTATCAAATTGTTCTGTATATACTTGTCCAGGAACTCGTGGTTCCACCAGACCTTAGTCCGTTTTTTAAGAAGGTCCTTAAAAAGAAATATAGCCTCTTGCAAATCCTTCTGAGACCCCTCACTGGATCCATCTGCACCATCCTGTAGCGTTTCATTGATCTGAGCACGACAAGTGGCATCTTTGGCTCGAAAATCCATAAAGAAGCTGGGAAAAGCTGTGAACAACACAGAAACAATTAGTTTAATCAAATACAGCTGCATGGATATATAAGAAGATGTGGGTCACACTGAAGTGTGTGACCAAAAAATCACCACTCATATAAATATAATATAGAGGAGGAAGAGAAGAGTCACTGGTGACCAAAATTCATAATAAAAAAGGTAAATATTTATTTATAACATAGCATAAATGACACAGAAGTAAATAACATGAACAATGAAATCACATATAAAGGACATGTGCAGATACAGGGAGAAAGAACTCCCAGCGGTTAGGCAAATATACATATGTGGCAGTAATAATAGTACAATACATTATAGCTCATAACACATCAAATAAATCCCCCAAAAAGAGAGGTAAGAGAGTAACAGAGCTACAGGAGATTCCACCACACAGGATAGAGCATGTTTCACAGAGCAGTGTGCTTAGGTAAAACCGCCAGTAAAAGTAAGTATAATGCTGGCCAGATCTGTTGGAAAACCATGCTCACCAAGTAAAGTATTAAGCCGCACTAGGAGGGATCACCCCATAAAAAAGATGCCACCCCGACGTACGTTTCGTGGCACACCTGCCACTTTCTCAAGGGGATAACAGTGCTTGGTACAAAGGACCTTTAAATGCCTCCCACATCCAGATCACATGTCGTGCATTAACGAATAGGAGAAGGTACAGCGGCGCATGCGCCGTTGGAGCCGGGGAGGCCCCCAGTGACGGCGGGTCATGCATCCGGACACGCGCACAGGCATAGAGTCAGAGCGCGGTCCGGACACAGAAAGACGCCCCACCACATGGGGAATCACCCAGGCAACAGCGGGGCACGCGCACACCAAACTCCGTGAGGATTTATGACAACATAAAGATATGAGGCACAGTCATAATAGATAGAAAAGTACATAGTTGCGTAATAAAAGCGTGACATACTTGATCAGATCGAAGCATTTAAATGACAGAACATACTATCTTCATTACAAACATACAATAATGCAAAATACAAAAGTCATATATGTTATATCATTTCGTCTGTCGCTGTATTCTCGCTTTACTTTTCACAACTTCTCATATCCGCCAATCATGTGAGAGTAGGGTCAAAGGTCCCATAATAATGATGAAATAGACATAACTGTGAAAAATAGAATTAAAAGAAAAAATAATAAAAAAGGTTAATTTAAAAGAAGAGAAGGCATCAAATAGAACCAGAGAGGGGATATCAGAAGGAGAAGTTCTATAAAAAAGAGGCAAAATTTAAAGATTCATTGAGGCCACTGGGCACCATTGTGTCAAGTTGGACTATCCAACGCGCCTCCATTTGAGACAAAATTTTCTTGTAATCCCCACCTCTAACACCGAGGTGTAGGATATCAATTCCGCGCACCTTAAAAGATGTAGCATCACTATTATGATAGTGTTTAAAGTGGCGCGGGATTGTCTTTAGATCTGAAGGGTCTGAAATGGATCTCGCTGCGCCAATGTCCCTAACGTGTTCCCTGATGCGTACTCTCAATTCCCTGGTGGTTAGGCCAACATATATCTTCGAACAGCCACATGTAGCATAATAGATAACGTTCGAGCTGCCGCAAGATATACGTTGGCGGATGTCATAAATCTTGTCACCACCAGAGGACGAGAAGTTCAGGGCACGTAGGGCATTGGCGCACGCAAGGCAGTGGCCGCAAGGAAAGAAACCAACGGTAGGGCCACGAGAACCAAAAGCATTTACAGAAGGTGGAATGTAGTGACTGCGAACGAGAGTATCTCGTAAATTTTTTGATCGTCTAGATGTCATGGAGGGGTAACTACCCAGCGAGCGAGACAGAGCAGGTTGGGTTTTTAAGACATCCCAATGTTTGGTAAGAATTTGTCGGATGTCAAACCACTCATGATTAAAAGTGGTGATGAATCTAATAGGTCCTTCATCACTCCCCTGTCTGACCGCACGGGTAGAGTTAAGAAGATCGTCGCGTGGAGTCGTCCTTGCCCGATCGTATCCCTTCTTGATACATCGGTTGCTATAACCGCGTGCCCTGAATCGATCACCGAGGTCCTTGGCTTGAGCCTCAAAGGCATCATCAGTGGAGCAGTTGCGTCTCATTCGGAGGAACTGTCCGACCGGGACGGCCCTAATGGTGGCTGGATGATGAGCTGATTTAGCGTGAAGGTCTATGAGCTGATTTAGCGTGAAGGTGTATGAGGGTTTACTGGTGAAGAATCCTAGGACCCCTACCTTTTATATACTTCCGAAAATCCACAAGGATGCCCTTGACCCGCCGGGACGCCCTATAGTGTCGGGCATTGACGGCCCATGTGATATGGTTTGTAAATTTATCGATTTCTATCTCAAACCTATTGTGGAGACACTACCTTCCTTTATTCGTGACACTAAGGACGTCCTGGCACGGGTTAATGGCATCCTTGTGGATGAGTCTACCATTTTGGTGACAGCTGACGTGGAGTCCTTGTATACGTGCATCGATCACTCTGATGGCCTGGCTGCTGTTCGCCTATTCTTGGGCGCCTCCGACCTGGACGGCCCTATGTGTGAGCTAATCCTCGAGCTGCTCCACTATGTCCTTACCCACAACTTTTTTGTCTTTAAGGACGTCTTCTATTTACAGAGACGCGGTACAGCCATGGGCGCGGCCTGTGCGCCCGCTTACGCAAATCTCTTCTTGGGGGCCTGGGAGAGATCTTTATTTGGCGATGCGGGCACACAGGCCGCCTCCCATGTGCTGTACTGGTTTAGATATATTGATGATATCTTGATGTTGTGGGACGGGACGGTGCAGCAGCTCGAGGATTTCATGGTGGAGCTGAATCAGAATTCTCTCAACATCCATCTAACCTACAAACATAGCTGCGAGAGGGTCGAATTTCTGACATTTCCCTGGAGATTGACATTAATCGTCATCTCCACACGGATGTGTTCAGGAAGCCGACCTCTGTAAATGCATTAATTCACGCTAAATCAGCTCATCATCCAGCCACCATTAGGGCCGTCCCGGTCGGACAGTTCCTCCGAATGAGACGCAACTGCTCCACTGATGATGCCTTTGAGGCTCAAGCCAAGGACCTCGGTGATCGATTCAGGGCACGCGGTTATAGCAACCGATGTATCAAGAAGGGATACGATCGGGCAAGGACGACTCCACGCGACGATCTTCTTAACTCTACCCGTGCGGTCAGACAGGGGAGTGATGAAGGACCTATTAGATTCATCACCACTTTTAATCATGAGTGGTTTGACATCTGACAAATTCTTACCAAACATTGAGATGTCTTAAAAACCGAACCTGCTCTGTCTCGCTCGCTGGGTAGTTACCCCTCCATGACATCTAGACGATCAAAAAATTTACGAGATACTCTCGTTCGCAGTCAATACATTCCACCTTCTGTAAATGCTTTTGGTTCTCGTGGCCCTACCGTTGGTTTCTTTCCTTGCGGCCACTGCCTTGCGTGCGCCAATGCCCTACGTGCCCTGAACTTCTCGTCCTCTGGTGGTGACAAGATTTATGACATCCGCCAACGTATATCTTGCGGCAGCTCGAACGTTATCTATTATGCTACATGTGGCTGTCCGAAGATATATGTTGGCCTAACCACCAGGGAATTGAGAGTACGCATCAGGGAACACGTTAGGGACATTGGCGCAGCGAGATCCATTTCAGACCCTTCAGATCTAAAGACAATCCCGCGCCACTTTAAACACTATCATAATAGTGATGCTACATCTTTTAAGGTGCGCGGAATTGATATCCTACACCTCGGTGTTAGAGGTGGGGATTACAAGAAAATTTTGTCTCAAATGGAGGCGCGTTGGATAGTCCAACTTGACACAATGGTGCCCAGTGGCCTCAATGAATCTTTAAATTTTGCCTCTTTTTTATAGAATTTCTCCTTCTGATATCCCCTCTCTGGTCCTATTTGATGCCTTCTCTTCTTTTAAATTAACCTTTTTTATTATTTTTTCTTTTAATTCTATTTTTCACAGTTATGTCTATTTCATCATTATTATGGGACCTTTGACCCTACTCTCACATGATTGGCGGATATGAGAAGTTGTGAAAAGTAAAGCGAGAATACAGCGACAGACGAAATGATATAACATATATGACTTTTGTATTTTGCATTATTGTATGTTTGTAATGAAGATAGTATGTTCTGTCATTTAAATGCTTCGATCTGATCAAGTATGTCACGCTTTTATTACGCAACTATGTACTTTTCTATCTATTATGACTGTGCCTCATATCTTTATGTTGTCATAAATCCTCACGGAGTTTGGTGTGCGCGTGCCCCGCTGTTGCCTGGGTGATTCCCCATGTGGTGGGGCGTCTTTCTGTGTCCGGACCGCGCTCTGACTCTATGCCTGTGCGCGTGTCCGGATGCATGACGCCGCCGTCACTGGGGCCTCCCCGGCTCCAACGGCACATGCGCCGCTGTACCTTCTCCTATTCGTTAATGCACGACATGTGATCTGGATGTGGGAGGCATTTAAAGGTCCTTTGTACCAAGCACTGTTATCCCCTTGAGAAAGTGGCAGGTGTGCCACGAAACGTACGTCGGGGTGGCATCTTTTTTATGGGGTGATCCCTCCTAGTGCGGCTTAATACTTTACTTGGTGAGCATGGTTTTCCAACAGATCTGGCCAGCATTATACTTACTTTTACTGGCGGTTTTACCTAAGCACACTGCTCTGTGAAACATGCTCTATCCTGTGTGGTGGAATCTCCTGTAGCTCTGTTACTCTCTTACCTCTCTTTTTGGGGGATTTATTTGATGTGTTATGAGCTATAATGTATTGTACTATTATTACTGCCACATATGTATATTTGCCTAACCGCTGGGAGTTCTTTCTCCCTGTATCTGCACATGTCCTTTATATGTGATTTCATTGTTCATGTTATTTACTTCTGTGTCATTTATGCTATGTTATAAATAAATATTTACCTTTTTTATTATGAATTTTGGTCACCAGTGACTCTTCTCTTCCTCCTCTATATTATATTTATATGAGTGGTGATTTTTTGGTCACACACTTCAGTGTGACCCACATCTTCTTATATATCCATGCAGCTGTATTTGATTAAACTATATGTATTTCCATATATAAAGTAGCCCTCAAGTAACATTATGTAAGGTAGTCAAAATGCTGATAATAATACCAAAGTGGTCACTTTAGGCTGGATTCACACAGTGTTGTGCCGCATTTAAAGGGAATCAGTCAGCAAGTTTTTGATACCTCATCTGAGATAAGCCTGATGTAGGCAAAGAGTCCATGATTCCACTTAGTCTACTGGGTGCTATAGTTGTGACACAATCAGAGTTCTTAGGTTTATCATGAAAATCAGCTGAGAAAGTTGACACCTCCAAAACCAGGTTCTCTCTGCACATAGTCTATTGACAGTGAACTGCTTATCTCAGGAGGAGGCAGAGTCAGACTAGTGCTCAAGCAACTAGCTAGTCACAGCAGTGATAATGTCATTTTGATTAAAGCTTCGCTATAAATAAGCAACAGCACACAGCCTAATAAGTGACACATTGTTGAAACTGTTTTTTAACCCAAACCTCATGCTGTGCTCAAGTTACACTGCAAAACCTATTTGACAGATTCCCTTTAAATGAAAAAATAAAGAAATGAATAAAAAAAATATATTCTACATCAGCACATTTGTAAAAGTCTGATATATGGCAGGAGATTATTTTATTAATTCACTACCTTGTGTGAATCTGCTGGATAGAATGCAATTTATTATAAAGCAAATGGGGGGTACTTTGACACATTCTTGTTTATTTCACATTTCTTTCTGTACTCCATGCTTTAATATATGTTCCTTCACAGTTTTGCTGCTTTAACCCCTTAAGGACCAGAGGTATTTCCATTTTTGCTTTTCCATTTTTTGTTCTCCTTTTTCCCACAGCCATAACTTTTTATTTTTCCGTCAATATGGCATTGTGAGGGCTTGTTTTTTGAGGGATGAGCTGTACTTTTGTACATTACCATTAATTTTACCTTACCATATAGTGTACTGGAAAATGGGAAAAAGAATCCAAATGCGGTGAAATTGCAAAAAAAAGTAAAATTCCATAATTTTTGGGAGGATTTTTTTTACCACGCTCACCAAAAGCTAAAACTGACCTGCCATTATGATATTCCAGGTCATTATGAGTTCACGGACATCAAACATGTCAAATATGTTCTTTTTTATTTAAGTGGTGAAAAAAATTCCAAAATTTGCAAAAAAAAAAGTTGCCATTTTCTGAGACCCATAGCGTCTCCATTTGTTGTGATCTCGGGTTGGGTGAGGGCTTATTTAGGTATCATTTTGGTGCAGATACGATCTTTTGATTGTCCGTTATTGCATTTCAATGCAATGTCACGGTGGCCAAAAAAACGTAACTCTAGCGTTTTGATTTTTTTTCTTGCTAGGCTGCTTAGCGATCAGGTTAATCCTTTTTTATTGATAAATCGGGCGATTCTGAACACGGTAATACCAAATATGTGTATGTTTGATTTTTTTATTGTTTTATTTAGAATGGGGTGAAAGAAGAATAATTGGAACTTTTATATTTTTAAAAACATTTTTCTTTTACTTTTGGCATGCTTCAGTATGGAGACCATGGGAGACTAGAAGCTGCCATAGCCTGATCGGCTCTGCTACATAGAGGCTATGATCAGATTGCCTGAATGTAGCAGAATTATTCACTTGCTTTGAGCGCTGACCACCGGGTGGCGCTCATAGTAAGCCGGCATTGACAACCATAGTGGTCTGCAGGAGACCTCTGGTTGTCATGCTAACCCATCGGTGACCCGCAATCATGTGACGTCACTGATGGGCCGATTTTTGGCCCGATTGCCAGAAACGCATGTTAAATGCCACTGTCAGCATTTTACAGTGGCATCTAACGGGTTAATAGTCACGGGTGGATCGCAAATTCACACGCGGCTGTTTCAGGCACATGTCTGCTGTTCAAAACAACTGACATGTTCCGGGAAAGATGGGGACTCACCGAAGGGAGGGTGTCCGACATGGGCGTGCTATTATGCCCAACATCAGAATGAGGTTAGAAAAGACATCAATAGATCAAAAGTCAATAGTGTTTGCTCTTATTTCATTCCTTTTGCTCCTCTGAGTAAGGACTTTAATTTCGTTAATTCCATTGTATGGTTCCTGAGTTATGAGTCTAGTGCTAATTTTTGGTCTCTACAAGGTTGCTTGGTTCACAAGATTGTTTGTGAGCATGTCATCATACTGCTCTGCATTATTAGACATTTAGCCACGCCCCTTTGGTATACAATACAAATTACCACTATATTAAGATATCTTTATAACTGTAAAGCGACTTTAAAATAAAGAGAAAAAAATAAAAAAGTTAAAACAGAATACTCAGGGAACAGAAGGAATGATTTAAAGAGGACTTTTTTACCAAATATTTCATAACTGCAGAGTTCTAAACCCTTTGCCATGAATAAAAGCGAGTAAGCCCCTCGAAACATGCAGGCTCTGCTCCATGTTTTTTTATATTAATCTGTTACGAAATGTTTTAATTTTACAAATCAAAGAAGATGATATGAATGATGTATCTCTGTTGCTCATCTAAGGATGAATTTTTGGTATTTTCGCTGGATTGCTACACAGGTGCATGGTCTATGCCCAGGATTAAGCTTAACTGCACCTGGTGAACTGATTCACTTTTTAGTTTTTTTAGAGTTCTAAACCTCTTTGATTAATATTAGCACAGAAATTATGCTTCCAATATGGAAAGGGTTTCCATGGGCAAACAACACCATGCAAATCTTATATCACCAATCACTATTTCCTAGCACTGGAAGAAGTTGTATATAGCCTGCTGCCACGGGATTCTGGAGCAGTAGATGCATGGTTTTTTTTGGTGATGAATCGCACCTCTCTCTGGCAGTCTGATGGATGAGCCTAGGCTTGGCGAATACCAGGAGAATGCTACTTTTCTGACTGCATTGTGCCATTTGTGAAGTGGATGCAAACACATGAGGAGATATGGTTTGTTTGCTCCAGTTTTATTATGTTTGCGGTTTCATATTTTTTGTCCCTATGCGGCCTTTTATGTGGATTTATCATGACTAGTTTATCCATTATATGCTTATGAGTAAGTCATAGTCATTTTTGCCATAATATGTAGCATAATACTGTATAAGTAGCACTCCTTTTGCACTTGACCAGTGGCATAAAACTAATAGAGGCAGACCATGGCAAAATAGTATAATGGCCCCACATAGCTCTTCAAAAAGTATAATGGCTCCTACATAGCCCTGCAAATAGTATACTGGACCCCACAAAGTACTCATAGATAACAAAAAAATATTTAACTCTCCTTATATCCCCACTGCTCTGGTCTAGTATTAATCTCTGCACAGCGAGCATGATGTATTGATGTCGGAGAATTATGGAGGAGGAATCTAATTACTCCTTGTTCCATCATTGCTTTCCATTGGACCTGCATCCACTGCATCCAGCCATTAGCTCGCTCCTCCATCATTCTCTTTGTGCATGTGAGCTCTGATGTCTCAGAGCAGTGGTTATGATGACACCACTATATTGTGTCCGTTGTGCAGAACTTCAAACCACACTTATAATTTTACCGCAGATCAGAAGCAGTGTTTGCCACGCTATCATGCACATGCGAGTATGACATACACTGGATGTTCAACACCCATATTCAAGTAAATGGGGTCTGGGTTCGGGTTTGGGTACTGTTCTGGTACCCCAACCTGAATTTTTTTTAACTGTTCGGCTGACACGAACATCCAGAGGTATGCCCATTTCTTGAAAAGAACCCTTTCTTTCCACCTGTAATGAGTGCTCCTGGTGCTTAGTATGGCATTTGAAAGGAATAAGTCATGTGCCAGTCCTCTGTACTGACCGCACATATATATATATATATTATATACATATAAATGAGACCTCCTCTGAGGAGTCTTTTTTCTCAACTAAACAAGCTCAACCTTTACAACCTGTCATCATGTGAGAGACCTTCTATCCCTTGCAATAATCAAGCTGCCCGCTTTTGAACTTACCTTAAATTCTGAATATCCTTTTTAAAATGTGAGTCCAAAACTGGATCCCATATTCTAGATGTTTCCTCAAAACTGACTTATAAAGGGGTAACAATATGATGGGATTGCAGGATTATATCTCTCTTTTTATGCACTCTTGTTTGCTTTTGCCGCTCCTGCCTTACATTGGGTACTGCTGCTCAGCTTACTTGTAACCAGAATACCCAAGTACTTCTCCTGTTCTGTAGTCTCGAGTACACTCCAATTTAATGTATATATAACAATAGGATTACTCCGTCCTATGTGCATTACTCTACATTTATCTACATTAAACCTCATTTTTGCCCATTCAGAGATCTTATCCACTTCATTTTGTAATATTTTAATGCTAAGGTTAGATTTTAATATCCTACATAGTTTAGTGTCGTCAACAAAGACTGACTCTTTACTCTCAATCACATTCACTAGGTCACTAATAAAGAGGTTAAAAAGAATCTGTCCCAGCACAGATTCTTGGGGTATCCTACTGCTAATTATCTCCCATTTAGAGAATGTTTCACTTACGATGACTCTCTGTTTCCCATCATTGTGCCAATTCTTCACTCATCTGAATATAGTTTCCCCCAGGTCCTTGCTTCTGTAGCTTCAGTATAAGGCTATTATGTGGTACAGTATCAAATGACTTTGCAAAGTCCAGAAAAATCACATCAGCTCCATTATCAACATCTAGATTTGCACTTACCTCCTCATAGAAACCTGCATGTTGGGTTAGACATGACTTATTACTCATGAATCCCAGCAGGTTCTCAGTTTTTATATTTTTCTCTGCAATATATCACTGCAGGTCATCTCTTATGATGCCCTCAAGAACTTTGCACACTACTGATGTCAAGCTTACCGGATGGTAGTTGCCTGGATCCACTGTCTTACCTTTATTAAATATTGGTGGCACCTCAGCCATCCTCCAATCCTATGGCATCAACCCTGTTACAAGAAAGTCCAATAATATGAGATACATCCGTCTGTCAATTACGAGTTCAATTCCCTCAATATCCATGGATGAATGCCATCTGGGCATGGGGATTTCTCAATATTTAATTTTCTCATATGCAGGCGCACTTATTTTGTCTTAAATTACCTTAATTATATCTGATGGTGAACTTTGATTTTTTTCCTTGTCCATGAAACAGTCGTTTCATTGGTGAACAGGGATGAAAAAAACCTGTTCAATATCTCAGCCTTTTCTTTGTCTTCTATAATAATCTTGTTATTATTTATTCAGGGGCCGGTACCATCCAAATTTTTTCTTTCAAGCATTGATGTATATACAATTTTGGTGGATTTATTTTAATGTCCCTGGCAATTTGTGTTTCAGTAGATAACTTTGCTAACTTGATTTCTTTTGTATACCGTATATACTCGTGTATAAGCCGAGATTTTCAGCCCATTTTTTAGGGCAGAAAGTCCCCCTCTCGGCTTATACGCGAGTCATAAAAGGGGTCGGCGGGGGAGGGGGAGCGGGGGTGTTGGATCATACTCACCCCTCCACCGGCGCGTCTCTGCAGCTGTCCTGCTTCTCCCACGATCTCCGGCTCCTTCCTGCAGCGGTCACGTGGTACCGCTCATTAAAGTCATGAATATGCACATATTCATGACTTTAATGAGCGGTACCACGTGACCGCTGCAGGAAGGAAGAGCTGCGGAGACCGCCGGGAGAAGAGGAGAGGCTGTAGAGACGCGCCGGCGGAGGGGTGAGTATAGCGATATCTACCTGTCCCCGGACCACTTCTGCGCGCTGCTCCCTCGTCCGACTCCTCTGGCTGTGAATGATCAGGCAGAGGGCGTCGTTAGTGCGCGCCGCGCCCTCTGCCTGTTCGTTCACTGCCGATGACACAGAAGAGGGAGCAGTGCACAGTGGTGGAGAGAGGACAGGTAAATATCTCAGGTGCCGGGGTCCTGAGCGAGCGGTGACACCAGCACCTGGCCCCCAGCAACGAGAGGTGAGTTTATTCATTTTTTTTGCAGCAGCAGCAGTGCGGCAGCATAAGGGACTATACTATGGGGCATAATCTGTGCAGCACATGGGGGCATAATCTGGAGCATATGGGGGCATAATCTGGAGCATATGGGGGCATAATCCGTAGAACATATGGGGCATAATCTGTGGAACATATGGGGCATAATCTGTGGAACATATGGGGCATAATCTGTGCAGCATATGGGGCATAATCTGTGGAGCATATGGGGGCATAATCTGTGCAGCATATGGGGGAATAATTTGGAGCATATGGGGGCATAATCTGTGGAACATATGGGGGCATAATCTGGAGCATATGGGGCATAATCTGGAACATATGAGGGCATAATCTGTGGAGCGTATGGGGGCATATTCTCTGGAGCATATTGGGCATAATCTGGAGCATATGGGGCATAATCTGGAGCATATGGGGGCATAATCTGTGGAGCATATGGGGGCATAATCTGTGGAGCATATCGGGCATAATCTGTGGAGCATATGGGGGCATAATCTGTGGAGCATATGGGGGCATAATGTGTGGAGCATATTGAGCATAATCTGTGGAGCATATGGGGCATAATCTGTGCAGCATATGGGGACATAATCTGTGGATCATACGGGGCATAATCTTTGCAGTTTATGGGGGCCTAATCTGTGGAGCCTCATATGGGGGCATAATCTATGAGCATATGGGGGCATAATCATTTTTCACCCTAGGCTTATACGCGAGTCAATAAGTTTTCCCTGTTTTTTGTGGCAAAATTAGGGGTCGGCTTATACACGGGTCGGCTTATACATGAGTATATACGGTATTTCTTATTGGGTTCTTTATACTCACAAAATGCTATTTCTGTATTCTCAGCCTTAAAGATTTTAAATGCCCTTTGTTTTTGTCTTATTAAACTTTGACAAAAAGGCATTCACTAGGTTGTGCCTGATCAGGACAGCGTTCACAGGCACTTTTCCGCCTGCCCCTTCTTCTAACTGTTACCCAACTGCCTATTTCTGATTCTTGTTCTTCCCTATCTCCTCTCTCCTCCATATCACTGGGGCTGGGGCAGTCAAAGCATGCTCAGTGAGCTCTAAACTGCTCTCCAGGTTTGCAATCTTCCTGAATGTTGCAAGCTGCACATTTAGATCCATTATCCGGGATTCCAAGCATGTAACTCGTTGACATTGAGTACAGATATATTCCCCCTTTAAATGTCAGTGCAAAGCATGCATACATCTCACAAGACACACATCTGGTAGCATCGTTCATGGAACACATACCAAACTGGGATAAACAGTACAAAGTGGAAAAACAATAGAAAGCTAGTAAGGAAAGCATTCCCATGGCAGTACCCCATGTTTGTAAAAGAATTGGTCTTCATATATGAAATAATTATGGTGTAAAATGAATTTTATACACTCTTGAATGAATTCAACTTGGGTAGGTGTTGTGACCTCCAAGTCTACAGGTGAGAGAGCGGCTGTATATGTGGCTAGGGTTCCTGGGCGATCTGCTTACCACCAATAGGTCCTCCTGCTCACATCTTAGTAAGTCTTGGTATCGGATTTTCATGTATTTTGCTTTATTTATTTGCATACCTGATTATATGTGCTGTTGCTATCCACCATTGTGGGTTTATAAGCCACCGGTTCTTTATCAATTCTGACCCTATATAGTAATTTATATTTGCCTATATATGATATATTATCTATATGCCTAATTTTGGACTAGTGTGCACTTTATTGTTTAAGGTATTAACCTCTTATGTGGGGTTAATTATTATTGATGGATATATAAACTATATTTTGGTGATATCTTACCTCTTCTATTGTTGATTACGATACATTGCACTATGCACCTTATTTATTTTCTTTTGAGGGATATTATGTCCATGGGATATTCCATCCCTAATGACAGCGGCAGTGTATTACATATATCCCTTTATGATTTGGGATTAATTCTGACAATTTGGATATGCATAAATTTCTTATTAAATCTGTGATACCTCCTTGCTAGATGTGACATCTAGGTGTTGCCTTTTTTTCCCTTGTGTCATGTATTATACATTATAATTTGATTTTTTTATGAATTTTCGGTAATAATAAAATTTATACATTTTTTAACATTGCTCCTTGGTCCATACTTTCTTGGGTATCTCTCGGGCAATCTGCCTACCACCAATAGGCACTTATATGTGGACTTAACCCAAGGACAAATGGTCCTACTTACTTTTGGGCACTTCTTATGTTGATCTATATGTTCTGGTAACCCTTTCTTCCTCTGTGGCCAGAGTATATGGATTTTTTGATTTATGTAATTTATACTGCACATATTTAGCTTACTCGCTCATTTGTTTGTCCAACTACCATCAGGTATTTACATGTGGGTGTAGGTTGTTGGCTAGTGGTTCCACTACTATTTTTGGATTTTACTCTGCATCCATATAGCACATTTGCTCATATAACACCTAGCCTTAAGCGCGGCTTCACTTTTTTATGTTTATATTTTTATTACTGACAAGTTCTGGCACTATTCTTGTCGTGTTGACAGCAGCTCAGGATTTTATGCTCTGACAGCGCCAGTGTATCATTTTGTGTTGTTTGAATGAATCATTAAACACGTGTCATAAATTATGTTATCTGGGAAGTGGAAAAGTATTAAAAATTGTCTCTGTATGGTATACAACCTTACAGTACTTTAAACACCATGCCTAAATAAAGTTATAGATGCACATAATGCCCATATGTCTAAATTTGATGGACTTGTTTAAAAATAGTGAAGAAAATCTGCAAAATCAATGGGCCCATTCCAAAAGAGTCTGTTTTTCTCAATCTACCAATTTCAGCAAGATGATACTGAGAATAATATATTCTTCTCTCACCTCTTAGTCAATTCCAAGCACTTGTTTCCACCACTGTAGAGAGCAGCATCCTGCCCCTTCCCAACTCTGTTTTCACAAATCTGTTATTCTGAGACATTTTTTCTCTAATGCTAGATGACAGTCAATCATGAGTTTCATGCTATTTTCATACTGTTATGGATGCCTGTCCTTTCCCTTACCTCATTTTTCTTCAATTCCTTTTATTTACTTAAATCTAAATGTTATTGTTCTAAGTTGCACTTTCTCAATGGGAGTGGTTCTAAAAGATTCATACTTAAAAGCAAAATATTTTGAATGTTGTATCTCAGCCTTTATAACCTGCTGAACTGGAGTCATAACTATGGTTTGTTATATGTGGAGTGAATATGAGGAAGGGGAGAGAAATCAGCTCACCAACTTGTATTCTCTAGGTGCACCGAACTCCGTTCTGATCAAACGTACAACACAGAAAAAGGGAAAAGAATTGTGTTTCTGCTCCAAGATTAATAAAAAAAAATGTTTATTTAGTAAATGCTTAAAAAGCATGGCACTAGGTATGGTAACAAGGAGAAAAAGCAACACGTTTCAACCGCAACTGAGGTATTTGTCTGAGCTCAGACAAAGACTGCAGTTGAGGTTGAAACGCATCACTTTTTCTCATTGTTACTATACCTAGTGTCCATACTATTTTAGCATTTGCTAAATTAACAAAGAATTTTTTTAAACTCATCTTGTAGCTGGAGCACAATTTTTCTTCCTTTTTCGGAGAGAATATGATACATTATCAAGTCTGAATTTTGGTTCAAGTTGACTCTTAAAAAATGGTCAGAGTTTCACCAGTCGTTTTGAATAGAGTTTTGTCTGTTTGTCAGTTTCACTAGAAATGTTTGGACAGGGTTTCAGCAGTTTTTCTCAGATAAAAAAAATGATTGAGGTTTCTCAAGATTCTATCAGACTGTGAAAAATGGACAGCAAACAGCTTGAATGATGTCTGAATTTTTCATAGTCCTGTTTACTTGCAGTGATACATTAGATCCTACACAAGGGTAAATATCATACAAATCTCCATGCTTTTGTGTGGACCACTTGATCCGAGGAAAAGAATTGGAATTGTGAATTAACCTATACACTATCATAGGTATAAGTGCTATCCATGAAAAATAGAAAAGCTGTCATGCAAAAACAAAATACACCTGAATGAGCTCTAATACTCTAGCGTAATCAGTTGCGAATTAAATTTTGGTTGGTTTTACATTTTTAATGACAATTGTATAAATATATAAATAAGAATAACATTTCATATTTCATAAGTTAAAAGTGAACTCCTGTGCACATAATAAACTCACCTGCCTAATATTCTTTAGATTTCCCCTGTACTCCCATAAAGTGTTTTACACATCAAGGCACGGGCTTCAGAAAACCTTTGAAGGTGTCCTGTAGTTTCTTGCACCAATACTCTAGGAGCAAATGTTTAAAGAGTGCAACCCCTCAAAATTAAATTAAACCATTTAAACATTTATAAACAGTCATAAAGAAGACCCTACATAAATCATACTTGTAGTATAGATTTTATTTATTTTTTTTTAAATATTGCATATAATTGATTGGATCCTCAGTGCACCCTCTGCATGGCCACAGGCTAAATGCACCATTCCGACTCATTCATAATCTTCTGAACCCTTCTTAATGTTGATTGACAGTGCTCACTTTGGAGTGCTTCTTTAATTCAATTTTCAGATCAGCACACACTGACACTGCAGGACCTGAGTGCACAAACAGTACAGGTACATTCTTATCCCTCTCTTATCTGCAGTGGCCGCCTACTGAACACAGGTTCTACAGTAGCGGGCAGCAAATTCTGATAGGAGTTGGGGATGGGACAGAGCTTTGACACTATGCGGACTCTTGGCTACTGCAGAATCAGTTGTGGGAGGGCTGTGGATTCAATTTGGCCAGGGCTTCACTGCTGTCAATCAACATAATGAGAGGTGTAGAGGACTGTAATTTAGGAGACAATATGGTCCTTGAGCCCTTGGCCATGCTAAGGGTGGATTTAGGATCCCTTATTTATATAGCTAATATTTAATTTCACATAAAAAATGTTTTAAGTCAAATCTGCACTACAATTATGATTGCTATAGGGGCTAAGCCTCCTATGTTAATATATGACTGCTTTAATTTGAGTTTTGGGCTGAGAATCCCCCTTTAATTGCAGAAAGAAGTAGGATGGGATTTGCATGCTCCAAATTCTTTTTCAGCACAACCCTCAGATACTTGATTAAATTGAGATTTGAAGAACTTGATGACCAGTTCAACATTTTGACCTTTTTGTCGTGGGCCAAAATTATCATGCCATTTGCCCTATTGTTGACCAGTCATGTGCAATTTGAGCAATTTTTGCTACATATTTCTTCAAATTATGCAGCTATTGCAGTGGTAATAAAATATATCAGCCAAAATGAACTCCCAAGAACTATTGCATGGCTATATATTGTTCTGTACCGAGGCATATTCAGCATTGACCTTTGTTTTTATTTATTAGCCATCTAACTCCTAGCCTTTCTATACGTAAGTTATATTGTTTAACACAACCACAACCACTTTGAAATAGCCTTGAATTGGAGCCAATGTCTTTGCAAAGGCTGCTTCAGGCAAAGGAAGCTTGTACAGAATGTTAAGAGAGGAGGTTTCTGTGCAGGTCATGGTTTAGGAAGCAACAGATTTCTGCTCTCCAGGTAATATGTACACCACGCTTGAGGCACACAACTGCAGGGTTAGCAAGGCTTTCTTACACAAGTCAGGCAAACTTTACATCTAGTTCTGAATGCCCCTTGGGAAAAAAGCGGTTAGGATCTCAAAGCAAATACAGCAGACAACATTTCTAGGACATAATGACATTTACCTTAAAACAAAGGCATGTTCAATTTTTAATGTTTTTATGCATAATCTTAATATGAAGAGAATTGCAGCACAAGTTCTAAAAGAACATGCTAGGAAATAGTGCTATATATTCCTTTTGATGTGAAGACTCTTATTTATTCTGTAATCTGCTTAGAATTGCATAACTGTTATATGAATGCTGGCTCATTATTGGCTATACAAGCTGACGATTAAACTTTCTTTGTTTTGAAAAAAAGACCAGAGCATACATTTTTCAACCCTTTCATGCTGTGGCCAAATTTCATTTTTTTGTTTCCTTTTTTCCTCCCTTCATCCCAAAGACTTAACGCTTTAACTTTTCTGTCCACATAGACAGATGAGGGCTTTTTGTTTTCCAGGATAAGTTGTAATTTTGAGTGACACAATTAATTTTACCACATAGTGTATGGGAATATGGGCAAAAAAAATGCAAGTGTGGTAAAATTCTGAAAAATTTCAATTCTGACATTGTTTTTGGGGAATTATTTTTACGGTGTACATTTTGTGGGAAAAATGACCCACTCATTAATATGATTATGGTGATACCCAACATGTCCATTTTTTATCATTTTAGAAGTGAAAAAAATAAGAATTTTATCCAAAAAATGTTCTTACGTTGTGTCTCCATGTCTCCATTTTCCAAGTTCCGTAACATTTTTTTCTGCTGATGGAGATGTGTGGTGGGTTATTTTTTGCTGGGCAAGACAACACTTTTATTAATACCATTTTGGATAAATGTGTTTTTTTTATTGCATTCTACAACCTTTTTTGTGGAATTGTCGCTACTAAAAAAAAATTAATTTTGACATTCTTGAATTTATTATGCTTACGTGTTTACTAATTGGTTTAATTATTTTTGTATTTCGAGAGATTGGCCTTTTCTGAAAGCGGTGATAGGACATGTGTATTCTTTTAATCTCTTCATTTTCAATGGGGAAAAGGAGGATGATTTGAACTTTAAGGTGTATTATTTTTTCATATTTTTTAATACAAATTTTAACTTTCCACTGTTATTATAACTTAGAAATGCATTTGTCCAATCGTTTGTACTATATACAGTATCACTGCATATAGCAGAAATTATGGTCTACTTTGAAACCCAGCCACAGGCAGGGTTTCAAAGCAGCTCCTTAAAAACAGGCACATGAATCTTCAGCTCACTCCCGTCTGTCATAATAACCCATCGGCGAACGGCAATCATGTTATGGACACACCTGTAAGCAGAGAGAATGATGTACATGCATGTCTGCACATGTTAAAGAAATTTAACAGCGATTGACAGTTGTATTTAACAGGTTAACAATCGGGGAGGAGAACTGCTTCACCCATAATTGTTAGCGGCAGGTCCTGGCTGTAATATACAGCTTACTGGGTATGGGGTGGCTCGCTCCATACACCTGCTTCCAATATGCGCATTAGATGGATGGCATATTAGAAGAAGGTTAAAAAATTATTGTTTGAGTACTACTACTAAAAATTATTGTTTGAGTACTACTTCACAAATTTTTCTCCCGAATTGAGAAAACTTTTGGAAAAAGAAAACTGTGCATTTCAAGTAAATTTATTCACCGGTGGATACAGACAGAAGAGAGCATATGTGCAAGAACATTATATGGGTTCTTTGAAGTCCAATAGCCCATCATAATGCACAACTCAACTTGTTTTAGGAGTGGAAATGGCCCCTTTACCTCTTGTGCAGCTGCAGAGGTTGCACCAAAGATATGTCCGCCCCTGTATTTAAAAGTATTATCTATTAGTATTTTTGGTTGAGTTTTTTGTTGTTGTAACATTCGTACATTTTTTCAATCCTATGAAGAAACCCTAGAGAAACAAAACAATTCTAAAAGCCTAAACTTTGCATGTAGTAATTTTCATATTTTGCTATACACTGACCCACAATTAAAAACTGGAAAACCCAAATATAATGAAGTAAAATACTGTGTGCAAATCCAACCTTAAAGACTGCATTTTTAAATGAAACACCACCACTCTTATCCATAGCCGCTATCTGGTATTGCACCTTAAAACATAATTGAAATCCTTGAAATGCTACTCAATAATAATATACAAATTTATATAATTCAAAAGAGATGTAAAGTGAGCGTACCAAATGGACTAAGTAGGATATTGTTCAATGTTATGATCAATGGGAACATATGAGAGGAAACATAACAAGAACAAACAAAAGGCAATATTTTATTGAATCAATTAAAACAAGACAAATATATTAAAAATGCCAAAAGGTGCATGGTGGTCAGCCAAATGAAACTTGTGGCACCACAGATGGCAGGCAAGAGCAAAGTGTAATCCCAATATATATCAACAATGTAGTCAAAGGAAGAAACTCAAATTACTCCCAGCATAAACAAAAATTACATCCAGAGGAAAAAAAAGCAATTTACTGTATAAAATACATTCCCATATCTCTCAAAATTAGGGATACCATGCTTACAATGCACCCTGAACAAGTGCTGGACAAAAAAGGTAGGGACCATTATAGTACACTGAAGTTGTGAGTATAGAAACACAATTTGCCCAAGCTATGCGATGGTGCCACTTCACCTATGCACGTTTCGGCAGCGTGCCTTCATCAGGGGAGTGGCAACCTGAACATCCAATGTTTCCCAAAATGTCATCTGTGCGACAGTGTGAGAAACACTGACTCTGAGCGGCGCTAAGTTTGCTACTGCAGGTCAAATCACTGAGGTTCCAATGCTGTCAGACAGATGACTATAAGTGAGCCAACAGCTCTCACCAGCGATAAAAAGTTACCACCGGTCACAGGCTTTGGCTTATGAGAGTTCTGCCCTCATTAGAGAACGCCAGAACTCACTAATAGGAGCAAGGGAAGGCGAGTCTGATGGAGTTTTTCATCAGCTGGCACCTGAGCAATACATTTAAAAAAAATTACATGGGTTTCTCTCTATTTTTGATAACCAGCACAGGTAAAGCTGACAGCTGCAGGCCGCAGCCCACAGCTCTAAGCTTTATATTAGCTGGTTATCAAAAATAGAGGGGTTCCCATGCCATATTTTTTAATTATTTAAGAACTTTCTCAAATAGCAAATGATGACGTTAGTTAACCCTAGAACGCATTCCTGAGGCCTCGCAGGCCCACCCTGTTAATTGTTTTCTATTTTCTGCAAGAGTACTTTAGTTAGAATTTTGAAACTCTAGGTATTCCTCAGGTATATAGTTGTTTGTCATTTCCAGTTGTTCATTTATTTTTATGTTACAGGCATTTCGGTATAACAATCTTTTTTGTGAATACCCCATATTCACAAACCTGGGGCCTTTTAGGCCCGTACTGGGTTTACATGTGATCCTAAGTCTTTTTGTCTTCACTGTTGCTGGGGAAGCATTTGACTCAGTCTTTATGACTCTGCTGTTGCTATGAAGAATGTGAATTCTGCCTGACTACATGGTCATGTGATCTTGGGAATTAGGCTCCCTCACAACGTCATTCGTCTCTGACATCATCATAGGTCCTGAACACTGTTCATTGTGTGCTACTTGCTGAAGAGACTTTGGAGGAAGGAGTCAGCTTTCTTGTTTCTTGAAAAATAAACTTTCTGAGTTCCAAAAATCCAAAAGCTTCTACTGCACCTAAAAGAAAGTGGTGACCTGCTGAAGGTGAGAGGAGGGGGGCTGCACTTTACCCTTAGCACACACACTAAAGGTACTGCCACACTACACAATCCCGCTAGCGATCTCGTTAGCGTCGCATATAATGAGATCGCTAGCGGGATTGTTTCTATATCGCTAGTAGCTACCTATTTTAGCGATGTCGTTAGGACGCTATAGCGGTTAGCGATCTCCTTAACGACTTTAGCGGTACAAAAGTACCGCTAAATCGCTAAAAAAGGTGCCACACTCAGCGATATATACTTACCCAGCGGGAGCGCCGACGATAAAATAGGGTCCGGAACGATTCCAGCGACGAGCGAGATCACAGCAGGAAGCTCGTCGCTGGTAGATGCCGCACACAACAACATCGCTAACGGGATCGCTAAATAGTGACGTTTTTTAGCGATCCGTTAGCGATGTTGTTTATTGTGGCATACCCTTAACAAAGAGTGTACAACCCTGATTGTAATCTTTTTTTTTTTTCATTTTAGTTTACTGACTTTTAAGGTTACAATGGCACAGTCTACATCCAGGGGTTTGACTGACCAAGAAATTGAAGCAATACTTTTTGATAGTGATGAAGATAGTGAACTTTCTTTGTCTGATGTCGAGTACATGCCACCAGCTAATGTCTCTACTTCATCGTCCAGTGATTCTTCTGATGAAGAAGAAGTAATGGATCCAGCAGAACGTACAAATAGAACATCCAAAACTATTGTTTTTTGGAACAGTACTGCTGAGGTTCTTGGACGAACCCCATCACATAATATTGTAAGAGTTGCTCAAGGAACTGTAGGAATTTCACAAATCTTGTCCAAAAGAGATATGTTCTGTAATTTTTTTTCAGATAATATTGTAGATGAGGTAGTTTTGTGTACTAACTTAGAAGGAAAACGTATCTCTTCAAGAAGAAAAAAACCATGGAAAAATATAACAAAAGGGGAACTGTATGTTTATATTGGCCTTACTCTTCTGGCAGGTAGTGCAAAATCATACGATGTTCCTATCAGAGAACTCTTTATGAACCCTTTTTCAGATCCACATTACAAAGCTACAATATCAGTCAATAGATCTGAGGATATTTGGAGAAGCCTTCATTTTGATGACAAGAGAACTCGTCCTGTCAGGTTGGAAACAGATAAATTAGCCCCCATT
>JARQOD010000006.1:222402018-222426036 GCA_033576555.1 Oophaga sylvatica | reverse complement strand
TTTTGAGATTGTTATTGCTATGTGATGTGTGTTTGTTAATATTGGCCTGTAAAACCGGGGTACCCTTTCCGGGGCTCATCTCCCCATAAATTTGATTGCAGACTCCCCGGGCACATGACGTGAGGGCTACGCTGGGACGTGATGCAAACCAGCTGAGGCTTGTGTTTGGTGGCCCTTTTTAATATTGTTTGGGGTCCCCACAGGGCCAATGGATTTTTAAAGTTGTCACCCAGGATCAAGTTCATTTTACTGGGGGAAAAGATCCTCATCCCCGGGGGCCCCAGAGCAAAAGGGGGCCCCGGTCCAAGCCCATATGCCATTTGGGAGTAATCCCCTTATGGGGGCCCCTGGCCTGAGCATAGACCCTGTTGCAGGAGGGGATTCGGGAAAACCAAATTTTTTTTCCTCTGCAAAAAACTTTTCCAAAAAAGTTTTTTCCCCATGAAAGCCTTGTTTTTACAAGCCCTAAAATTTAGGCTTATCTTCTTTGGTGGACAACCCCTTTCTTGCTAACAAGCAGAACAGGAAAAAGGCCAATGGTTTTCCCGAGTCAATTTTTCTGTCTTATTTTGTGTTTTTTTGTTTTGAAAAATCATTTGAAATAGTTTTTGACAGATTTATATGGATCACCAAACCTTATTATTGGTAATTTGAGCGAACAGGTCGGTCGTTAAAAGTCGAGACCCCGCCAAAAGGGGTGGGTTTCGGGGCCCAAAACACGCCAAGCGTGAGGTCCCATGGGGGTCGGCAAAACGAGCGCAAAGTCGATTTTCCCCGGGATGTTTCAGGTGCCTTTTTTCAGCCAATGAGCAAGGACGTACACTGTGGGCAACGAGATGACATAGGCAGCGTCCACCACCATCTTAGAGAAGAGCATTGCAGTGATTGGCTTGCTTTGGGGGCATCATAGTGTCTATAAAAGCCCTGACCGCCGACCGCCATTTTACTTCTGCTGATATTAACAGAAGGGAGAGGTTGCTGACGCTGTTTATCATTAGGGAGAGAGTTAGGGCTGGAAAGAGAAGTTCTTATGTGCTTGTGCTGATAGCAATTGTGCTGTAAAGTTAGTGTGCAGCGACAGGGGAGGATTTTCTTGTGTGCAGCAGTACTGGTTATTAGGCAGCCTGATAGCTGTATTGCTGTGTGTACACTGCTGTGAAGACTGCTTTTTTACACAGCACTAATACTTTAAGTCTATTTTTCTGCACAGTTATCGAGCGTTCATTTTTTCCCACACCGTATAGAGCTGTACGCTCCTCACAAACTAGCGTGTACCAGCTGGTATCATGGACAAATACATGCTGACTATCTGTGTGTGACTCCAGAAATATATACGGAGATTGAAATTTTCCCGTACACCGTATACACCTGTCTGCTTCTGATACAGTGCCGTATATCTGCTCTTTGTATTACAGTCAAATCCATACTGAGTGAACGTCTGTGTGTGACTCCGGAAATATATACGGAGAATTACATTTTTCCCTACACCGTATACAGCTGTACGCTCCTCATACAGTAACATATATCTGCAGTATTTTTTGGTACATTTTCCCAAACATGAGGAAGTATGATGGAAGAGGCCGTGGATGTGGGTGGGGGGGCCAGCTGGTACTGATGGTGGTGGTGCATCTGCTGGTAGTGCCAAAAAGCACAATAGCACTTAAGGCAGGAGGTGTTGAGCCTGTGACGTCGTCTGGCTCCAGAGAGCCTGAAAGGCTCCCTTTTCTGGGAGTAGGTAAACCGCTTTTAAAGCCGGAGCATCAGGAACAGGTTTTGGCTTACATTGCCGAAACAGCCTCCAGCTCTATCGCATCCTCTTCTGAAGTTGCAAAAAATGCAAGCACTGAGTCGTCAGTGTAGGCTCCTGGTCAGGAACAATATCTTTCCTTGTGTCCTTCACACCCAACAAAAGTGAAGGATGCGGCAGGCCACACTTCAGATTACTCCATGGAGCTCTTTTCACATACCATGCCTGGGTTATCAAGTGAAATCCTGAATTCCGTAGTCCAAGATGAATATGAAATGGAGTGCACTGATGCACAGCCACTGCTATATGATTCTGCTGGTACATTCACCCAGAGCACTGCATTGCTCTCGCAGTCTACTGAGCCAGATTCTGACCCTGATGAAACTCAGGTGCCCCTTCCCGCATACTATACCACCTTACACGGTGACACATAGGAAGGTGCAGATCAGGGGCGGAACTATAGTGGAAGCAGGGGAAGCAGCTGCCACAGGGCCCGGGCTAGAAGGGGGCCCGTCCCTGCTGCAGCTGCCCTGTGATTTAGGAGCAAAAAGGGGGGCTCGAGCACGCTGGCAAATGGATCCGCGCTCGGGCCCCCTCCCAACATTTTGTTCAGGCTTCTGACTCTGAACGCTGATGCATAACAACACTGTGTTGTTTTAAAGAGACACTACAGTGTTGTAAATGCAGACAGCGAACAGAAATGAGCACTGTAGCTTTAAGCTGCGGCCCAGTGCATTATGGTCCGTCTGTCACAGCGTGTGTGCATGTGGGGGCGGACAGCAGACGGCCAGGCAGACCACATGAAGCAGCAGACTGACTGGACAAGCAGGTGGAAGCCCGGGCGAGCAGGGTGAGTACCGTGAGTCTCTCAACAGTGAGAAGAGGTTTGGCTGCTCAATGGTGACTGGGAGGGCAGGTGCAGGCAGGATCTAACAGGGCCCACATTCAACAGGGCCCAGGCCCCAGGCTGCAGTGCAGGGGGCCCACATTCAACAGGGCCCAGGCAGCAGGGGGCCCACATTCAACACAGGGCCCAGGTAGCAGGGGGCCCGCATTCCAACAGGGCCTCGGGCTCCTGGGCCCTGTTTGACGCAAGCCTCAAGTCACCACTAACCTCCCCCTGGGCCCTGTTGGGCACGGGACCTCAGTCACCAGTAGCCTCCCCCTGGCCCAGTAACAGCCTCATGGTTGCTACAAGTGACGAGTGACACCCTGATCTCTGCTACATGTGACGAGTAACAACCTCAGCTCTGCTACATGTAACAAGTAACAACCTCAGCTCTGCTACATGTGACAAGTAGCAACCTCGGCTCTGCTACATGTGACAAGTAGCAACCTCAGCTCTGCTACATGTGACAAGTAGCAACCTCGGCTCTGCTACATGTGACAAGTAGCAACCTCAGCTCTGCTACATGTGACAAGTAACAACCTCAACTCTGCTACTTGTGACAAGTAGCAACCTCAGCTCTGCTATTTGTGACAAGTAACAACCTCAGCTCTGCTCATGTGACAAGTAACAACCTCAGCTCTGCTCATGTGACAAGTAGCAACCTCAGCTCTGCTACATGTGACAAGTAACCTCAGCTCTGCTACATGTGACAAGTAACCTCAGCTCTGCTACATGTGACAAGTAACCTCAGCTCTGCTACATGTGACAAGTAACAACCTCAGCTCTGCTACATTTGACAAGTAACAACGTCAGCTCTGCTACATGTGACAAGTAGCAACCTCGGCTCTGCTAGATGTGACAAGTAACAACCTCAGCTCTGCTACATGTGACAAGTAGCAACCTCAGCTCTGCTCATGTGACAAGTAACAACCTCAGCTCTGCTCATGTGACAAGTAACAACTTCAGCTCTGCTACATGTGACAAGTAGCAACCTCAGCTCTGCTACATGCGAGGAGTGACAGCCTCATCTCTGCTACATGCGCGGAGTGACAGCCTCAGCTTTGCTATACAAGTAGCAGAGCTGAGGCTGTCACTCCTCATATGTTGCAGAGATGAGGCTGTCACTCCTTACATGTAGCAGAGCTGAGGCTGTCACTCCTCGAATGTAGCAGAGCTGAGGCTGTCCCTACTCACATGTAGCAGAGCTGAGGCTGTTCCTCCTCACATGTAGCAGAGCTGAGGCTGTCACTCCTCACATGTAGCAGAACTGAGTCTGTCACTCCTCACATGTAGCAGAGCTGAGGCTGTCACTCCTCACATGTAGCAGAGCTGAGGCTGTCACTCCTCACATGTGTAATTGGTGAGGGCGTGGTGCAGAAGTACGGTATACAGAACAATCTTAGATTATTCTGTATACCGGACTGTTGTTCTACTGAATAAATCATCTGTTTTGAAAGCAATTTGCAGGCTGGATTACAAGTTTCTTCACATATTTACTCTGGAGAAAGCCTACCTTTGTCACTACCTCAGTTGCTTCCTGGGAGTTGGTTCCTTTCTATTATTTCACTATCATTAGTCCAAAAACCTCTAATTTTGGATAATAAAGGTATCTTTCTTAACACAACTTGGGTAGACCGGGATTGGCAACGCACGCGAGGGGGGGGGCCCCATTGTGAAGTTTGCTGTGGGGCCCTGCCGTTCCTATTTACACCCCTGGTGCAGATGATATTGAAGAGGAGGTGATGGATGACCCAGTTGTTGACGTGGATTGGCATCCATTGGGGAAGAGGGTGCCATTGACAATAGCTCAGAAGAGAAGGAGGATCCACAGCAGGCATCAACATCGCAGCTGCGGTTATCTGGCAGGCCCGTAGCAGTCCAAAAACGTGTTAAAACAACAAAAAGAGTTGCAGGACAGCTTGGCCAGACGGTCAAATTAGCACAACGTGCAATCCCTGAAAATTTATCCCATAGCAGGAAGAGTGCAGTGTGGCACTTTTTTGACCAAAATCCTATTGATGAGGCAAAGGTTATCTGTAAGAAGTGCGGAAGGACCTTTAGCTGAGGGAAAAATCTCCGAAAATTGAATACCAGTTGCATGTTTAGACATTTAAACACCATGCACTTGCAAGCGTGGACGGACTACAAAACTTCACTGGCTTTGAATGCCTACATTGCCAAACTGATCTCATTAGCGATGATGCCCTTCCGTTTGGTTGAAAGCGCAGCGTTCCGAGAGCTCATGGCCTACGCTGTCCCACACTATGACCTACCCAGTCGGCACTTCTTTTCTAGAAAAGCCATCCCTTCCCCTCCACCTGCATGTGAAAGATCGCATTGTCCATGCACTCAAACAATCAGTGAGTGGAAAGGTGCACCTCACAACATATGCATGGGCCATTAGGCATGGCCAGGGCCTTTACGTGTCCATCACTGCGCACTGGGTTAATGTGGTGGATGCGGGGTCCACAGGGGACAGCGGTGGTGGGACAGTGCTGCCTAGCCCACGGTATAGGCAACAGTTGGCTGTAGGTGTTCGACCCTCCTCCTCCAGAAGCAAATGCTCGTCGACAGATCGCCGTCGCACGAGCACTCCATCCGCTGCTGCCAGTGTTGCACACGAGGTGTCCCACTATCGAACAGCTAGTGTTAAGCGTCAGCAGGCTGTTTTAAAGATGATGTCTTTGGGCGACAACAGACACACTGCGGAGGTACTGGCCGACTACTTGCAGCGAGAAACTGAGTCATGGCTGGGCAGTCTACATCTTGAGTCAGGCAAGGTAGTCAGTGATAATGGCCGTAATTTTGTGGCGGCCATAGCCCTGGCAAAACTCAGACACATACCTTGCCAGGCTCACACCTTGAACCTGGTGGTGCAGTGTTTCATAAATAATTATCCGGAGTTACCAGCCCTGCTCCATAAGGTGCGAAGACTGTGCTCGCACATCCATAGCTCGCCCGTAGACTCCAGTCGTATGCAGAGGCTGCAGCGATCACTCCACCTCCCCAAGCACCGCCTAATCATAGACGTTGTAACAAGCTGGAACTCCACCATGCACATGGTTGAGAGGCTGTGCGAACAGAGGCAGGCTGTAATGCATTTGTGAGAGGATAAAAGTTTGAGGCCAGACATCGATTTGTCGGATGTGCAGTAGCCAAAGCTGAAAGACCTCTGTAAAGTCCTTCAGTGTTTTGAGGAATGCACATGGCTGGTAAGCGCAGACGAAGCCATCATAAGCATGAGCATCCCACTTATGCGTCTGCTCATGCAAACTGTGACGCTCATTAAGGACCAGGCGTCTGCAGCGGAGGAGGAGGAGTAGGGAAGCCTTGATGACAGTCAGGCATTGTCTGCTAAGGGAACTGTCCTGGATGAGATGGAGGAAGAAGAGGATGAGGAGGAGGATGAGAGGCATGATTATTTTTATGGAGGAGGATGCTTCTCAGAGGGCAAGAGAAATTGTTGCCTTGCCAAGGTCAGGTCCAGGGTGTGTGCGTGACCGGAAGGATATGGATTTAGCAGAAAGTGCTCCTCCACCCACCACTGGCAGTGCATCATTGACACCTGGAACATTGGCCCACATGTGTGATTATGTCTTGCGGATACTAAAAAGGGACCTCCGCATTGCCAAAATTATGAAGGATGACGACTACTGGTTGGCCTGCATCCTAGATCCGCGCTATAAAGGCAAATTACAGAACATCATGCCATAGGAGAACCTAGAGCTAATATTGGCGAACAAACAAGCAACTCTGGTAAAACGTTTGTTAGAGGCATTCCCAGCACACAGCAGGGGTGCAAGTTCTACCACGAGCCGTACTGGGCCAAATGGAAGAAGTGTTCGTGGTGCACACAGCCAAAGTGGCATTGGAGACAGGGGTTTCATGACCATGTAGTGGTCTGACTTCTCGAGTAACGCTCACACGACTAGTAATACTGAATCGATTGCAACAGACAGGGAACAGCAGTTGTCAACTATTGTTCAAAATTACCTCTCCTCCCCTAACGATGTTCTCCCTCACAGTTCATTCCCCTTTGACTACTGGGCCTGTAAACTGGACACCTGGCCTGAATTGGCACAATATGCCCTACAGGAGCTCGCTTGCCCTGCTGGTAGTGTGCTATCAGAAAGAGTCTTCAGTGCTGCTGGATCAATTCTGAGAGAAAGAAGGACCCGGCTGTCGACCCAAAATATGGTGATCTCACCTTCATTAAAATGAACCATGCCTGGGTTTCAAAGGATTTTATACCACCTTCCCCTGATGACACATAGGTTGCCAGCAAAATGGCTCGTCTTGTCCTCCTCTTACTCCGACTTCTCCAATTCCTCCATTTGCAGCTGCTGAACATCCAGCCTACACCTCAACATATGCTAGTTTTTCCACCTCCCTAACTGGGCTGTCCCCCCCACAGGGTTGGCGTCAGCACGTGGTGCACCCGGAAAGTGTCGGGGTCCTGAGCAGGTGGGGGGCCCACTCGCCGTCAGAGACCCATTATACACTGGAGCATCATCCATGGGGCACATCATATACTGGAGCATCATATGGGGCCCCATTATATAATGGCATATCATATGGGGCACATTATATATGGAGCATCTCATGGAGACCATTATAATATGGAGCATTATATATGGGGACCATTATATTTGGAGCATTATATGGGGCTCATTACACACTGGAGCATCATATATGGGCCTATCATATACTAGAGCATCATATGGGGTACATTATTTATGGGGCATCATATAGGGCCCTTTATATATGGAGCATCATATGGAGCACATATGGGGCCAATTCTGTATGGAGCATTATATGGAGCCCATTCTGTATGGAGCAATATATGTGGCCCATTATTCTGTATAGAGTAATATATGGGGCTCATTATTCTGTATGGCGCACTATGCGCTGCCCATAATACTGTATGGAGGACTATGCTGTCTGTTTTTTGAGCTATTGTAGAATTTAAAATAGATATCAGTCATATTATGTAAGAAGTGAAGTATTTGGCATTGTACTATACCTATATTTCTGTGCCGTATCGGAGCATCATGAATTGTGGTATGTGTTAAAGGGGCCCATTGAGACTCTTTCGCCCAGGGCCCACGAAAACCTGGAGTCAGCCCTGCCCGCCCACAACTTTAGCCAAATAACCCCCAGTTTTTAATGCGTTACTATTATTATAAAGTTAATTAAGGTTGACAAGCTTAAGTAATAAGAATTGATGTAATTGGCATTGAAATGGGCACTGTAGGTGTGTTTACTTTCCTCCACTCCCTGCCGACTTTTATTCCCCATTGACTTGCATTAGGGTCGGATTTTCGACTCGACCCGACCTTCTCAGTTAGTCGGCCGACTTCGTTCGACTCGACTTTTGAGAAAGTCTGGTTTCACGAAACCCGACTCGACCCTAAAAAAGGCAAAGTCGCTCATCTCTAATCTCTAGTAACTATTTTTAATTTGTTTTTATAAAATCAATAGTGCACTTGAAAATAAGAAACTTTGTAAGAATTTTTTAGATGAATATTTCTCCTCCTGATTCATTCTCACAACTCCCAGTTAATAAAATCTCTACAGACTTTTTCATTAGTGAGATAGGAGATGACAGTTGGTACTCATAAAGTTCTATGTAAAACTCTAACTCTTGTTTTAGGAAAACTTGCAGTAAAACTTCTGTGTCTGCCTCTAGCTCCTTGCTCCTCCACTATTCATTGAATTTTAAAAGCACCGTCTGTCATCTCCTACCTCAATAATGGGGAAATCTGTCTTCACTGAATATAGATTTTACCCATGAATTGAGAGAGAAAGATTAATCTAGCAGGAGAAAGAAGCAGATTTCTCTGATTAGATATATTAATTTTATGTGTATTATTGATTTATATAATGAAAATTAAAATGGTGATTACTCTTTAAGTATTTTCTCTTACAAATACTTGATCACTTCTCTGCTCACTTCATCATTGTGCTTTAATTGCATAGCGTCTATGCTTAAAGAGAACCTGCCACTGTGAAAATCCAGTCTAATATGAATTTATCATGCTATATAGTTGTGTGAAAAAGCATAATACAAAGAATGAAGGTCTTTATTATTAATAGAAAAAGACATTCAAGCCTACAGGGCCCTGTGTGAAAAAGTTATTTCTCTCTATCCTTAAAACACAAACTGTGGTTTATCACAGCTATCTTGGGAAGCTGAGTTCAAATTTCCTAGCCACACGCAGGTCTGCTAACTGACACTCCTGTTCTCAATCAAGAAATCACTTAAATAGGATTTTCTTGCCAAAGTGAAGTAGACTAGAAGCTCCTCAAAAGCTAGACATCATGCCACAATCCAAAGGAATTGTGGAATAAATGAGAAACAAAGTAATTATACTGTATTAGTCTGGAACAGGTTTAAAACCATTTCTCAAGTTTTGGGACTCCAGCAAACCACAATGAAAGCTGTTATCCACAAATGGCAAAAACATGGAACAGTGGTGAACCTTCCTAAGAGTGGCCGGACAATCAAAATTATCCCAAAAGCGCAGCGACGACTCATCCAAGAGGTCACAAAAGACCACTTGGGTTATGCAGCAGAACAATAATCCAGGACACACACACAAGTCCACCGCTGAAAGGCTTAAGAAATGCATAATTAAGACTTTAGAATTGCATAGTCAAAGTCTTGATCTTAATCCGATTGAGATGCTGTGGCATGACCTTAAAAATGAGGTTCATGCTCAGAATTCCTGCAATGTGGCTGAATTACAACAATTTTGCAAAGATGAGTTGGTTAAAATTCCTCCAGACCGTTGTAAAAGATTCATTGCCAGTTATCGCAAAAGATTGATTGCAGTTGTTGCTGCTAAGGGCAGCCCAACCGGTTATTTGTCTTAGGGGCAATCACTTTTTCACACAGGGCCCTGTAGGTTTGGATTTCTTTTTCCCTTAATAATAAAGATCTTCATTAAAAACTGCGTTCAGTATGCCTTCAATTTTGAATAAATCCCCAACAGTGTCACCAGCAAAGCATCCCCACACCATCACACCACCTCCTCCATGCTTCACGGTGGGAACCAGGCATGTAGAGTCCATCCGTTCACCTTTTCTGCGTGCAAAGCAGTAATCAAAGCAAAAGGTGGCTACTTTGAAGACCTAGAATATAAGACATATTTTCAGTTGTTTCACACTTTTTTGTAAAGTGTAATGTATAATTCCACATATGTTAATTCATAGTTTTCATGCCTTCAGTGTGATTCTACAATTTTCATAGTCATGAAAATACAGAAAAATCTTTGAATGAGAAGGTGTGTCCAAACTTTTGGTCTGTACTGTATATATATTTATATGTATATTATATATATATATATATATATATATATATATATAGATAGATAGCCGTCAGATGTCGGGTATAGTATAGAATAGAAAAAGTTTGAATATAATAGATAGAATAGATATATACACGTAGTATATGTATACACATATAGTAAACATGTATATAAATATCTAGTTATAGATATGTATATCTATATATATATATATATATAATATATATATATATAATAGATATACATATATATATGTCATTGACACATTTATATATATATTTATATTTCATAGAGATATAGATAGCAGAATGGCCGATAATTCAATTGTCGGCATCTGTAAAATCATTACAGAACCCGACAGGATATGAGAAATGTTTTACATATAGTAAACCATTACATATCCATTATTTTTTATACGTCCCTCACTAATAATGTTAGTAGTGTCTTTGTGTAACATTTTGGAGCTTTAGGTGTTAAATTAAAACTAAAAAAAAATCTGCCCCCAGCAACCCCAGAAAAGGTGCAAGATGCGCCTATTCTGGCACTTACCCTCTCTCTTCCCATTGCCCTGTAGTGGGTGGCATATGGGGTAATAAGGGGTTAATGTCACCTTGCTATTGTAAGGTGACATTAAGCCTGGTTAGTAATGGAGAGCTATCAAAAGAAACCTATCCAATACTAATCCACCAGTCTGAAGGGGGTTAAAAAAAACAATCACATTAAGAATAAAGACTTTTCTCCTTCCCACCTCACTGAACTGACCTGTTTGCCAAGGAAGAATGGGCAAGAATTTGTCTCTCGAATGTACAAAACTGAAAGAGACATACCTAAGCGACTTGCAGCTGTAATTGCAGCAAAAGGTGGCGCAACAAAGTATTAAGTTAAAGAGGCAGAATAATATTGCACGCTCCACTTTTCAGTTTTTGTAATTTCACAAAAATTTAAAATAACCAATAAATTTTGTTCCAACTTCACAATTGTGTCCCACTTGTTGTTGATTCTTCATCAAAAATTTACATTTGGTATCTTTATGTTAGAAGCATGATATGTGGGAAAAGGTTGAAAAGTTCCAGGGGCAGAATACTATCGCAAGGCACTGTACACTCCCAATCCATTTGAAGCCATCGTTCTCCTGGAAAAAAGACAAAATAAAAAACAACAACATACCCATACCTGTCCGCCGTACAGTCAAGTCCCAGGCCGCAATCATCTGAAGGGGTTAAATAGTTTACAACCGGGACCGGTTCTAATGCGACCGGCCCGGCTGTAAACGCGGAGGAATGAAGGAAAAGCTGCATGCGTAGCCTCCCCATTCCATGGTTTCCTTTGAGGTGGACTACGGGAAAAAGGCTGCTGGGGATTGCGCGTGTGCAGATGGAGATCTCGGCATCAAGATCTCGGGAGATGAGATGTCAGCGCTGAAATCTCATCTTCCGAGACCTTGGCCCCCAGTAGCCATTTTCCCAGAGTCCACCGTACAGGAAAACATGGAACTGCGGAGGGCTCTGGCCTTTCACAAAATGTTTGCAAAGCTATTCACAGCACCGGAGACACCCGCAGCAGCTAGGGAAGCACCGCTGGAAACCCCCGCAGTGCCGAACACCCCCATAGCACCACCGGCCACCCACAGCACCGCCGGACACACCCTCATCCCAGCCTGTGGCCTGCAGCAATGGTAGCGCTAAGCTATATACACATTATGAGATGCACCCCCATTTTCCACCCAAATTTGGTGGAAAAAAAGTGTGTCTTATAATCAAAAAAATACGCTAATAAGAGTCATTTAAAAAATCTTATCTACCCCAAAATGATAACAATAAAACATTGACTCTGTACACAAAAACTAATCCCTCATACAGCTCCATATCCCAACAATTAAAAATGTTACAGCCCTTGGAAAGTGGAGACACAAGTTTTTTTTTTTTAGAAAATGCTGCAAGTTTTTTCACCACTTAAGTAAAAATCTATGAATGTTTGGCATCTCCGTAATTGTAACTACCTGGAGAATCATATTATTAGGTAATTTTTTACCATAAAATGAATGCTGTAAATTGACCTCCCCAAAAAACAATTGAGAAATTCCGCTTTTTTTGCTATTTCACCACATTTGGGATTTTTTTCTCCAGTACATAACATGATAAAATGGGTGGTGGCATTCAAAAGTCGAACTCGTTCCACAAAAAAAAAGAAAAAAACGCTCATATGACTATGTAGACAAAAACATAAAAAAGTTATGCGTCTTGGAATAAGAGTAAGGGGGAACGAAAGAGCAAAAGTTAAAAATTGCCCAGTTCTAAAGGGTTTAAAAGGATGCTTATAACCTTTTTGTCAGAGTTAGGCATCTGAATGCGAACTGCAGCCATTCCCCCCCTTGTACGATACCTGCACTAAGCACTGTGTCAGCTTATGAAGTGTTGCAAGTATTTTGCTGCAATCATTTAGTCTTGTATGGGAATTATTCTGGGTCTCAAATAATTACTCTAATGTGCACACAGCTCCAGGGTAAACCCATCAGCACATACTATTGCTTACATGAGAATCTAACATGGTACTTTTTACACACAGCCCCAGAATTGCATTTTAACTATTTAATTTATTCAGCCAGCAGTTGTCACAACAAAAATACAATTAATTGTAAAAAACAAAACAAAAATATATATATATTTTATAGATAATTTGCTTATTGCATAGTTATAATTAATGCTGATGTTTGTTCAGCAAACACCAAGTTCCAGCCTATACACCAGATCTGAAGGCATTTGCAGAAGAATCACTCATCCATTCAGAATCAATAGAGCAGAACAGAAATATTTTATTCTGATCCATTGAATCAGACTAAATGGCATCCGACATGTTACTGCATATACCTACTGATTCCACTCAGATAAGTTCTGCTTCGCTCCCCGTTTTATGTTATCAAGTGCAGAAGTGACAAGACATGAAATGAAGGGATGTGAAAATATACTTTTACAGTTGGATTTCAGCTGCTCCATTCGTTAGTTCTCAGTGAAATAAGCTACCACCACATGATCCTGGCAGGAGCTTACTCCTAGTGAGAACATATGTCATGCCAAGCCAAGTGTCCATGCGTTTGAAGGTGTTGATGTGACACTAGAAAACTTGTCACCAAGCAAAGGTTCATCTGACAGTTCTTTAATGTGTATGGCCAGCCTTATTAAAGGGAGTCTATCACTTGATAAAACATTATTAAGCTGCAGAAATGGGGTAAATCTGCAGGTCAGTATTATTGTGAACCTGCCCAGAGCCGGCACTTGGACCCACGCTGCTGGTAGGATATTAACTTTATTCCTCCCGGCAGCATTCGGGTTCCAGTCAGAAGAGAGGTTCCGGCGAGGGTTCAGCCAACGCTCTGAGTATAGAAAGTGTCGTCTATAACCATGCCTCCTGCAGTGACTGACAGTGACTCTGCATTAAATTCTGCTGTCAGTCAGTGATGGGGGCAGGGTTACAGCTGAAACTATCTATACACAGAGCGGTGACTAAACCCGTGCCAGGGTCACCTCTATGACTGGAGCCCGAACACTGCCGAGGAAGATAAAGATAATTTCCTCCAGGCAGTGTGGGTTTAAGTGCCAGCGCCGGGCAAGTTCCGAACTCTAATAACTTGCAGATTAACCCCATAGCTGCAGGTTAATAGCATTTTTTAGGTGACAGGTTCCCTTTAACCCCTCTCTGACATCCGACGTACTATCCCATCCATGAAACCCGTGACAATCTGACCATGGATGGGATAGTATTTCATAGCGATCAGCTGCGCTCCCGGGGGGAGCGCAGCTAATCGCCGCAGGGTGTCAGCTGATTATCACAGCTGACACCCGGGACTGTGTGCCAGGAGCGGTCACGGACCGCTCCTGGCACATTAACCCCTGGCACACCGCGATGAAGCATGATCGTGGTGTACCGGGGGCACAGGGGAGCATCGCGCTGTTCTGAGGGCTTCCGCCCTCCCAGGACCCTGATCCAAGATGGCCGCCGGGTCCTGCAGGGAGGCGGCTTCCTCAGTGCCTACTGAGAGCAGGCACTGAGAAGCCTGCAGCGCTGCCTGTGAGATCGCTGGTCTCACAGAGTGCTGTGCACACTGTGAGATCAGCGATCTGATATTTTACAGTGATGTCCCACCCTGGGACAATGTAAAAAAGTAAAAAAAATAAAAATAAACATGTGTAAAAAAAATTCCAAAATAAATAAAAAAAAAAAAAATATTCCACAATAAATTCATTTCTTCCTGTAAATAAAAAAAATAAAACAATAAAGTACATATATTTGGTATCGCCACGTCCGTAACGACCCCCCCTATAAAATTGTCCCATTAGTTAACCCCTTTTGTGAACCCATTAAAAAAAAAAAAAAACAAAGCAAAAAATCAGTGCTTTATCATCATAACGCTGAACAAAAAGTGGAATGACACGCGATCAAAAGACCGATATAAATAAACATGGTACCGCTGAAAACGTCATCTTGTCCCGCAAAAACGAGCCGCCATACAGCATCATCAGCGAAAACATAAAAAAGTTATAGCTCGCAGAATAAAGCGATGCAAAAATAATAATTTTTTATATAGAATTGTTTTTATTCTATAAAAGCGCCAAAACATAAAAAAATGATATAAATGAGGTATCGCCGTAATCGAACTGATCCGAAAAATAAAACTGCTTTATCAATTTTACCACACGCAGAACGGTATAAACGCCCCCCCAAAAGAATTTCATGAATTGCTGGTTTCTGTTCATTCTGCCTCACAAAAATCGAAATAAAAAGCGATCAAAAAATGTCACATGCTAAAAAATGGTACCAATAAAAACGTAAACTCGTACCGCAAAAAATAAGACCTCACATGACTCTGTGGCCCAAAATATGCAAAAATTATAGCTCTCAAAATGTGGCGATGCAAAAAACTATTTTTTGCAACAAAAAGCGTCTTTTAGCGTGACAGCTGCCAATCATAAAAACCCGCTATAAATAGTAAATCAAACCCCCTTTTTCACCCCCTTAGTTAGGGAAAAATAATAAAATTAAAAAAATGTATTTATTTCCATTTTCCCATTAGGGTTAGGGTTAAGGTTAGGGTTGCGGTTAAAGTTAGGGTTAGGGTTGGCGCTAAAGTTAGTATTAGGGTTTGGTTGGGATTAGGGTTAGGGGTTTGTTAGGGTTAGGTTTGTGGTTAGGGTTGGGACTAGGGTTAGAGGTGTGTTGGGGTTAGGGTTGGAGTTAGAATTGGGGGGTTTCCGCTGTTTAGGCACATCAGGGGCTCTCCAAATGTGACATAGCGTCTGATCTCAATTCCAGTCAATTCTGCGTTGAAAAAGTCAAACGGTGCTCCTTTACTTCTGAGCTCTGCCATGCGCCCAAACAGTAGTTTACTCCCACATGGGATATCAGCGTACTCTGTACCACAAGAGTTATTGTGAAATTTGTCCTATTTCTTCTGTTACCCTTGGGAAAATAAAAAACTGGGGGCAAAAATATCATTTTTTTTAAAAAAAATGATTTTTTTTTTGTTTTTACGGCTGTACGTTATAAACTTCTGTCAAGCACTTGGGGCTTCATAGAGCTCACCACACATCTAGATAAGTTCCTTGTGGGGTCTATTTTCCAAAATGGGGGCACTTGTGGGGGGTTTCCACTGCTTAGGCGCATCAGGGGCTCTCCAAATGCGACATGATGCCCCAGACCATTCCATCAAAGTCTGCAATCCAAAACGTCACTACTTCCCTTCCGAGCCCCAACGTTTACCCATACAGTAGTTTTCTCCCACGTATTGGGTATCAGCGTACTCAGGACAAATTGGACAACAACTTTTGGGGTCCAATTTCTCCTGTTACCCTTGTGAAAATAAAATATTGAGGACAAAAAAATCATTTTTGTAAAAAAAAAAAAAAATATTTTTTTATTTTACGGCTGTACGTTATAAACTTCTGTGAAGCACTTGGGGGTTCAAAGTGCTCACCACACATCTAGATAAGTTCCTTGAGGGGTCTAGTTTCCAAAATGGTGTCATTTGTCGGGGGTTTCGACTGTTTAGGCAGATCAGGAGCTCTCCAAACACGACATGGCATCCAGCCAATTCTGCGTTGAAAAAGTCAAACGGCGCTCCTTCCCTTCCAAACTCTGCCATGCACCCAAACAGTGGTTTACCCCCACATATGGGGTATCAGCGTACTCAGGACAAATTGTACAATAACTTTTGGAGTCTTGTTACCCTTGGGAAAATAAAAATTGGGGTGAAAAGATCATTTTTGTGGAAAAAATACGATTTTTTAATTTTATGGCTCTACGTTATAAACTTGTGTGAAGCACTTGGGGGTTCAAATTGCTCACCAAAGATCTAGATAAGTTCCTTAGGGGTCTAGTTTCCCAAATGGGGTCACTTGTGGGGGGTTTCCACTGTTTAGGCACATCAGGGGCTCTCCAAATGCAACATGGTGTCCAATCTCAATTCCAGCCAATTTTGGTTGGAAAAAGTCAAATGGTGCTCCTTCCATTCCGAGCTCTGCCGTGTGCCCAAACAGTGGTTCCCCCCCACATATCGGGTATCAGCGTACTCAGGACAAATTGGACAACAACTTTTGTGGTCCAATTTCTCCTGTTACCCTTGGGAAAATAAAAAAATAGTGACTAAAAATAATTTTTGTGGGAAAAAAATATAATTTTTTATTTTCATGTCCGGGCATTATAAACTTGTGTGAAGCACTTGGGGGTTCAAAGTGCTCAACAAAGCTCTAGATAAGTTCCTTAGGGGGTCTAGTTTCCAAAATGTGGTCACTTGTGGGGAGTTTCTACTGTTTAGGCTCATCTGGGGCACTGCAAACGGAACATGACCCCCATCAACGTCTGCCAAAATGTTACTACTTCCTTTCCAAGCCCTGCCGTGCGCCCAAACAGTTTCCCCCCCAGATATTGGGTATCAGCGTACTCAGGACAAATTGGACAACAACTTTTGGGATCCAATTTCCTTGGGAAAAATCAAAAATTTGGGACTAAAAAAATCATTTTTGTGGAAAATTGTTTCTTTTTTTTTTCACACCCAGGCATTATAAACTTTTGTGAAACACTTGGGGGTTTAAAGTGCTCACAACAGATCTAGATAAGTTCCTTAGGGGTCTAGTTTCCAAAATGGTGTCACTTGTGGGGGGTTTCCACTGTTTAGGCGCATCAGGGGCTCTCCAAACGCAACATGGCATCCAATCTCAATTCCAGCCAATTTTAGTTTGAAAAAGTCAAATGGCGCTCCTTCCCTTACGAGCCCTGCTGTGCGCACAGACAGTGGTTTTCTCCCACATATGGGGTATTGGCGTACTCAGGAGAAATTGCACAACAACTTTATATGTCCTTTTTCTTATTTTACCCTTGTGAGAATAAAAAAAAGTTTGTAAAAGATCATTTTTGTGGCTAAAAAGTTAAATATTCATTTTTTCCATCCACGTTGATTCAGCTCCTGTAAAGCATCTGAAGGGTTAATAAACTTCTTGAATGTGGTTTTGAGTACCTTGAGGGGTGCAGTTTTTAGAATAGTGTCACTTTTGGGTATTTTCTGCTACATAGACCCCTCAAAGTGACTTCAAATATGAGGTGGTCCCTAAAAAAAATGGCTTTGTAAATTTTGTTGTAAAAATGAGAAATCGCTGGTCAACTTTTAACCCTTATAATTTCCTAAGAAAAAAAAAATTTGATTCCAAAATTGTGCTGATGTAAAGTAGACATGTGCAAAATGTTATTTCTTAACTATTTTGTGTGACATATTTCTCTGTTTTAAGGGAATAAAAATTCAAAGTTTGAAAATTGCAAAATTTTCAAAATTTTCGCCATATTTGCATTTTTTTCAAAAATAAACACAAGTTATATCAAAGAAATTTTACCAATATCGTGAAGTACAATATGTCACGAGAAAACCATCTCAGAATCGCAAAGATCCGTTGAAGCATTCCAGAGTTATAACCTCATAAAGAGACAGTGGTCAGAATTGTAAAAATTGGCCCGGTCATTAACGTGCAAACCACCCTTGGGGGTGAAGGGGTTAATCTGTGCTGTTCATAGGCATTTATTTAAAATGTACTCATGTAAATGTAGCAGGAATTAAAACGAATCTGTCGCCAGCTTTTTAATATGTAAATTGAGTGCAGTATGATGTAGGGGTAGAGACCCTTATCGCAATGATGTGTCACTCACTAGAAAGTGCTCTAACAGAAGGAGATTATCACTACAAGACAAGCTGTTCTGTACCTCCTAGTCCAATCACACCCACCACTGAGTAGCAGCTTTCTGTCAATACATAGAAAGCTGTAAATCAGTGCTGTGGGCGGGGCTATGCGCAGCTCAGCATTCTGAGCACTGCTTGATCTGCAGCAGAGAAAACTGTGATTCTATCACAACTGCTGAACCCAGTAAACTAAGTGATAAATCGCTGGAGCTACGTTTTTTGAGACCACATTATGCTGCTCTCAAATTACATGGCAAAAATCTTAATACAGATTCTCTTTCATGTGTCACTTAATTGTTTCAGATTTTATCTAAATTTCAAAAACAAAAGTTTAATCAGTGAATAATTAAATGTGGTAAACTTTTTTCCTACTTTCCGCCACATTTAATGTATCTGCCTGATGATTACATTTGCTAGCAATTTGCCTCTATGTATGAGCGTAGGAAGGCGTCATCAACTGAGAACCCAACACATAATAATGAACAGCGCAGATTACTTTATAAAGTGCTGTCTTTGTTATTAAAATATAACAAATATTCGTATATGTGAGAATTACAACCACAAACTGCGTAACAGTAGTAAAATGTTACACTTACTGGAATGTCTCCACTTGTAACTTTAGGAGTTCACTGCTCCTTCCTGCTGATGTCCTGCCTTTCAGTGGCAGCAGTACACTCCTGAAAACTGACAGTTCTGGTAAAGGCATTGTCATATCACTGGTCTGAACTGTGCTTGCTTCCTTGCTGTTATCTTAGACAACTTTGCCTTTGCAGCATGGGAGAGGCGCATGGGCTCAGAAGCTGGCTGGATCTAGTGATCCATCACACTTCAGAGTGATACAAAGTAGACGTCATGTGCCTCTTGTCTAGGCAACCGTCCAGGCTGAGACTGTTGGGTGACTCATAACATAGTAAATTAGGCAATGAAATGTAATGTACACTATAAAATTAAAAATCACTCTATTCTAGAGAATGGAGAGATTTTTTTTTGAAAAAAGAGTAAATTTTCCCCACTTATGAATTTGAGGCAACCCTTAAACCCCTTAAGGGGAGCCTGTCACATCGTTTTGACACTATAAGATGCGGCTACTGCCTTTCAGGGCTTATCTACAGCATTCTGTATTGCTGTTGATAAGGCCCCGGTCCAACCTAAAAGATAAGAAAAAGAGTTTTTATTATACTCACCCAGGGGGTGGCTCAATGCGGTCCGGTCTGATGGGTGTCGCAGGTCCTGGTCTGGCGCTTGCCATCTTCATGCAATGTCATCATCCTCCTTGCTTCATGTCGTGCTTCTGTGCAGGTGTACTGATCTGCCCTGTTGAGGGATTGACAGCGGCATTTAACTAGTTAACAGCCAAGGGTGGATCGCACTTCCATCTGCAGCTGTTGCGGGCACATGTCAGTGGTATGGATCAGCTGTCATGTGCTCAGAAATGTTCAGGCTCAGCACCGGAGCCCGCACCAAACAGGGGAGTCCGATATGTGAGCACTATTACATCATATATCAGAGAGGGGTTAATGTGAGTGTGGCCTTACTGAAAGATTAACAAATGCATTATTTTTTTTAACCATGTGAATGTAGAAAGGCAGATTAGTAGTACAAACTCTAAAGTTTATAAGGATAGAATAATGTTCAGTTTAACACCTTGTCATTAACTCTCCAGTTTCCATGACCACAGCAAATTTGTTTCCAAACTTGTCATGCAAGGATAAGAATGGAATGAACAGAGCCAGGGCCAGCATCAGCACCTGGCGTACCCGGGCAAGTGCCGGGGCCCTGAGCAGGCGGGGGGCCCACTCCCCGTCGGGCACCCCGGTGCCCGTTAGCGGATGAGTGAGGTGCCAGTGCCGCCACTGGGCCCCCCGCTTGTTCAGGGCCCCAGCAGCCGGCACAATACTTACCTCTCCCCGTGCCTCCGCAGCTCCAGGGGGCATCTGCAGGGTGCCTGCGCTTCCTCTCAAAGCAGCGCCACTGGATGACGTCATCATTCAGCGGCCGGCTGTGGCAGAGAGTAAGCGCGGGCGCCAGTGATGCTGCGGGACTGCCTGCGGTGCGGACGCCTGGACAGGTGAAATGTGGTGTGTGTGTGTGTCTGCCTGCGTGTGTGTATGTAGTGCGGTACTTTGTGTGTTTGTATGTGAGAGAGTGCTGCGGTGCTATCTGTGTGTGGTGCTGTATGTGTGATGGTGGTGGGGAGGCAATGATGATGATGGGGAGTCGATGATGATGGCGAGGCAATGATGATGATTATGGGAAAGCAATGATGATGATAATGGGGAGTCTTTCCACAGCGCCCTATCCTGAGCCGTAACAGTGCAGAACGCAGCACAGTGCAGAGGAGAGCTCCATATTTTGTATGGAGCATTATATGGGGTCCAATATTCTTTATGGAGCATTATAATTGGCCCATAATACTGTATGGAGGACTATGTGGTGCCCATAATATTGTATGGAGGACTGTACTGTCCAGTCTGTACTGTGCGCTGTGAGGATTTGGCAGTTTTTGAGCTATTGTACAATTTACAATAGATATCACTCATGTAATGGAAGAAGTGAAGTGTTTGGCATTGTACTATACCCATATTTCTCTGCAGTATCTGTGCATCATCAATCGTAGTCTGTGTTACAGGGGCCCACTGAGACTCTTTCGCCTGGGGCCCATAAAAACCTGTAGCCGGCCTGGACAGAGCTCTAATTAAACCATTTCTGACCAGGCCAGATTTAGTTTTTTCCTACCCACCTTCTAGGAGCCATAACTTTTTATTTAACCACATTCTTTATATTAATCATTGAGCAGTAAAGTTGTCCTAGTAGTTTCATTCTCAAAATCAGTATGGAGTTGGCATTAGCAAATTTTGCACTTTTGCTTTTAACTCCCCTTCTTCTAAGAGCCAGAATTTTTATTCTTTACTCATTGACAAAGCAAAGTTCATTGTGTAGTAAAATTGACTTGTAGCCTGATTCTCCAGATCAGCACGATAGCAGTATTACCAAATATACTGCATATATAGAGAGTATTTTTTTTTTACTTTGCTGCATTTAAAATGAAACTTGGTTTGTGTCATCGCTTTCTAATACTAAACTTTTTTTATTTTCCGCATGTTTTTTATTTCTACTGTCTTGAGATGTATATGACTTTTTGATAGTTTTTAATCAATTTTTGGTTGGGAGGCGAGATAACTGAAAAAATGCAATTCTAGCATTTAGATTTTTCATATTATGATAGTGTCTGTATGGGTTCAGTCATTTTATATTTGAAAGATTGGAGTTTTATGAACATGGCTATAACAAATATGCTCGCTAAAGACTCTTAGGAGGAGCTGAAATGTATCAATCTGACATGAATCAGTTGCTTTTGATTATCTGCTGGAATGCAGCTTTCTTTTCTGTCATTATCTATAGTAATTTGAGGTTTGGGGTTGACTATGTGGATGCTCATACATAGCAAATATTACTCTGCTGCTCCTACCTTCTCTTCAACTTTTTCTATGTACAATGATAAATACACATTCATGAACAGGGGCGGACATACCGCTGGTTCAACCTGTGCAACTGCACCGGGGTCCCGAGCGGGAGGGGGCCCCCGAAGGACAGAGAACACAATATATTGAATGACAGCCGGTGGCATTATTACTGCTAACAGGAGAAGCAGGGGGTCCACTCTGCTGCACGCATATGATATGAAGGTCAAACAGGCCCCCTTCCTGACCTCACCTGTTAGCATTCATGATGTTGCTGTCCAGCTGTAACTGGTGCAGTGCGGTATCTATGGTGATGGCAGATGCAGGAAGAGAGGAGTGATGGAGAGGTGGGGAGTCTGTGAGTCACTGAAGCTGCGGCTCTGCTTTGTGACTCATTTGCTGCTGCTGTGCGCACTCTTCTTATCGTCTCTCAGTGATCCACAGGACTGGGATACATGAGAATGGGGGTTGAGGAGGAATCACTAGGCTAGGTTGGGGAAGGGTTGGGAAAAATGTATTAAAATGATCCATAATATAGGGGATGGGATGGAAATCTACAGAGAGCCCCCTAGTACAATGTCTAAGCTTATATAGTGTGCACAGTTACATTTGTGCATTGTTGACTCTCAGCCAATTACAGACTTTGCCTTACAAGCACATCTGTGATTGGCTGATAGAGGATGATCTGCAAGTGTCTTCTGTGCACTGGAGTCACACTTTGGAGCGGGAAGTTGCTACAGAGGACGAGTATGGACCAGACTGACAGGATCTTCCCTGCCTTGTGGAAATTTTGCAAGCATACAGTATTGTTATGAAAAGTAAAGAAATAACAATTTATATATGAACCATGTTGGGAGTAGTGGTTGCTAGTCATGAGCGAGCATGTTCGGATAAGACGTTATCTGAGCATTCTCAAGTGCTAATACAGCATCTTCGGTGTTCACTAATAATGTTCTATTCTCCATGGCTGCATGTCTCATGGCTGTTCCACAGCTGCAACACATGCAGGGATTGCCTAACAAACAGGATGTCCATAAATGTGTTGCAGCTGTCGAACAGTCATGAGACATGAAGCAGTGGGGAGTAAAAAATATTATTCACGCATGCCAAAGTCACTCAGCACACAAGCATGTTCTGATACAACCTTTTATGAGCAAGTTCGCTTATCACTATTGCCAGTGACCTAAGGAAAGCGACATATCCTCAAATTCTGTGCACAGTGGCCTGCTAGTGACGTGCACCAGCCTGGTGTTTGTCTGGCTGTGATTTCTTTCACATAGAACAAAAGTCTGCATGAAGAATTGTACATGTCCCCAGGTTCACTGGTTATTATTAGGTCTGTTTTCTGTCCGCTGAACATGGGCCTCATAGTGACCAAATATACAATTAATTGAATGAGCTTTTTTACAACCCTTAACCCCTTCACAACATGCGCTGTGCATGTATAGCGCAAGTGGAAGCGGGTGTATGGGGCGAGATCACGGTGTGAGCTCACCCCGTACCTGGCAGGTAATGGCTGCATGTTACCGCCAGGACCTGCCGCTCCACCCAGGATTGTTAACCTGTTAAACGTCACTGACTAACTCACAGCTACATTTAACATGCGCTGGCAGAGGGTCACATCCTTCTAAGAGCACATCGGCATGCCCGTGATGTGATTGTGGGTCACCAATGGGTTGCTATGACAGCAGAAGGTCTGCTGAAGACCTCCTGAAGACCTCCGTTCTTGTCATTATTAAGCTCCTTTGAAACCCTGCCTTTAGCCGGATTTCAAGGAGACCATGATTTTCACTATATACAGGCGATGCTGTGGTATCGCTGTATATAACACATGTGATCAGACAATTGCAGCTTCAATTATAAACAGTGAAAAGTTAAAAAATTTTCAGAAAAGTCTGATGTATCAAAATATAAAAATAATCCAATCGGTAAACACCAAAAAACAAAAAAAAAGAAAAACAAGAACATCAAAATTACAATTTTTTAGTTGCTGCAAAAAAATACCACAAAAAACGCCGTAATAAGAGATAAAGATGTCATCTATCCCAAAATGGTATCAATAAAAACATTGTCACGCCCTGCTAGAAATAAGCTGTCACACAGTTTTGACAAAAAAATCTAATTCTCCTCACTACTACAGTATTATTTCCTCCTTTTTATGAAGTGATAACAGTCTGTGCTGCTTGATAAGTCATAGGCCACAATAAGCACATCTAGATTTGCCATCAATTGCATGACTGCTTTGTGTTATATTCAGTTGTTAAATATTGAACTTAAATTTATTATTTAGATTTGATAGTTGCGTTCAAAACTGGTAATAAATATTACAATCTATATGTTTACATAACTTTGTTGCGGTATGGGGGAGCGGGAATATTTCTTACATAGGGGCC
>JARQOD010000006.1:222363867-222401918 GCA_033576555.1 Oophaga sylvatica | reverse complement strand
CTAGAACACTGAGCCATAAATGCTGTGCAATGGAAACATGGAGGGCTGGACAGTGAGCAGGGAGCAGCAAGGGTGGCCGGAGAGGTGAGCAGTGAGGTGAGCATGTTTATTTATTTTTTCATTTTAACCTTTTGCCAACCCTGTACTGTTCAACAAGATGGGAATCAAAGATGGCCTACATTTTGATGAATTTGCGTGTAGCAAATTACAAAAAAATCTGCATTCTCCAGAATTCTGATTAGTTTTTTAAAGTCGAGAACAATTCATTTCAAATCGAATAAATCATATAATCTCTAGTCCCAAATCTAGTAATATGCACGCTAACAGTTCTCATCAGTAGTATCTTCTGCTTCAACGCCCAAAGCAACTTCATGTGGAACTTCCAGTGATCAATATTCTTCTGATCATTAATAAATTACCTCTACTTTACCTAACCTTTTATGTTGAATTTGTCTGGAGCCCAATAGAAACAAAAAAAAAACGATTTCAGGTGCCGGTATATGAATATGGGGACATGCTAAAGTATAATGAGGTCTTAATTGACTTCCACTTTCAGCACTATCATGGCTCCATATAAAATTGAGTTATAAATAAAATGCATGAGGCCTTAATAAATAGCCATTTTCTGAGTAATCAAAGAAAATAAAAGCTTTAAGCACCTTTAAAATAATGGTAGATATAGTAGGATTAATTAAAATTATGTTATCTCATGTCTCTTGGAATCAGTGTCAAACTTTATTGTGTATGAGCCCCAATGCAAAATCTTCAACACAGCCCTCATTTGTGATGGGTCTTTAATAGTACTGGCCTTCTTATGTGGGTCAACATCTTTTGGGTTAGGACGGCGCCAGAACAAAATTTCAAACAGTATGAATATATGAACACCAGAGGCAGCTGAGGGGCCATGACAGAAACAAATGAACACCAGAGGCAGCTGAGGGGCCATGGCATAAACAAATACCTTACCCACAGTCCCACTTCACAGACACGTCTAGATTCGCGAATGGCTTAATGCACCCAAACTTCTAATGATCATTAAAGAACAACCAGGCTGAGAGTTTCTATACTGAAGGTACAGTGAAGGAAATAATTATTTGATCCCTTGCTGATTTTGTAAGTTTGCCCACTGACAAAAACATGAACAGTCTATAATTTTAAGGGTAGGTTAATTTTAACATTGAGAGATAGAATATCAAAAATAAAATCCAGAAAATCACATTGTATAAATTATATAAATTTATTTGCATTTTGCAGTGAGAAATAAGTATTTAATCCCTCTGGCAAACAAGACTTAATATTTGGTGGCAAAACCCTTGTCGACAAGCACAGCAGTCAGACGTTTTTTGTAGTTAATGATGAGGTTTGTGCACATGTCAGGAGGAATTTTGGTCCACTCCTCGTTGCAGATCATCTCTAAATCACTAAGACTTTGAGGCTGTTGCTTGGCAACTCAGAGCTTCAACTCCCTCCATAACTTTTCCATGGGATTATGGTCTGGAGACTGGCTATACCACTCCATGACCTTAATGTGCTTATTTTTGAAGAAGGGATCAAATAATTATTTCCTTCCATGTAAATGAGCAGAACAGCGCCTTTTTGCCGATACCTTTAGTTTAGCATGTCTGATCCTGATTACAGGTTCTATTTAACTGTTTGATTTAAAACATAAAACAGCATAAAAATGTAAGATTAAGACCTCCTGGTTACTGAAGAATTATTACAGTCACAAAATATGATCGAATGTGAGAAAACTGTTGAGAATAATATTACCAGTTCTTGTGTTTTGCATATGTTGCTTGGTGTTCTACACTTCAGGGATCAAGGGTATTACTGACAAGGCCATAATCTGTTTATTTGCATATACTTCTTATTGTTCTGAAGTTCTTTCCCACTGCTCCAAAAAAACATGTTATGGTTAATTGACTTGCTATGATATTTACTCTAAGGAATTTGTGCTTGAGGTAGGAAAATATGATTTTGCACTTCACAATTGGAGTCTTCAAAATATATATTGCTGTTATATAAGTAAGGGGTGAATAAAAACTAAAATGCATATGACGTACTGTAATATTGGATTTATTTGTTTATGATGAACATTTTTTTATAATGACTATGTCATAAATGTCTCTACATTATTGCAATAATGGCTAGTATTAAAATGACAAAATTAAATATAGATATGGTAGGATGTATGTATTGTTACTATCTTAAGCCTCATTCAGACATTAGTGATTTGCCTCATACATAAAAACATGGACAATCGTTTATTAGTATTTGGTAAGTTTTTACCATCAGTATTTCATTAGTGATTTTCTTGTATGACAAAATAAATTAATTGCAAAGCTTATCATATATATTACAATGTTATTCGTAGACAGAACACAGCACATTGTGTGCTGCCTGTGATTTTCACTGACACATAGACTTGTCTGGGTAATTTTAATCTCTGTCTTGGATCAAAAATAGAAATGGCTCTGCGATTTTTTTTATGGACCTCTCAGTCCACAAAAAAAATGGAAAAGTGAATAGCTCCATAGACTTTGATGGGTATGTGTTCTTCCTTGAAAAACACAGATGTCACACATTAATAAGTCACTGACACCAAGAGAAAGTGGCATTTTATGATAGATTTGGTGCATCATACTGTAAGTTATGGTATGAGCTTCTCTTATTCTTGAGAACATGAGACACTTTCAGAGGTGTCTGGTGGCGACTTTTGAGTCAGGAAAATGTTGTCAGCCAAACATTTTTCTGCTTCAAAGAAAATATCATTAATATAGACACCTGGTGGCAGCATCAATTAGTCTCTTGCTTACATCGCCATCTGGAAGTAGAGAGCTGGTAAGGGCAGGTTTACACTTTCGAGTGTGATGCGAGAAACTCGCTGCATACAAATACAAGCAGCCGCAGACTCCAGTCGGAAAGCCGGATATTGAGGTGAGAGACTCACGTGAGTTTCTCGCATCATACTTTCAAGTGTGACCCTGGCCTAAGAAAGAGTATTTGAAATCCAGACTGGAAAAAGTGAGAGCTAAAGATAATGTGAATAGGCACACAAGCAGATTTAGTTTGGGTCAAACCAACTTAACCTTACTCTGCATAGGGCACAACAGCTAGCAGTAAGACACAACAACACTTAGTTTGGAGATTACAAACTTTGACACTCAGCTTGAAGATTACAGTTTTTGATGCACAGCTTCAATACATGGGGCTTCTCAGTATTCAAAAGCTACACACTCTCATATCCACATATGATCTCAACAGCTGGGTCTGCTGCATCCCTGCAAGAATTTACCCTTGAAAATTGATTGCCACATGTGAAAATTGATTCCAACAGGAGAATATATAGATTAGGCTCCTCTCTTCAACGGAGCCAATTGCTGCTTTACAATGTTACAAACCCCATTGCTGATGAGAGAGACACACTGGCCTTCCTTGTGTAGACAAAAACATTAATGTGGATTCAGAAAAATGGCAAGCCACTGACCACCATTTTACTGTACCATTAGAAAACATTTGTAGGTTAATAATGAAAAATAAAAAAATGTATTCTCAGCTTACTGCTCACCTCTCTGATCCCTCCACTCCTCAGCATTCCCGATCCAGTCCTTAGAACATCTTCTTATCACTTATTGTCTAAATCGGTCTTCCTCATGCTAGACCAGGACTTGCGGCTGTGAGGATGCCCAGGAAATTTCTGCACATGCGCACATAAGGACATATCATCACTTTGTGCATCATGAACATAAATGCATGTGCAGAACGGGAAGTCTAGATCTAGGGTGAAAAGGATGTCAGCATTCACAGTAGTCATAATATAATATGGCAAGGACAGGATGGGCAACAGCTACCATCTGTGAAATCTCAGAAATAGCAACCTTACCAACTCAAGGTCAGATTATCAATGCACTAGCAGGATGCAGGAGACCTCCATGATACAAGCTGAGAAAACTGTCCCAGATTCAGGAGAACTGTCCTGACTTCCACTCACTCTCTCCTCTCCATGCAGCTTCTTCTCTGACTTCATTGCTCCATAGCTCCTCTTCCTCAAGGGAAGTGCCAGCATCTCTACTCTGCACACACTTATAATTTATTAATTAAATAAATAACTTCTTGTGATCTGATATCCCCTGGAATCAAACCCACAACCTCTATTATGTCTACTTCAAGCTGCAGAGCAGGCAATGAAACCACAGGGAAATTATACTAGTTTATAGAGATACACCTATTGTTAGCAGTGTATTTCTATGTCTCTGATTTTACAGATGAAGACAATGCCAGAAATTTAATGTTCCTATAAAACTAGTGAAAAATAATTACTTAAATGCAATTTTCTCATCTTGTGATCTGGTCTCCCAACAAACTTAACCTACAATCTCTATCATTGCAGGCAATAACAAAAGCTGTGAGCCACAGACTGAACTGACAACAATAGGAGGATTTTGTATACTTGAAGCTGCTGTGTAGCCACCAAACCCACAGGTCAATAAAACTGATACATAGAGATTCAGCTTTACGTAGCAGTGTATTTCTATATCGTTTTAATCTACAGGGAAAAACAGATTTTTTATCTTCCTATGAAATTACTAAAAAAAAATGATATATGCAAATTGCCTCTACAAAAAAAGAGGACTTGTACTCTATAGAGCCACCTATTGGAAGTAGCGATCCTACAAGTCACAATCAACCCTTTAACGAGTCTTGTAATATGACTTAGGATAAAAAATAATGAAAAACAATTACAATAATGTCATTTTAATCAACAAATATTATGGACATATTAGGCGGTACTGTAATTTTAATGACCCGCACAACACAACGATTAGAATATTTATGGTGATCAGTAAATGGTGTAAAAAATGATGCTTTTTTCTCTATTAAACCCAGAACAATTGTAATAAAAATGTAACACTGAGGCTGAGTTCACATATAGTGAAAATGCTGCATTTTTTTTACTGCATTTTTTCTGCATGTTTTCAGCAGGTGTCTACACCACCGGACGCAATGACAATCTCTTCTGATTATTTTATTTTTGCTGCATTTGTTTTATTCATGTTTCGCCTTTTTTATGCTTTTTTGTGCAGATGAGAAGAAATGTTTGAATGCTTTCATAATAGTACAGGAAATCTTTGAGTCTCCACTTAAAAATGCAACAAAATTATGATTTCAATGCGGCTTTTTCAAACTCCACATAGAAGCCTATGGAGAGAAAAACACAATACACAACAGCATCTTTGTAGGCATGACAGTTGTGTTTTCTTGAAATCACATCCAGTTTGCTTGGATATTTAGGTTTTTTCGCATGTAGCATAAATAAGACTTTATTTGTTGCTTTTTTTGCACACAAATGTTGCTGTGTTTAATAATCCAAGCAAAATGGATGTGATTTCATGAAAATTCTGCCCACTGTGCGTCTAAAGATGCTATTGAACTGTGCGGTTTTGGTGTATTTTTCTGTAGACACTTCTTTGTGGAGCCTGAAAAATACGAATATAAAAAAACTGATATTTAGAAAATTCAGTGGCGCTCAAGTATCGGTAGGTTTTAAAGTGCTGCGAAGCTAGGCAATAACCACAGCCTTGCTGAAAATTTTTTTTAGAGTGTAGATAAGATAGGTACTCGCATTTAAAAAACACTGAGATAAGGATGTATGGAAGGAAAAAAGATCTTATATATTTAGAAGAGAGATACTCTAAGCAGATGATAAAATGCACTGACCGCCTAGGTGTGTAATACAATCTCGATTATGATCATGGAAAATGAACTAAAAAATGAAATTGCACTTAACCCGGTGTAAGGATTGCACTAAGCCCGAATAGTTTAACAGCCACAAGATGTGGGACTATTTCTAGAGAAACCCATAAGGACGGGTTCATATTAAGTTACGGGCAATGCGCTGATGACATCCGTTAGCGGCACTAACACTATGTAACGGATGCGTTAACGCCACCATTGCCCACAATAACAGTAGCGCATCCTAACGCATGCAGAAATCGGTACGCATTAGTGATGTGCTGTCATTCTGTGACGGACCCTCGGACACTGTCTGCAACGTTCGGTGGTCCGTCAATGCTAGCACAGATGGAGAAGCTGCGCTAGCGTGATTGCATAACGTGATCGCTTTAGGCAGTAGCGTTAGCGCAGCCCATCAATGCTATGCATTGAACGGACTGCATTAACGCTATGTGAACCTAGCCTAAGGAAGGAATACAGAGAAATAATAAATTACAATTACAAAGGTACACTGAGGAAAAAGTGACCTCTGGACCGGTATTTGGAAGCGTTCGATCCAAATAGTGGTTATATGGCAACCCGTGGAAAAGAAAGTTGAGCATATTAATAGCTGAATCCCGAACTGCACCTAAACACGGGTAATAAAAAAGGTTACTAAGAAATGGTACTGGGTCATAGAATCACAATAATTAAGAAACACTGATAAGCACAACGACCTCCCAGTATTAAATGTTAAATAGACCACAGTTCCAAGTTTACTGGGTTGAGTAAGTTCCAAGTGGCGTAATGTGTCCTTCCAGACTCTCATAAAATGCAGTGAGACTGGCCCTGCCGGTGACAGCTCCTGCGCAGTGAGTGAACAGACAGTGGAGAGAATTAACCGATGAGAGTCCTGCGTATAGCAGGTGGTTACCTGGCACAGAGTCGGATTGGGATGGTCAGCTATTCATCCGGCCTCAGTCGCTTGGTAGACTCATCCTCCACGGTCTATTTAACATTTTATACTGGGAGGTCGTTGTGCTTATCAGTATTTCTTAATTATTGTGATTCTATGACTCTGTACCATTTCTTAGTAACCTTATTTATTACCCGTATTTAGGTGCTGTTCGGGATTCAGCTATTGATATACTCAACTGTCTTTTCCACAGGTTGCCATATAACAACTATCTGGATTGAGCACTACCAAATGCTAATCAAGAGGTGACTTTTTACTCAGTGTGCCTTCATAATTGTAATTTATTATTTCTCTGTATTCCTTCCTAAGGCCGGAGTCACACTAGCGAGAAATACGGACTAGTGCAAATCGAGAAAAAATCGCATTGCACTCGGACCAATGTTAATCTATGGGGCAGCTCCAATCAGCCGATTTTTTCTTGGCCGTTTTATACGTGCAAGTGAAATCGCAGCATGCGGTGATTTGCACCGTATATCGGCCGAGACTCGTCAATGTAAGTCTATGGGTGTGTGAAAACATCGGATTACACACGGACCATTAGTATGACTTGCGAGAAATACACATCGGCGTCCTTTAGAAAAGCCGGCAATTCATCCCTCGCTATACTGTAAAATCACACTGACAGGTTTAATAATGAATAGAAAGAATACATATACACACATAAAATACATATATCTATAGATATATATATATCTATAGATATATATATATCTATAGATATATATATATATCTATAGATATATATATATATATACATGTTATTGTGACACATATATATATATGTATATATATATATATATATATATATATATATATTTACATATATATATATATATGTATATTTATAGTTCATACCCTTCTACATAGTATAATAGCCTCTAATTCAATTGCCGGCTTCTGTAAAATCATTACAGAACCCAACATGAAATAACACATGGTTTACATACAGTAAACCATTAAATTTCATGTAGTTTGATATATGGTATTGATTAACAATTACATGAGTGTATGTGTGCAAAATTTCATACATGTAGGTGTTAATTAAATGTGTAAATTCGTTGAAAAATAATGCGTGGGCTCCTGCGGTATTTCTCCACCAGACAGGGAAAACCAGTGAGTGAGGGCAGATAATAATAGCGTAGGGAGGGAACATTTTTTTTGTGCCCCACCTGGCTACTAACATCTGCCCCCAGCCACCCCAGAAAAGGCACATCTATGATTTGATGCACCTTTTGTGGCACTTAGCCTGTCTATTCCGATTGCCCTGTATCGGTGGCTAATGGGTTAATAATGGGTTAAGGCCACCTTGCTATTGAGAGGTTAATAATGGAGAGTTGTCAATTAGACAACTCTCCATTATTAATCCTATTGTATTAAATGGTTAAAAAAACACACACCCATTAATTAAAAATCATTTTAATGAAATAAATACACAGTTTTTGACCATATTTTATTGTACTAGTAATCCTTCTGAATCCCTTGTTTTCCGGTAATAAAAAAAATAATAAAGCAAGCATATTCTTACCTCTCCTGCGCTCAGTCAGGTCCCATGCTTGTTGATTGTTTCCCATGCTATTCAGTTCACTTCAGGTCAGCTGGGGATTCCCTCTGACGTCCCTGATGCTGTGCGGAGTCCCAGGCTCACCTGAAGAGAACTAATTAGGATGGGAAGCAATCAATTAAGCTTCCCACACTAATCAGCTCATCTCCTGTCAGCCGCAAGGATGAACTCATTCATTCGGGGGCTTACAGCTGGGCTGCCAGCATTAGCTGCGGTCCTTGCTGTAAATCTGTTAACCCTTTCAGATAGATTGCAGCATGGGACTGACTGAGAGCAGGAGAGGTAAGAATATAGTTGCTTTATTTTTTTTTTTTTACAGGAGAACAAGGGATTCGGAAGGATTACCAGTACAATAAAATATGGTCAAAAACTGTGTATTTATTTCATTAAAATGATTTTTAATTAATGTGTGTGTGTTTTTTTAACCATGTAATACAATTCAGGAAATTCAGTAAATCGTTTGTACCTACTGCTATGGGGATGTAAATAATTTCCTAAGGGTGGTAGAAAATAATGACTGATGGCTGGTGTACTAATGTCAATTAACATTGTCTTATATACACCTGTACTACACACTTTTATTTATTATGTAATGTTGGTATACCTGTGCAAGATTTGTGTCCTAATATTTTATGTACTGCTGTTTGTATTGCTGCTGCAATACTGTAATTTCCCCCCGGGATCAATAAAGTGTATCGTATCGTATCGTATTAATAATGGAGAGTTTTCTAATTGACAACTCTCCATTATTAACCTGGCTTAATGTCACCTTAATAGCAAGGTGGCCTTAACCCATTATTAACCCATTAGCCACAGGGCAATGGGAACAGATCATAATCATAGATGTGCCTTTTCTGGGATGGCTGGGGCAGATGTTAGTAGCCGGAGGGGCACAAAAAAAATGCTCCCTCCCTACGCTATTATTATCTGCCCTCACTCACTGGCTTTCCCTGTCTGGTGGAGAAAATACCGCGGGAGCCCACACATTTTTTTTCAACAAATTTACACATTTAATTAACACCTACTGTTAGGGTCTGCGGAACGCACCAAATATAAGATGTGGAGAGGTGCGTTCGCAGCCCGGGGTCCACCGTGCAGGCGGAGCCTGCTGCTAGTAAAATGGCGTAAGAAGCAAACTCTGTTATCCCGCAGAGTCGCCAACATAAATGCCGTAACGCGCTGTGGCAATAAGTGCGAACTCTGTTACTCCACAGAGCCGCTAGAAGGAGAGCCGCAGCGCTATATGGCGATGTGTGCGAACTCACTAAACACAACTGAGTCGCAAAGAAAACACGCCAGGGCGCTGTCTAGCGTTGAAAGCGAACCCTGTTACGTCACAGGGCCGCTGAGAAAAAGTGCTGTGTCCTGTCAGGCTCTCAGGTACACAGTTAAGTGCTAAGCGTACATAAAGCGTGATCATGTGCTAATGTCCTCGCGGGAGTCACCCGCAATCTATGGCGTCTGAACGCCAGACCCTGAATACGGCAATCAAAACTCCTCACCGGTTATGCCGGTAATCTAGGGCATCTAGGACGCCGACCCTGACCAGCTAGCACACCAAACTCCTCACCGATTAAGTCGGTATTCTAGTGGCTTATTTCAGCCGGGTCCCTAACCACACACACACATGACCACACTGGCGCATAGCATACAATGGTTGATATTAGCGCATGGCGGCCCAGCCATGCTACCCTTTTATAGTAACAGCTACAGGACCTGCCAGAAACAAGGACCAATGAAGCTTGTTCCAGAACAACAGTAGTCACAGGACCTTCCTGGCAGACCAATAGGAGCTGCTGCAGTACCTGAGCATATGACCCCTGATCTCCAATGAGAGATCTCACTCTGGGCATGCTCAGATGGGAAAACGCAGGACTCTGTCCCAAAGACGTCTGCTCCAGCACTGGCTATAATAGCAGATCCAGGAAAGGCAGCAGCAAGTCACTGTACAGTACTGGAGTGGGCAAGACGCTTGGACCGACGTCTCTGCAGAGCAGGCTCCACTGCGGCCGGAGATGAATGGGAGACCGCAGCGGGGCTGGTTCGAGACTCCCCTTGTGCAGCAGCGGGAACTCGAACCCTAACATTACCCCCCCTCCTAGGGCCCCCCCTTCTTTGGGCCTCGCTGCGCTCAAAGGCAGCGATGAGCTGCGGCGCGTGAACATGCTCGGCAGGCTCCCAGGACCTATCCTCAGGCCCATAACCCCTCCAATCCACCAAATAAAATTTTTTGCCTCGTACCACCTTGTACCCAACAATGGCGTTCACCTCATGATCGTCGGTAGATGAACCCGACGTCCCGGCAGATGACTCGGAAAACCGGGAAATGGCCACGGGTTTCAGGAGGGACACGTGAAAGGTGTCAGTGATACCAAGGCGAGGCGGAAGGGCTAGGCGGTAAACCACCGGGTTCCCCTGCTCAAGAACTTTAAAGGGACCCAAAAAGCGAGGTGCCAACTTGGTGGACTCTACACGTAGCCTGATGTTTCGGGCAGAAAGCCACACTAGGTCACCCGGAGCAAATGTAGGAGCGGGGCGCCGATGGGCATCGGCCGAAGACCTCATCCTCTCTTTGGAGGCCTGAATGGCATCCTGTGTGCGGTCCCAAATGTCCCGTGCCTCCACAGCCCAGTCTGTCACCCTGGAATCGGCGGAAGACACGGGCATGGTCACTGGTACCCGCGGATGCTGACCGTAGTTCAGGAGGAATGGGGTCTGTCCGGTGGAGTCAGCCACAGCATTATTTAGAGCGAACTCAGTCCACGGTAGCAAGGATGTCCAGTCATCCTGCCTGGCAGAGACAAAATGTTGCAAGTATGTGACCAAGGTCTGGTTGGCCCTCTCTACCAACCCATTCGTCTCGGGATGGTATGCAGAGGAGAGATTCACTCAATGCTGAGTAAACGACACAGCTCTCTCCAGAACCGAGACGCAAACTGGGGACCTCGATCACTGACAATTTTGTCTGGAATACCGTGAAGGCGGATAATATGCCTAATGAATAATGCTGCCAAGGCCCGTGCAGACGGTAACCGTGGTAACGGCACTAAGTGCACCACTTTGGAGAAGTGGTCGGTTATCACCCAGATGATGGTGCAGCCCCGAGACTTGGGTAAGCCCACCACAAAATCCATCCCGACCATCTCCCAAGGCCTGTCTGCCACCAGTAAAGGGAAAAGAAACCCAGCTGGCCGTTGTCGAGGGGACTTATTCTTGGCGCAGGAGACGCACGCCTGAACGTATTCCCTGACGTCAAGGGCCATCTGCGGCCACCAGTATGTTCTCGCCAGCAACTCAGAAGTCCTTTTTGTCCCAAAATGTCCACCCACCCTGGACGAATGTGCCCAAGAGAGTACTTCCGGTCGTAAATTGATGGGCACAAAAGTCTTGCCCGGAGGCACAGACTCAAGCGAAACCGGAGCCACCGTTCTTAGGCTTTCTGTGGGGACAATGAGCCGAGGCTCCTCCTCCACCTCCTCAGAGGACACCACGGAGCGGGATAGAGCGTCTGCGCGAATGTTCTTCTCACCGGAGAGGAAATGGAGGGTGAAATGGAACCGGGAGAAAAACAAGGACCATCTGGCCTGACGGGAATTTAGCCGCTGGGCTGTCTGCAAATACACCAAATTCTTGTGGTCCGTGAATACTTGGAAGCGGAAGCGAGCCCCCTCCAGAAGATGTCTCCACTCGGAGAAGGCCAACTTCATAGCCAGTAACTCCCTGTATTCCGATGGAATAATTCCTCTCTGCTGGTGTAAAGGTCTTGAAAAAGAAGAAGCAGGGATGTTTCCGACCCTGGGCATCGTTTTGAAAGAGGACTGCTCCAGCACCAACAGAAGAGGCATCCACCTCTAAGATAAACGGTTTATCGACATCGGGGCGATGTAAGATGGGAGCACTGGCGAAATGCGACTTGATGGAGGAGAACGCCTTTGTGACCTCCTCTGACCACAACTTGGGATTAGCTCCATTCTTGGTGAGGGCTACCAAGGGAGCTACCAAAGTAGAGAAGTGGGGAATGAATTGGCGATAGTAGTTAATGTACCCCATAAAGCGCTGCACCGCCTTAAGGGAGTGGGGTTCTTGCCAATCCATCACAGTCTGTAGTTTGGTAGGATCCATAGCCAATCCCTGGGTGGAGATGATATAGCCCAGGAAAGGTAGAGACTCCAGCTTAAACATGCACTTCTCCAACTTCGCATATAGGGAATTTGCTCGCAAGAGGTCGAAGACCTTGCAGACATCTCTCCGGTGGGAGGCCATATCTGGAGAAAAGATGAGAATGTCATCCAGATAGACTACCACCGAGGTGGTCAACATATCCCGGAAGATGTCATTCACAAAGTCTTGGAAGACAGCTGGGGCGTTACAGAGCCCAAAGGGCATTACCAGATATTCATAATGCCCATCCCTGGTGTTAAATGCTGTCTTCCATTCGTCCCCTCACGGATGCGAATCAGGTTATACGCACCCCGCAGGTCTAACTTAGTAAATACCCTTGCTCCCCGAAGCCTGTCAAAGAGCTCAGAGATTAGCGGCAAAGGATATTTATTTTTCACGGTGATAGCGTTGAGACCCCTATAATCAATGCACGGACGTAATTCTCCGTTCTTCTTCTGCACAAAGAAGAACCCCGCTCCCGATGGTGACACCGACTTCCTAATGAATCCCCTTGCCAAGTTCTCCTGAATATATTGGGACATGGCCTCTGTCTCAGGAAGAGAGAGGGGATAAACCCTTCCTCTAGGAGGCTCAGCTCCAGGCAAGAGGTCGATAGGACAGTCATAGGGGCGATGAGGCGGAAGAGTCTCCGCAGCCTTCTTCGAGAAAACGTCGGCATAAGACCAATAGACCATGGGAAGAGGAGAGAGGTCTATGGGTATCTCAGTGGTGTTGACCTGCACACTGTCCCTAATGCATCTGCCTTTACATAAATTACCCCAACCCAGAATTCTCCCTGAAGACCACTCAATATGGGGAGAGTGGTGGCGGAGCCAGGGTAATCCCAACAAAACCTCATCTATACCTCAGGGAGGATAAAAAATGATATATTCTCCTGATGGGAAGGAGACATAGACAAGGTGAGTGGGACAGACTGATGGGTGATTTGTGAGGGCAAAATTGCTCCGTTCAACACCCGTACCGATACTGGTTCAGCCAGCAACACCAAAGGCATGGTGTGGCGAGAAGCAAAGGAGGATGACATAAAATTCCCCTCTGCCCCAGAATCCACACACAGCTTGACGGGTAGGGTGGTAGAACCGGGGGTATTATCCCCTTGAGGAGCACTTTAGGGGCAAAACTCATGGCGTCCAGTGACCCTGTTCCTACGGTTACTGAGCTTGACCGTTTATTCAGCCGCTGTGGACATCGGTTGGCAAAATGACCCTGCTGCTGGCAAATATAACAAATCGGGGATGGACGAGTGACCCGAGATTTAGATCCTGCAGGAGCAACCTCCTGAAGGTCGGGCGCCTGAACGGGCGACTCCATAGGGGTGGTGAAGGTTGGAGCCAACCGAACCCTCTGCCTACACTGGGCACGTTCCAGCCTCCGCTCGTGGAAACGGAGGTCGACGCGGGTGGAAATAGCGATAAGCTTCTCCAGTGTGGCAGGAATCTCTCTGGTAGCCAAGGCGTCTTTCACATGACCCACCAGTCCTCTCCAGAACATGGGAATGAGGACTTTATCTGGCCACTCTAATTCCGAGGCCAGAGTCCGAAATTGGACAGCAAACTGGCTGACCAAAGCCGAACCCTGGGTACTTGCCAGCAGTTTGATCGCCGTATCGTGGGTGATCTGAGGTCCTAGAAAAAACTTTTTCAGAGCCTCCAGAAAACGAGAAGCACTCCGCACCACACGGTCGTCGCGCTCCCACAGCGGCTTTGCCCACTCCAACGCTCTGCCCGACAGAAGAGCTATCACAAAGCCCACTTGTGCCCGATCCGTGGGGAAACGTGCAGCCAGAAGCTCGAGGTGTATGGAGCACTGACTCACAAATCCCCGACATTGCTTGCTGTCACCAGCAAACTTGTCTGGAAGTGGGAGGTGGGACAATGTAGGGACAGAGGTGGCAGAGGACAAACTGGATGCAGCTACGCTAGCAGCCTGAACAGCGACTGCGGTAACATCCACAGCTGAGGTTGTGCGCTCAAGAGCCGCCAACCTACCCTCCAGCTGCTGGATGTACAGCTGTAAACGCTGTTCATCCGCCATTTTACTAGCCAGACCCTGGCGCTAATATTATGTTAGTGTCTGCGGAACGCACCAAATATAAGATGTGGAGAGGTGCGTTCGCAGCCCGGGGTCCACCGTGCAGGCGGAGCCTGCTGCTAGTAAAATGGCGTAAGAAGCAAACTCTCTTATCCCGCAGAGTCGCCAACATAAAACGCCGTAACGCGCTGTGGCAATAAGTGCGAACTCTGTTACTCCACAGAGCCGCTAGAAGGAGAGCCGCAGCGCTATATGGCGATGTTTGCGAACTCACTAAACACAACTGAGTCGCAAAGAAAACACGCCAGGGCGCTGTCTAGCGTTGAAAGCGAACCCTGCTACGTCACAGGGCCGCTGAGATAAAGTGCTGTGTCCTGTCAAGCTCTCAGGTACACAGTTAAGTGCTAAGCTACATAAAGCGTGATCATGTGCTAATGTCTTTGCGGGAGTCACCCGCAATCTATGGCGTCTGAACGCCAGACCCTGAATACGGCAATCAAAACTCCTCACCGGTTATACCGGTAATCTAGGGCATCTAGGACGCCGACCCTGACCAGCTAGCACACCAAACTCCTCACCGATTAAGTCGGTATTCTAGTGGCTTATTTCAGCCGGGTCCCTAACTACACACACACATGACCACACTGGCGCATAGCATACAATGGTTGATATTAGCGCATGGCGGCCCAGCCATGCTACCCTTTTTAGTAACAGCTACTGGACCTGCCAGAAACTAGGACCAATGAAGCTTGTTCCAGAACAACAGTAGTCACAGGACCTTCCTGGCAGACCAATAGGAGCTGCTGCAGTACCTGAGCATGTGACCCCTGATCTCCAATGAGAGATCTCACTCTGGGCATGCTCAGAAGGGAAAACGCAGGACTTTGTCCCAAAGACGTCTGCTCCAGCACTGGCTATAATAGCAGATCCAGGAAAAGCAGCAGCAAGTCACTGCACAGTACTGGAGTGGGCAAGACGCTTGGACCGACGTCTCTGCAGAGCAGGCTCCACTGCGGCTGAAGATGAATGGGAGACCGCAGCGGGGCTGGTTCGAGACTCCCCTTGTGCAGCAGCGGGAACTCAAACCCTAACACCTACATGTATGAAATTTTACACACATACACTCATGTAATTGTTAATCAAAACCATATATCAAACTACATGAAATGAAATGGTTTACTGTATGTAAACCATGTGTCATTTCATGTCAGGTTCTGTAATGATTTTACAGAAGCCGGCAATTGAATTAGTGGCTATCATACCATGTAGAAGTGTATGAACTATAAATATATATATATATATATATATGTCACAATGACATGTATATATATATATATATATATATATATATATATATATATCTATGTGTATATATCTATTTTTTCTTTTGTGATTTAAAAACTGTCATTGAGATCCATTATATGTCGGTTTTGCAAGCCGTCGAGAAAATCTCGCTGTACGGATGCCATACGGATGACACACGGATATTTTGATTTCGAGGAAATAGCATCCTCGCATTGCACACGGATGACATACGGATCACTTTTCAGGGGACTTTTCTGCGTATTACGGCCGTATAATACGGTCCGATTTTTATACGGTGTGTGTGACTCCGGCCTTATGGGTTTCTCTGGAAACAGTCCAACATCTTTAGAATATAGAAAACTGCTGTTACTTTTTTAAGTGCAAAACCAAAGCTTTTATGTATTATAAAAAATATTTTAAAAACTCTTGCTTTACATCTGCATCAAAAAGGAAGGAAAAAGGCCTAAAGAATGCAGCAAAAATTCAATAACTAGCCAAAACTGTTATTGTGTAGTTTAGTGCAGACATCTGCATAAAACAAAAACACCGTATTTATTCAATGTGTGAATATGACCTTACACAAAAAATCCAGATGTCATATAGTGAAGCTTACATAAAGATGAGATAATTCTGGTGGCTATGACTATGAATGAATGAGCAAAAAATAAATCCATAGGTCCCAACTAGGGATAAGCAGAATGCACAGATGACTTCACACTAGCTCTGGTTAATGAAAAGCTGCAACGGGGGTTGCCAGAAGGTTAAAAATTTGCTGGCCTTCTGTCTAGCTGCCAGAGACTACTGATATGAACGCTGAACCAAAGTCCCAAGAATCAGTCCACTCATCTCTAGTATTATTCCACCCAGATTAAGGTGGACAATTTGGGATTTGAGCCTATGCCCTGCAGTGTTGTGAATTTCCCTCACTACCACCGCCCCTATAACATCTCCTTCTGCCAGGTTAGAAAGAAATGGTAAATAGGTTTGTCAAAATAGATGTTGCTTGGGGTTTGGCTAAGGGGTGAGGTAAACGCATGCTGCATGATTTGTCACACTATCTGTTCCTCAAAAGTTGGGAGGTATGAGGATGGGAGATAGTGAGAAGCAGGGTGGCTGGATAGGTGAATAGTTAGGTTAGTTTAAGCACTCATTTTATTTTTTACTTATTACTTTAACTATGCTGTGGAGTCTACAGAAACCCCAAAGAATATTCAGTTTGCAGAGAATAACTTCACTGTGTATCGAATTTCCTGGAAAAATCTGCGTAATCTTGGGAATTTGAATTTTGTCAGATCTGCTCGTTTCTTTCTCCCACCTTACAGGCATGTGGCTCATCTACTGTATATTTACACGGCTACAGTTTATGACTGTGCTCTATTACTACACATTTACACTGTGTATAATGTATAACAGTCATTATTAGGTACATTTAGTCTCACTTTATATTAGGGGAAATTGACTGCTTCCTACAAAGCACTCATTTTGTATATATGTGACTCCTCTGGATGCATTGGAGGGGGATATTTTTGCGAATTAAATGGGGAATTAAGTGGCCGCATTTTCTAAATAGCGAATGTGATTGCCTCTTATATGAAGTAAATGCATTCGAAATCCAAGAAAAAACATGATGTTCCTTTAAATTCAATATTACACAGTAATGTACCCAATAATTACGTCTGAGTATGACCTCTGAAGCTTTATTATACTGGACTGTCGAGAATGCGGTACTCCACAACCCCACACAGGTCCCTGGCCATAATTGTCACCAAAAGTATAAAGCTTAAATTTCTTCCTATATTTAGCTATGCTGTTCAACAACTAGCATATATAAATCAGTCCTACATTAAACATGACTTCTTTATTTTTGTTTCTAACAGTCATAAACTAGATACAAATGCAGTGAAAATGAATGACTATTTATTTTCTGTCATGCTTCTCTTGTGCTAATAATTAGTTGTTATTTATTTTAGAAAAGACAACCAAGCTGTGCGATTTGCATAATGGGCTCATATTTTGCCGACATTCATTATTATCCTATTATATTTGACAAAAGAACGTATTTCATCAAGCTTTGTAATAATGGTATAGATTTCATGCAACATGTTGTATCGGCAACTTGCTGCATAAACAGTGTGATTTAGAAGAAGGATTTCTAAATGGCTAATCATCTCCACTATTGTATGATGCCGGAGTAAATTACAGCTTGCATGGTTTAGCGAAGATCACTCACTGCTCATGTAATGCGCATAGAATGGCAACTGGTCTCTGACCTAATTAATTAAAATGAATATTTGCCACGGGGTAAATAAGCCTAATTTGTATTATATTAGTTATGGAGAAGAAGCACTTTAGCTCTATAAATGATTGAGAAAGAATTAAGCGTATTTCTGGCAACTATGTGTCTTCATTATAGCTAAGAATTGTCTAAGCAATAATAGAACCGCAATAATAAAATTAATAGAAGCAATGATAAAAATGAGAACACAAGTACATAAATGTAAATTATGATTACTGGTTAATTAATTGAATTTGTTCTTTAAGGGGCAAGAAAGTATCTCTGATGGGAAGTCTTGTAGTCACAGGACTGTAGATCCTGTCCATGAAAATTCAAAGCTCAGAATGGAGATTAGAACTGGAGATGATCAAATCTGCTGAGATTCGAATTTAGCAAATCACGGAAATTTAACATGAACATTTGTTTCATATTGAAGACGTTAAATGCAAATGAATGTTCCTTATACTCTGGGGTCTCAACAGCAATATAGATCATTGTGATGTTGTTATTCCAGTATAAATTAGTGGCTGTAATGCTGTTGCTAAAATGTGCATGTATTTGTCTACTTCAAAACTGGTTTATACCATATACTTAATTTGGAACTAAACATTTTTTGGACATGGAATAGATAGTGGGTAGTCCAAGAATTACAATGCCTTAAAACAGTATTCATACCCTGTGAACTTTTCTACATTTTGTACATTATATCCACATACTTAATTCTATTTTATTGCGATTATATGTGATATATAAAACACAAAGTAGTAAGCATTTGTAAACTGTAAAAAAATATACATGGTTTTCTAAATAGTTATAAATCTGAAAATTGTGATATGCATTTGTATTCAGCCCACCTGAGTGAATATTTTTTGGGACCACCTTTCACTGTAATTACTGCTGCAAGTCTTATAGGACATGTTTCTACAAGATTTGCACTTATAGAGGCTGAGATTTGTGCCCATTCTTTTTTGAAAACCAACTCTTTTCTCAGTGAGATTTGATGGAGTGCATCTATGAACAGCAATTTTCACGTCTTGTCACAGATACTCTATGAGATTAAGATATGGACTGTGACTGGGCCATTAAAACATGAATATGCTTTCATCTAAACCATTTCAACTTATCTCTGGCAGTATGTTTAGACTTGCTGGAAGGTCAACCTATGCACAATATTAAGTCTTTTGCAGCCTCTAAAAGGTTTTTCTCCAGGATTGCCATCTTTAACCCCTTCACCCCTAAGGGTGGTTTGCACGTTAATGACGGGCCAATTTTTACAATTCTGACCACTGTCTCTTTATGAGGTTATAACTCTGGAACGCTTCAACGGATCTGCGCGATTCTGAGATTGTTTTCTCGTGACATATTGTACTTCACATTATTGGTAAAATTTATTCGATATAACTTGCGTTTATTTTTGAAAAAAATGCAAATATGGCAAAAATTTTGAAAATTTTGCAATTTTCAAACTGAATTTTTATTCCCTTAAAACAGAGAAATATGTCACACAAAATAGTCAAGAAATAACATTTCCCACATGTCTACTTTACATCAGCACAATTTTGGAATCAAAATTTTTTTTTCTTAGGAAATTATAAGGGTTAAAATTTGACCAGCGATTTCTCATTTTTACAACAACATTTACAAAGCCATTTTTTTAGGGACCACCTCATATTTGAAGTCACTTTGAGGGGTCTATATAGCAGAAAATACCCAAAAGTGACACTATTCTAAAAACTGCACCCTCAAGGTACTCAAAACCACATTCAAGAAGTTTATTAACCCTTCAGGTGCTTCACAGGAGCTGAAGCAACGTGGAAGGAAAAAAATGAATATTTAACTTTTTAGCCACAAAAATGATCTTTTACAAACTTTTTTTTATTTTCACAAGGCTAAAAGAAGAAAATGGACAGATAAAGTTGTTGTGCAATTTCTCCTGAGTACGCCAATACCCCATATGTGGGGGAAAACCACTGTTTTGGCGCACAGCAGAGCTCATAAGGGAAGGAGCACCGTTTGACTTTTTCAAACTAAAATTGGCTGGAATTGAGATTGGACGCCATGTCGCGTTTGGAGAGCCCCTGATGCGCCTAAACAGTGGAAACCCCCACAGGTGACACCATTTTGGAAACTACACCCCCTAAGGAACTTATCTAGATCTGTTGTGAGCACTTTGAACCCCCAAGTGCTTCATAGAAGTTTATAATGCCTGGGTGTGAAAAAAAAAATAAACAATTTTCCACAAAAATTATTTTTTAGTCCCAAATTTTTGATTTTCCCAAGGAAATTCGACCCCAAAAGTTGTTGGCCAAATTGTCCTGAGTACGCTGATACCCAATATGTGGGGGGGGGAAATTGTTTGGGTGCACGGCAGGGCTTGGAAAGAAAGTAGTAATGTTTTGGAATGCAGACGTTGATGGGGGTCATGTTCCATTTGCAGTGCCCCAGATGAGCCTAAACAGTAGAAACCCCCACAAGTGACCCCATTTTGGAAACTAGACCCCCTAAGGAACTTATCTAGAGCTTTGGTGTGCACTTTGAACTCCCAAGTGCTTCACACAAGTTTATAATGCCCGGGCATGAAAATAAAAAATCCTATTTTTTTCCCACAAAAATTATTTTTAGTCACTAATTTTTTATTTTCCCAAGGGTAACTGGAGAAATTGGACCACAAAAGTTGTTGTCCAATTTGTCCTGAGTACGCTGATACCCGATATGTGGGGGGGAACCACTGTTTGGGTGCACGGCAGAGCTCGGAATGGAAGGAGCACCATTTGACTTTTTCCAACCAAAATTGGCTGGAATTGAGATTGGACGCCATGTTGCATTTGGAGAGCCCCTGATGTGCCTAAACAGTGGAAACCCCCCACAAGTGACCCCATTTGGGAAACTAGACCCCCTAAGGAACTTATCTAGATCTTTGGTGAGCAATTTGAACCCCAAAGTGCTTCACACAAATTTATAACGTAGAGCCGTAAAATTAAAAAATCATATTTTTTCCACAAAAATGATCTTTTCACCCCAATTTTTATTTTCCCAAGGGTAACAAGACTCCAAAAGTTATTGTGCAATTTGTCCTGAGTACGCTGATACCTCATATGTGGGGGTAAACCACAGTTTGGGTGCATGGCAGAGTTTGGAAGGGAAGGAGCGCCGTTTGACTTTTTCAACGCAGAATTGACTGGATGCCATGTCGTGTTTGGAGAGCTCCTGATCTGCCTAAACAGTGGAAACCCCCACAAATGACACCATTTTGGAAACTAGACCCCTCAAGGAACTTATCTAGATGTGTGGTGAGCACTTTGAACCCCGAGTGCTTCACAGAAGTTTATAACGAACAGCCGTAAAAATAAAAATATTTTTTTTTTACAAAAATTATTTTTTTTCGCCCCCAATATTTTATTTTCACAAGGGTAACAGGAGAAATTGTACCCCAAAAGTTGTTGTCCAATTTGTCCTGACTACGAGGATACCCAATATGTGGGAGAAAACTACTGTATGGGTACACGTTGGGGCTCGGAAGGGAAGTAGTGACGTTTTGGATTGTAGACTTTGATGGAATGGTCTGGGGGCGTCATGTCGCATTTGGAGAGCCCCTGATGCGCCTAAACAGTGGAAACCCCCCACAAGTGACCCCATTTTGGAAAATAGACCCCACAAGGAACTTATCTAGATGTGTGGTGAGCGCTATGAAGCCCCAAGTGCTTCACAGAAGTTTATAACGTACAGCCGTAAAAACAAAAAAAAAAAATCATTTTTTTTTTAAAAAATGATATTTTTGCCCCCAGTTTTTTATTTTCCCAAGGGTAACAGAAGAAATAGGACAAATTGCACAATAACTCTTAGGGTCCAGAGTACGCTGATACCCCATGTGGGAGTAAACTACTGTTTGGGCGCATGGCAGAGCTCAGAAGGGAAGGAGCACCGTTTGACTTTTTCAACGCAGAATTGGCTGGAATTGAGATCAGACGCCATGTCACATTTGGAGAGCCCCTGATGTGCCTAAACAGCGGAAACCCCCAATTCTAACTCCAACCCTAACCCTATCACACCTCTAACCCTAGTCCCAACCCTAACCACAAACCTAACCCTAACACACCCCTAACCCTAATCCCAACATAACCCTAATACTAACTTTAGCGCCAACCCTAACCCTAACTTTAACCGCAACCCTAACCTTAACCCTAACCCTAATGGGAAAATGGAAATAAATACATTTTTTTTATTTTATTATTTTTCCCTAACTAAGGGTGTGATAAAGGGGGGTTTGATTTACTATTTATAGCGGGTTCTTATGATTGGCAGCTGTCACGCTAAAAGACGCTTTTTATTGCAAAAAATAGTTTTTTGCATCGCCACATTTTGAGAGCTATAATTTTTGCATATTTTGGCCCACAGAGTCATGTGAGGTCTTATTTTTTGCGGTACGAGTTTTATTGGTACCATTTTTGAGCATGTGACATTTTTTGATAGCTTTTTATTTAGATTTTTGGGATGTTAGAATGAACAAAAATCAGCAATTCATGAATTTCTTTTGGGGGAGGCGTTTATACCGTTCCGCGTGTGGTAAAATTGATAAAGCAGTTTTTTTCTTCGGGTCAGTACGATTACGGCGATACCTCATTTATATCATTTTTTTGGCGCTTTTACAGAATAAAAACAATTTTATATAAAAAATAATTATTTTTGCATCGCTTTATTCTGCGAACTATAACTTTTGTTTTTTTCGCTGATGATGCTGTGTGATGGCTCGTTGTTTGCGGGACAAGATGACGTTTTCAGCGGTACCATGTTTATTTATATCAGTCTTTTTGATCGCATGTTATTCCACTTTTTGTTCAGCGGTATGATGATAAAGCACTGATTTTTTGCTTTGTTTTTTTTTTTTTTTTTTAAGGGGTTCACAAAAGGGGTTAACTAGTGGGACTGTTTTATAGGGGGGGTCGTTACGGACGCGGCAATACCAAATATGTGTATTTTTATTGTTTTATTTTTTTTATTTACAGGAAGAAATGAATTTATTGGGGAATATTTTTTTTTTTTTTAAGTTATTTTGGAATTTTTTTTTACACGTTTATTTTTATTTTTTTTACTTTTTTACATTGTCCCAGGGTGGGACATCACTGTAAAATGTCAGATCGCTGGTCTCACAGTGTGCATAGCACACTGTGAGACCAGCGATCTCACAGGCAGCGCTGCAGGCTTCTCAGTGCCTGCTCTCAGCAGGCACTGAGGAAGCCGCCTCCCTCCAGGACCCCGGCGCCATCTTGGATCTGGGTCCTGGGAGGGAGGAAGCCCTCAGAATAGCACGATCACATCGCGCTGTTCTGAGGGTCTCAGCCCCCTCCCTGCGCGATGCTCCCCTGTGCCCCCGGTACACCGCGATCATGTTTGATCGCGGTGTGCCAGGGGTTAATGTGCCGGGAGCGGTCCGTGACCGCTCCTGGCACACAGTCCCGAATGTCAGCTGTGATAATCAGCTGACACCCGGCGGCGATTAGCTGCGCTCCCCCCGGAAGCGCAGCTGATCGCTATGACATACTATCCCGTCCATGGTCAGATTGTCACGGGTTTTATGGACGGGATAGTATGTCAGATGTCAGAGAGGGGTTAACTTCATCCATCTTCTCATCATATTTAGCTTCTCTGTCCTTGGTGAAGAAAAGCATCCGCACAGCATGATGTTTCCACTACAATGTTTGACAGGGGGAATGTTGGTTTCAGGGTGATGTACAGTGGTAGTTTTCCGCCACACATAGCATTTTGCATTTTTTAACCCAAATACTTCTACTTTGGTCTCATCTGATCAGAGCAGCTTTTTCCACATGCTAACAGTGTTCCCTACATGGATGTTTGCAAACTGCAAATGAGACTTCTTATGGCTTGCTTTCAAATATCACTTTCTTCTTGGCACACTTCCATAATTGCCAGATTTTTGACCTTTAGGGAACAGCTTACAGGACCTACTATCTTTGACCCGCATGCATCACCATGTACACAGATGCATATATATACACACATCTTCATGCACACTTTCATGTATCACTATGTGCATGGATGCACACATATTCCAAATACACCAACACAAAACATACACGAAGGCACAAATATACACATTACCATGTACATGGATTCACATATACATAAGTCACCACGTACATGGATGCATACACATGTTACATCATATACAAATGGACACATACACATTTTATGTCACTGCATGCACAAACACACAAATACTCCTCACTACATACACAGATGCATACATAGACACGTCACCATGTACACGCATGAAAAATTGTGCTCAAAAGCTTTCATACTCTGGCAGAATTTTTGCTTTCTTGGCCTTTTTTCAGAGAATATGAATGAAAACACCAAGACTTTTTCTCCACTCATGGTTAGTGGTTGGGTGAAGTCATTTATGGTCAAACTAATGTGTTTTCTCTTTTTAAATCATAATGACAACCCAAAATATCCAATTGACACTGATCAAAAGTTTACATACCCTGGTGATTTTGGCTATATAAAATGCACAGAAGATGACAAAAATGGGTTTGAATAGCTACTAAAGGTAACATCCTCACCTGTGACCTGTGACAAATGCCAGGAAAATTGTTCAAGATGCAAAGAAAAACACACAAATAACATCAGCTGAAATACTGGACTCTCTGAAAACTAGTGGTGTGGCTGTTTTAAGATGCACAATAAGGAGGTACTAGAAGAAAAATGGGTTGCATGGTCGAGTCACCAGCAGGAAAGCCAAATGACCCTAATCAATTGTTCACAAACCTCATTTGTTAATACCGTGTATTGCCCCTTCAAACATCAATGACAGATTGAAGTCTTCTGTGGTAGCTGTGGATGAGGTTCCTTATTTTCTCAGATGGTAAAGCTGCCCATTCTTCTTGTCAAAAAGCCTCCAGTTCCTGTAAATTCCTGGGCTGTCTAGAATGAATTGCGCGCTTGAGATCTCCCCAGAGTGGCTCAATGATAGTGAGATCAGGAGACTGAGATGGTCACTCCAGAACCTTCACTTTGTTCTGCTGTAGCCAATGACAGGTCGACTTGGCCTTGTGTTTTGGATCATTGTCATGATGGAACGTTCAAGTACATCAATTATGTAGCTTCCAAGCTGATGATTGCAAATTTGCTCCAGTATTTGCTGATTATGTGCTGCATTCATCTTTCCTTCAACTTTGAACAAGTTCCCTATGCCTTTGTAGCTCACATGTCCCCAAAACATCAGCAAACCACCTCTGTGCTTTACAGTAGGAATGGTGTTCCTTTCATCATAGGCCTTGTTGACGTCTCTACAAATGTAACATTTATGGTTGTGGCCAAAAAGTTCAATTTTGGTCTCATCACTCCAAATTACCTTGTTCAAGAAGTTTGGAGGCTTGTCTCTGTGCTGTTTTGCATATTGTAGGCAAGATGCTTTGTGGCATTTGTGCAGAAATGGCTTTCTTCTGGCCACTCGACGATGCAGCCCATTTTTCTTCAAGTACATAATTATTGTGCATCTTAAAACAGCCACACCTCTAAATTTCAGAGAGTCCAATATTTCAGCTGATGTTATTTGTGGGTTTTTCTTTGCATTCCGAACAATTTTCCTTGCATTTGTCACAGGTCACAGGTGAGGATGTTACCTTTAGTAGCCGTTTAAACCAATTTGTGTCATCTTCTGTGCATGTTATCAGGCCAAAATCACCAGGGTATATAAACTTTTTATCAGGGTCATTTGGATGTTTTGGGTTGTCATTAGAGTTGAGCGATACTTTCCGATATCCTAAAGTATCGGAATCGGAATGGTATCGCCGATATCACTAAAATATCGGCGATACCCGATACCGATACCGGAAGTCCCATGTAAGTCTATGGGAACAAAATATCGCAACTAAAAAAAACCCATTCTTTCCTTGTAAACACTAAATATACACACATAGAATACATATATATATATATATATACATGTCATTGTGACATATATATATACATATATGTATAGTTTATACACTTCTACATAGTAAAATATCCTCTCATTCAATTGCCGGGTAAAGCCGGCTTCAGTGAAAAGACAGAAGCACCCGACATGAAATGACACTTGGTGTACATAGGGTTAACCATGTCTTTTCATGTCGTTTGCTATCTGATTTGCACAAACAATTAAATCAGACTATGTGTGCAAAATTTCACACCTGTAGGGGTTAATTAAAGGTGTAAATTTGTTGTAAAAAAAACGGACTTTTTTTGCTACGAATTTACACCTTTAATTAACCCCTACAGGTGTGAAATTTTGCACACATAGTCTGATTTAATTGTTTGTGCAAATTAGGCTGGAGTCACACACAACCACAAAAAATCGGTCCGTTTTAGACGGTCGACAATCGGATCAAAATAAAAACATCACACATCCTTCTGGCATCGATTTTCCTTCAAAGATGCGATTTAATCGCATGTGTGTGTACCTTGTAACATCCGATTTTCATCCGACTTGCGAGATTTTCTCGCAGGCTTGCAAAACTGACATATAATGGATCCAAAAGAATAGTATTTAAATGCCAAAAGAAAGAATAGATATATACACATATATATTATTTTATATATATATATATATATATATATATATATGTCATTGTGACATATATATATATACATATATTTATAGTTCTTACACTTCTACATACTGTTATAGCCGCTAATTCAATTGCCGGCTTCAGTGAAATCACAGAAGCCGACATGAAATGATACATTGTTTCCACACATTTAACCATGTAATTTCATGTATTTTTATATATGTTTGAAACATACAATTACATGAGTATATGTGTGCTAAATTTCAGACATGTAGGGGTTAATTAAAGGTGTAAATTCGTTGTAAAAAAAACGGACTTTTTTTGCTACGAATTTACACCTTTAATTAACCCCTACAGGTGTGAAATTTTGCACACATAGTCTGATTTAATTGTTTGTGCAAATTAGGCTGGAGTCACACACAACCACAAAAAATCGGTCCGTTTTAGACGGTCGACAATCGGATCAAAATAAAAACATCACACATCCTTCTGGCATCCGATTTTCCTTCAAAGATGCGATTTAATCGCATGTGTGTGTACCTTGTAACATCCGATTTTCATCCGACTTGCGAGATTTTCTCGCAGGCTTGCAAAACTGACATATAATGGATCCAAAAGAATAGTATTTAAATGCCAAAAGAAAGAATAGATATATACACATATATATATATATAATATATATATATATATATATGTCATTGTGACATATATATATATATATACATATATTTATAGTTCTTACACTTCTACATACTGTTATAGCCGCTAATTCAATTGCCGGCTTCAGTGAAATCACAGAAGCCGACATGAAATGATACATTGTTTCCACACATTTAACCATGTAATTTCATGTATTTTTATATATGTTTGAAACATACAATTACATGAGTATATGTGTGCTAAATTTCAGACATGTAGGGGTTAATTAAAGGTGTAAATTCGTTAAAAAAAAATGCGTGGGCTCCCGCTGTATTTTCTCCACCAGACAGACAAAGCAAGCGAGTGGGGGCAGATAATAATAGCCTAGGGAGGGTACATTTTTTTGTGCCCCCCCTGGCTACTAACATCTGCCCCCAGACACCCCAGAAAGGGCAAATCTATAATTAGATTCGCCCTTTCTGGCACTTTGCCCGTCTATTCCCATTGCCCTGTAGCGGTGGCGAATGGGTTAATAAGGGGTTAAAATGACCTTGCAATTGAAAGGTCACTTTAAGCCAGGTTAATAATTGATAGCTGTCAATTAGGCAACTATCAATTATTAATCCTATTGTATGAAAGAAAAATCAAACACACACACTTTAATAAAAAATAAGTTTAATTAAATAATCACACAGTTTTTGACCATATTTTATTTTCCTGCTAAAACCATTTCCTGTAATAAAAATAAAATAAAAAAGCAAAATTATACTTACCAATCCGATGTACAGTCAGGTCCCACGGTGTAATCCATCAGAAAGGGTTAACAGGTTAAAGGTCGCAGAGAGCTAATAATGCTGTCTCAGACCTGTATTCCCTGAATGAATAACTTCCTCTCCCAGCGAAAGTAGAGGAATAGATTCATGAATGGAGCTTAATTGATTTCTTGCCAATTTAACTGTAGTGACCTGACCTAAAGGGAAAGTGGACACAATCAATTAAGCTTCATTCATGAAACACATCCTCTCCTGTCGCCAGGAGAGGAACTTATTCATTCATGAGCTTTGAGCTGAGCATGCAGGATTACTTGCACTGCTTGGCTCAAAGCTAGTTAACCCTTTGTGAAGGATTACAGCGTGGGACGTGACAGATCGGCGGAATAGGTAAGAATAATGTTGTTTTATTTCTTTTTCTTTATTTTAGGAGATCAATGGCTTCGCACGGATTTAGTGTAAAATAAAATATGGTCAAAAAAATGTGTTTTTAAATCATTAAAATTATTTATTCTTAAAGTGTGTGTGTTTTTTTATTTACTTCAATAGGATTAATAATTGATAGTTGTCTAATTGACAGCTATCAATCATTAACCTGCCTTAAGGTCACCTTTCAATTGCAAGGTGACAGTAAGGTGAGATTAACCCATTCGCCACCGCTACAGGGCAATGGGAATAGACGGGCAAAGTGCCAGAAAGGGCGAATCTAATTATAGATTTGCCCTTTCTGGGGTGTCTGGGGGCAGATGTTAGTAGCCAGGGGGGGCACAAAAAAATGCACCCTCCCTGGGCTATTATTATCTGCCCCCACTCGCTTTGCTTTGTCTGTCTGGTGGAGAAAATACAGCGGGAGCCCACGCATTTTTTTTCAACGAAATTACACCTTTAATTAACCCCTACATGTCTGAAATTTTGCACAAATACACTCATGTAATTGTATGTTTCAAACATATATAAAAATACATGAAATTACATGGTTAAATGTGTGGAAACAATGTATCATTTCATGTCGGCTTCTGTGATTTCACAAAACCCGGCAATTGAATTAGCGGCTATTACAGTATGTAGAAGTCTAGGAACTATAAATATATGTATATATACATGTCACAATGACATGTATATATATATGTATGTGTTCTATGTGTATATATCTATTCTTTCTAGTCTTTATTAAAGCTGTCAGTGTGATTTTACAGTATAGGCGGGGATGAATTGCCGGCTTTTCTAAAGGACACCAATGCGATTTCATCGCAAGTCACACAGTGTGGTCCGTTTGTAATCAGATTTTTCATCGCTCCCATAGACTTGCATTGGCGATTGTCGACCGACAATCGGTGACAATCGCAGCATGCTGCGATTGTACACGGACGTTTAAAACGGACCACAAAAAATCTGATACTGGGAGCTGCTCCATAGATTAACATAGGTCCGACTGCAATGCGATATTTCATCGCATTGCAGTCGTCCGATTTTGTCGCCAGTGTGACTCCGGCCTTAGATAGCAAAGGACATGAAAAGACATGGTTAACCCTATGTACACCAAGTGTCATTTCATGTCACCCGACATGAAATGACACTTGGTGTACATAGGGTTAACCATGTCTTTTCATGTCCTTTGCTATCTAATTTGCACAAACAATTAAATCAGACTATGTGTGCAAAATTTCACACCTGTAGGGGTTAATTAAAGGTGTAAATTCGTTGTAAAAAAAACGGACTTTTTTGCTACGAATTTACACCTTTAATTAACCCCTACAGGTGTGAAATTTTGCACACATAGTCTGATTTAATTGTTTGTGCAAATTAGATAGCAAAGGACATGAAAAGACATGGTTAACCCTATGTACACCAAGTGTCATTTCATGTCGGGTTCTGCATTTTCACAAAAGCCGGCAATTGAATTAGCGGCTATTATACTATGTATGAACTACAATATAAATATATATATATATGTGTCACAAATTCAATGACATGTATATATATATATTGAGGTGTAAAATTGCTGAAAAAAAATGCGTGGGCTCCCGCCCTATTTTCGCAACCAGACAGACAAAGCCAGTGAGTGGGGGCAGATAATAATAGCCCAGAGAGGGACCATTATTTTTGCCCCCCCGGCTACTAACATCTGCCCCCAGACACCACAGGAAAGACAAATCTATAATTAGATTCGCCCTTTCTGGCACTTTGCCCGTCTATTCCCATTGCCCTGTAGCGGTGGCGAATGGGTTAATATGGGGTTAAAGCCACCTTGCTATTGAAAGGTGACCTTAAGCCAGGTTAATAATTGAGAGCTGTCAATTAGACAACTATCAATTATTAATCCTATTGCATGAAATAAAAATAAAACACACACACTTTAATTAAAAATCATTTTAATGAAATAAAGACACATGTTTTTGACCATCTTTTATTTTACTGCAAAAACCATTTCCTGTAATAAAAATAAAATAAAAAAGCAAAATTATTCTTACCTATCCCATGCACAGTCAGGTCCCACGGTGTAATCCTTCAGAAAGGGTTAATGTTTACTGCAGGGACCGCAGCTAATGCTGCAGCCTCACAGTAAACCCCAAATGAATGAGTTCCTCTCCTGCCTGACAGGAGAGTAAAGGCTGGGTGTCACATAACGATACACCAGCGATCCCGACAACGATATGCACTTGTCAGGATCGCTGGTGTATCGCTACATGATCGCTGCTGAGCTGCCAAACAGGCAGCGATCTGGGACAGCGACACTGCGGGTAACATCGCTTAAGGGCCCGTCTCACATAGCGATATCGCTACCGAGATCGCTGCTGAGTCACTAGTTTTGTGACGCAGCAGCGAGCTCACCAGCGATATCGCTGTGTGTGACATTCAGCGACGATCAGCCCCCTGCCGGGTATCGCTGATCGTCGCAGAAATGTCAGGACCTTTTTTTGATCGCTGGTTTCCCTCTGACAGGCACGCATCGCTGCGTGTGACAGGCGGGAGACCAGCGATCCGCTGGTAACCAAGGTACACAGCGGGTTTCCAGGCACCGCGCAGCGCTTGGAAACCCGCTGTGTACCTTGGATACCAGCTCCCTGCATCAGGGCGCTGGTATCCAAGGTACACAGCGGGTTTCTAGGCACAGCCCCGCGCCTGGAAACCCGCTGTGTACCTTGGTTACCAGCGGATCGCTGGTCTCCCGCCTGTCACACGCAGCGATGTGTGCCTGTCAGCGGGAAACCAGCGATCAAAGGTCCTGACATTTCAGCGACGATCAGCGATACCCGGCAGGGGGGCTGATCGTCACTGAATGTCACACACAGCGATATCGCTGGTGAGCTTGCTGCTGCGTCACAAAACTAGTGACTCAGCAGCGATCTCGGTAGCGATATCGCTATGTGAGACGGGCCCTTAAGTGGAAAGCTTAATTGATTGCTTTCCACTTTCACTTCAGGTCAGCCAGGGACACAATCAGTGACGTCAGAGGGAACTGATTAACAAAAATAGGGGTTCCCTTCGAAAAAAAAATGGCGTGGGGTCCCCCCTATTTTTGTTAACCAGCCAGATGAAGCAGACCGCTGAGGCCTGGATTTTCAGGCTGTTAAGGAGCCAAGATCCATGGACCTTGCCAGCCTGATAATACCAGGCCACAGCAGTCTGTATATCTTGGCTGATTAACAAAAATAGGGGATCCCCTCGAAAAAAATTGGCGTGGGGTCCCCCCTATTTTTGTTAACCAGCCAGATGAAGAAAACCGCTGAGGCCTGGATTTTCAGGCTGTTAAGGAGCCAAGATCCATGGACCTTGCCAGCCTGATAATACCAGGCCACAGCAGTCTGTATATCTTGGCTGATTAACAAAAATAGGGGATCCCCTCGAAAAAAATTGGCGTGGGGTCCCCCCTATTTTTGTTAACCAGCCAGATGAAGAAAACCGCTGAGGCCTGGATTTTCAGGCTGTTAAGGAGTCAAGATCCATGGACCTTGCCAGCCTGATAATACCAGGCCACAGCAGTCTGCATATCTTGGCTGATTAACAAAAATAGGGATCCCCTCGAAAAAAATTGGCGTGGGGTCCCCCCTATTTTTGTTAACCAGCCAGATGAAGCAGACCGCTGAGGCCTGGATTTTCAGGCTGTTAAGGAGCCAAGATCCATGGACCTTGCCAGCCTGATAATACCAGGCCACAGCAGTCTGCATATCTTGGCTGATTAACAAAAATAGGGGATCCCCTTGAAAAAAATTGGCGTGGGGTCCCCCCTATTTTTGTTAACCAGCCAGATGAAGCAGACCGCTGAGGCCTGGTTTTTCAGGCTGGTAAGGATCCAATATCCATGGACCTTGCAAGCCTGATAATACCAGGCCACAGCAGTCTGCTTAGCTTGGCTGGTTAACAAAAATAGGGGATCCCCTCGAAAAAAAAACGGCGTGGGGATCCCCCCTATTTTTGTTAACCAGCCAAGTAAAATGCAGACTGCTGCGGCCTGGTATTAAAAGACTGTCAAGGCCCATGGATTTTGGCCCTCAACAGCCTGATAATACCAGGCTACAGCAGCCCCACATTTGGCGCATCAAAAGATGTGCCAATTGTGGCACTTTACCCGGCTCTTCCCACTTGCCCTGTAGCGGTGGCAAGCGGGGTAATAAGGGGTTATTGTCACCGTTGATTGCACGGTGACAATAAGCCCGGTTAATAATGGAGAGGCGTCAATAAGACACCGATCCATTATTAATCCCAAAGTTATTAAATGTATAAAAAAAAGACACAGCAAGAAAAAAGTCTTTTAATGAAATAAAAGAGACAACACAGTTTTCATTTCTTTTATTACTCTCTCATTCCTGCGACGCCATCGATCTCCTGTAAAAAAGAAAAAAAACAAACCAACAGTATACCACCTGTCCGACGCAGTCCATAACGATAGTCCCACGACGATCCAGCTCTGCTACATCGCAATGACAGGCAGAGCCTGTCATTGCAACGCAGCACAGCTGATTACCTGCTTCCCCGGCGGTGACGTCATCGGACTGACTGCTTTACGGTCGCGATTACCCAGCAGTCACTGCAGTTATCGCGAGAAACTGCATGTGACCGCCGGGGAAAGAAGATGGCGGCCATGAAGCAGTGCAGGACGTGACCGCCGGAGATCTTCTGCCGGGTAAGTGCCGCTGACTCCTGACAGACCCGACCGACGGACACTGACAGTGACAGTGACAATCCCGATTCCGGTATCCGATATGACGAAAATATCGGAACTCGGAATCGGAATTCCGATACAGCTAATATCGGCCGATACCCGATATTTGCAGTATCGGAATGCTCAACACTAGTTGTCATTATTATTTAAAAAGAGAAAACATTAGTTTGACAATAAATGGCTTCACCCAACCAATAACCATTGAGTGGAGAAAAAGTTTTGGTGTTATCATTCGTATTCTCTACAAAAAGAAGAAGAAGGCAAAAATTCTGTCGGGGTATGTAAATTTTTGAGCACATCTGTACATATACACAGGTCACATTATTCACAGACACATACATACAATTCACCATGCACATGGATGTGTACATACACATGTCACTACATGTACACATGTCAGCACATACACGGACGCATACATACACACACGACACCACATACTCACTCATACATGGTGCATGTACACACTAATACACATACACGTCATCTCATACACATCACCACTTACATGTATTCATACATAAACACAAACATACTCAAACACACTTAACCATGTACACATCATCAAGTACACGGGTGTATATAATCACACTCTTACCCACACTACTATGTACAACATCACTACGTTAATGGCTGCACAGTTGTCACCACACACACAGACACACAAGTAACCACAAACACAGACTCACACATGCACACACATTCACACATGTCATTACATACTTGAACGAACATATAAACACCTCGACATATATATACAGACACACACATACATACATATATCACCACAGACAGTGATGCATACATGCACACATCACCATGTAAATAGATGCACAAATACACATGTCAGCACGTACACGGATGCACACATACACACGTCACTACATACACTGATGCACACATACACACATCACCATGTACACAGATGCACACATACACATGTCACCACGCATACACACATTGCTAAATACATGGATGCACACATACACATAAATGCAATCATACAGTACAGTCATGGCCAAAAGTTTTGAGAATTACACAAATATTATATTTTCACATGATCTGCTGCCCTCTGGTTTTTATGTGTGTTTGACAGATGTTTTTATCACAGACAGAAATATAATAATTGCAAACATATGAGTAACAAAAGCTTATATTAACAGTTAGAATGAGTTAATGCAGCAAGTCAATATTTGCAGTGTTGACTCTTCTTCTTCAGGACCTCTGCAATTCGCCCTGGCATGCTCTCAATCAACTTCTGGACCAAATCCTGACTGATAGCAGTCCATTCTTGCACAATCAATGCTTTCATTTTGTCAGAATTTTTAGGTTTTTGTTTGTCCACCCGTCTCTTGATGATTGACCACAAGTTCTCAATGGGATTAAGATCTAGGGAGTTTCCAGGCCATTGACCCAAAATCTCTATGTTTTGTTCCCTGAGCCATTCAGTTATCACCTTTGCTTTATGGCAAGGTGCTCCATCATGCTGGAAAAGGCATTGTTGATCGCCAAACTGCTCTTGGAGGGTTGGGAGAAGTTGCTCTTGGAGGACATTCTGGTACCATTCTTTATTCATGGCTGTGTTTTTAGGCAAGACTGTGAGAGAGCCGATTCCCTTGGCTGAGAAGCAACCCCACACATGAATGGTTTCAGGATGCTTAACAGTTGGCATGAGACAAGACTGGTGGTAGCGCTCACCTTGTCTTCTCCGAATGAGCCGTTTTCCTGATGTCCCAAACAATCGAAAAGGGGATTCATCAGAGAAAATAACTTTACCCCAGTCCTCAGCAGTCCACTGCCTGTACCTTTTGCAGAATATCAGTCTGTCCATGATGTTTTTTCTGGAGAGAAGTGGCTTCTTTGCTGCCCTCCTTGAGACCAGGCCTTGCTCCAAGAGTCTCCGCCTCACAGTGCATGCAGATGCACTCACACCTGCCATTCCTGAGCAAGCTCTGCACTGCTGGTAGCCTGATCCCGCAGCTGAAACACTTTTAAGAGACGGTCCTGGCGCTTGCTGGTCTTTCTTGGGCGCCCTGGAGCCTTTTTGGCAACAATGGAACCTCTCTCCTTGAAGGTCTTGATGATGCGATAGATTGTTGACTGAGGTGCAATCTTTCTAGCTGCGATACTCTTCCCTGTTAGGCCATTTTTGTGCATTGCAATGATGACTGCACGTGTTTCTTTAGAGATAACCATGGTTAACAGTCGAGAAACAATGATGCCAAGCACCAGCCTCCTTTTAAAGTGTCCAGTGGTGTCATTCTTACTTAATCATGACAGATTGATCTCCAGCCATGTCCTCATCAACACCCACACCTGTGTTAATGGAGCAATCACTGAAAAGAGGTTAGCTGGTCCTTTTAAGGCAGGGCTGCAATGATGTTGAAATGTGTTTTGGGGGATAAAGTTCATTTTCTAGCCAAATATTGACTTTGCAAGTAATTGCTGTTAAGCTGATCACTCTTTATAACATTCTGGAGTATATGCAAATTGCCATTAGAAAAAGTGAAGCAGTAGACTTTGTAAAAATTAATATTTGTGTCATTCTCAAAACTTTAGGCCATGACTGTACACACTTCCCCAAGTAGGCGGACTCAAACGGGAACACAAATATACTGCAATGGGGAACTTAGGCTGCATTTAAACATACAGAAAATTCCTGTACTATTTCTGCCTGATCCACAAATATGTGATACATTTGTTCCCTTTTAGCTGAGTTTCACCCAGCCTTCCTCCAAACAAATAAAAACAGAGAGATTCCATATTATAAGCCTTCCTTATTGCAAGCTGATTCTAACACTTATTTATAAAGCTCCTTCCACATGGTGTGATGAAGCCTTCAGTGGCCTCCTCATTGATGCAGCATTATCGGATTCCTGTTCTCCAATTGGTGAGGCAGCATGGTTGCTGACCAACAAGCTTGAGAGTACACCTAGTACAGTGTCTCGCAAACCCCGTCCTCATGTCATGGCCCCCAATGCTTCATGTTTTCAATATTATCTTAGTATTGCAGAGGTGAGAAAACCTTAGGCAGTTTCTGATGCATTAATAATAATTTAAATTTTGTGAAATACTAAGGAAAACATGATGTGTTGGGGGCCATTAGGACAGGAATTTGGGAACCCTGATTTACTTCAGCATGATCTGCAATGTTTATTGGATGAACGCCATCTCTGAATAAGCCTTTACTGAAACTATGTGTATATGTATAAATATAGATACCGTATTTTCCGGCATATAAGACAACAGGGCGTATAAGACGACCCCCCAACTTTTCCAGTCAAAATATGAAATCTTCTTAAAAGTGGGGGGGTCTTCTTATACGCCGGGTGTCATCTTATACGCCAGGAGTGATCCCGATGACGAAGGGAGGGGGTGTCTCAGAGGGAAGGTGTTGGATACCTGATCGTATCAGCACTGCTCTCTGTGGGTCAAGGCACTGGGGGGCGGCATCTGAGGCTCCTTTTTTAGCAGCCTGTGGGGGCTCTGTGCTGGGGGACGGCAGCGGTGGCTCTTTGTGCAGTGTGGGGCTCTGTGCTGGGGGATGGCGGTGGTGGCTCTTTGTGCAGAGTCAGGGCTCTGCAGGCATTTCCTCAATCACCGGAGGCCCCGGCGAGCTCCATTGCTGCGATGCGATGGCCTCCGGGAAAATGGCAGCTGGTGGGCGGCGCAAGCTCAGATACAGATCTCGGCAACGAGATCTCGCGACGAGATCTGAATCTGAGCACCAGCGGCCATTTTGCCGTAGGCCACCGAATCGCAGCAATGGAGCTGATGTGGCCTCTGGGCTCTGAGGAACTGCCGGCGGAGCCCCCACGCTGCATAAGGAGCCGCCGGCCAAGCCCCCAATGCTGACCAAGAGCCGCCGTCGCCCCTCCAAGCACAGAGAGCTGCACATAGCACCGCACAGAGCACCGCAAGGAGGTAATAGTGATATGGCACTTTATATACACCTTCCCGGTGGGACGCCTCCTCACCTCATCATTCGGACCACTCCTCCGCACCGCCCTATAAGACGATACCTGGCGTATAAGACGACCCCCGACTTTTTCGAAGATTTTCAGGGGTTAAAAAGTCGTCTTATATGCCGGAAAATACGGTAGATAGATAGATACATACAGATGGTATATACATAGGTTATATTAAGTGCTGATCAGTGCTGATCAGCTGCATGAGGTATGAATAGAATATAAAGGAAAAATGAATGCCCCAACAGGAACTCACTTTAAGCAAATGCAACTAAAGGAAACTACTCTATCTCATCAGATCCTACATGTCATATAAAAAATTTTATTTTTCATTTTAAATATATGTATGCTTTAGATGCAAATGTAGTGAAATGATTTTCAATGTATGCTTTAAATGTTGCTGTAGTAAGTATACTTACATTTACCGGAGTGGCCAAAATGTTATTTGCAATCAATTTTTCACTAAATTTTATCAGTGGTCATTGTGCAGATTTCATCAAACACGCCCGCCACTGACATAAAACATTTCACATGTTGGCTTTTTCAACTGGTAATCTTTTTTTTTGAAGGACCCCAACACATCAATAATGAAGGATTCTTAGTTGACCAAGTTTTAAATTTTTTTTTTTCCAAATCAATCACAGAGGGAAAATATTAAAAAAAAATGTGTTACATTTAAATCAACCATTTTAAACTAAAACTGTGAGGAATCAAAGACTACAGGGGGCGTTTTGGGAGTACAAATAGGGACTCAGTCAAATTGCCCGGCTAGAAAAAAGTTTGAAATAAATCTGCAATTTGCTGTGACTATTTTTTGGTGTTTTTCTAGCTAAAAAAAAAACCCAAAAAAAGGCAGTTTGCCCCTTTCAATTTTTCCCCTTAATTTTAAAAAAAGTAC
>JARQOD010000006.1:221981830-222363767 GCA_033576555.1 Oophaga sylvatica | reverse complement strand
CGTGCGCACGTTACGTGCGGCCGCACCGCGACGCAAAACTGTTTTTGCGATTGAAAAGTGACCGCAGCAGCCATGCGGCAGCCAAGCACAGATATGAGATGCTGTTGCAATCGCAATACCACTGTTCCAAGGTAGGCGATCACTATGGCGTGTTATGTCTTTATGGCTGGTGATCGTGACAATCTTCACCTTGCAAGTCACAATGGCTTTTGCATCTGTTTGCATATCTGTGTAGCTGCAGTGTGAGTAGTCAAATAGCGATCACAATAACATCGCATATCTTGATGGCTGGGGCTCGCTAATCCCCTTTGCAAGTCACAATGGCTTTTTGCATAGCGTGAGTAGTCAAATAGCGATCACAATAACATCGCATATCTTGATGGCTGGGGCTCGCTAATCCCCTTGCAAATCACAATGGCTTTTTGCATATCTGTATGCATAACTGCGTAGCTGTGTGAGTAGTCACATTGCAATCACAATGACGTCGCATATCTGTGAATAGCTGATTCCCTGGTGAATGTTGACCTTTACCTCCCCAGAATTTTTCAATATATGTATAACAATTTTTTAATCTTTCATATTATGACTAAAATATATATATTATATATTTAAACTTTATATATGCAGCTGTGGTGTATTATCTGTTATATATAATTATAATGTTTGAACGCTACTGAGACCATATGCCCTTTAAATAATTGAAAATATTTGAAACTTTTTTCTTTATTTTTTTAACAATTAACTCCTATGACTGATGGTACTCCCATGAGCATGTGTGTGACAAGTAGATACAATGTAAAACAAAAAATAGACAACAAAAAAGCCTTTGAAAAGATTTTAAAAACTGCAGCTGCTGGTAACATGTGTCTTTGCCATCCCCATTACTCCCTCCGCACATCTCACCCATCATTAGCCCTTCTCCCATATTGGTAAAATAATTGAAAAAAACACGAATGCATTTTTAAAATAAAAATATTTTATTATCAAAACATTGTTAAAAAAAGGGTAAAGTAAAACATTCTCAAAATCTAACTAGACCTGATGCTGCCAACTCACTGCACCAGACCCATTAAAGTAATGGCAGTACTTGTCTCTGCTGGCCTTCGCAGCGTCCTTGCTCCTGCCTTGATTGACAGGTTGAAGGCCTGCAATAGCGGGATCATTGTCACGCCATTCTCCAAGCAACACGTCACCATTGTTGTCCGAGTCCATGAATCCTGGCGGACTGTAAGTACCTGCATCGCGTTTTCTTAGAAAATTGTGCAGCACACAACAGGCCAACACCACAGAGTCTATGGATTCCAGCTTCATGTTGATTGGAGTGTGGAAAACCCTGAAGCGGTTGGCCATTATGCCGAAGGCATTCTCCACAACGCGCCGTGCCCTAGAGAGTCTGTAATTAAAAATCCGCCTTTCCCCTGTCAAAGTCTTTTGTGGGTACGGTTTCACGAGATGCTCATGAAGGGGGAAGGCTTCATCGCCCACAAACACAAAGTTTAGGTTGGCGGTGGTGTCCATGTTGGTTGGCAAGTTAAGTTTATTATTCAACAACCGTTCACCAAAACTTGTGTGCTCCAAAACGCCACCGTCAGAAACCCTTCCATTAATGCCAACATTAACGTCAATAAATTCATAATTGGCATTAACAAGGGCCATGAGGATCACGCTGAAGTAGCCCTTGTAATTATGAAAAAAGGATCCGCTTTTGGCTGGTTGCGTGATCCGCACATGTTTGCCATCCAAGGCACCACCACAGTTTGGAAACTGCCAAATCCGTTCAAAATCAGAGGCAATAATTTGCCATTCCGCCACTGATTTGGGAAAAGGCATGTAGCTCCGTAAACTGCGGACGATGGCGTTGCATGTCTCCGGAATTAGTTCTCCAAGCAGCGACCGAGAAATTGCAGCAGAATATTGCAAATCTTTCATTGAACGTCCGGTTGCCAGAAATCGCATCGTTACTGCCAAATGTTCCTCTGCTGAAACAGCTGCACGCATCCGGGTATCCTGCCGTTCAATGAGTGGCTTCACAGCTTCCAGTAGGAGCTTGAATGAATCCTCCGACATCCGTAGATAATTCCGGAAATCCTGCGGATTCTTCTCCTGCAACTCCCTCACTAGATGCATGTGGGTGAATCTGGACCTCTGCTCCAGGCATTCTCTGGTCCACATGCGACGCTTTCGCTTGGAGCGCCTCTCTTCCACCCGCGCCTCTTCCTGACGATCTGCCTCCATTGACAGTGCAACTGCCACAATCATACGCTCCGCGGTGGACAGGTTCATTATGTGCAACCTGTACGGTAAAGAAGAGAAAAGTTAATTACTAATTAATTACTATTAATAAAGTGTTTAAACAAAATAAAATAAAGAATAGAATAAAAAATATATAAAAAAAATTAAACTTTTCTGTTAACATTTAATATACAGTTTACAAGTGTCTACAATGGTGGGGGTGTAAAATAAATAAAGCAGACGAAAAAAAAAAAGTAAGGTAAGGGATGTAAAATAAATAAAGCAGACGAAAAAAAAAAAAAGTAAGGTCAGGGGTGTTAAATATATAAAGCAGACGAAAAAAAAAAATAAGGTCAGGGATGTAAAATAAATAAAGAAAAAAAAAATAAGGTTAAAAAACATTATCAAACAACATCACAAATAATATGTACCAAAATATCCCGAAGATCCAAATGAGGATAAATGGTGCTCTAGCGACTCAGACAGTATCGCAAAAACCCACCACTGCGCCACAAACAGGATCTCAAAACTCCGACACGAGATACTATCCTCGCAACAACGCAAAAAGAGACCCATAAAGTGCTCTGGAAACAATGGATGGGGCGCAGTTATTATAGCTGAGGTGATGTTGTGGTCACCAATCAGAGCTGTAGGGCGTTAACAAAAGAAAACAAAGTCCCGCCTGTGCCGCTGACTAATACATCGTTAATGAGGTCGCACATCGTTCACAAAAGGTGCCAGACACAGCGATATAGCGTCACCAGCGGGACGCCAACGATCAAAATACGGTCCAGAACTCTAGTGAACGATCAGCGAGATCACAGCAGGAAGCTCGTCGCTGGCAGATGCCGCACACAACAACATCGCTAACGGGATCGCTAAATAGTGACGTTTTTTAGCGATTCCGTTAGCGATGTTGTTTAGTGTGGCATACCCTTTACCTAACCTCTTACCTTCACACCTGATCTCATCTGCTGACCTGTTTTTGAATCTCACATCTCTCCTACAGAAACACAAAACTAGTGGCCACTCCCCTTCTTTCATTTGCTAGCTCTCTCTTTATTTTCCTAACAGCTAATGACATATATGCAAATCTTGGACTGCCACAGCTGATAACCCCCATTATTTTTCCCTCTTATCACTGCCCTCTAGAAACTACCACGATCTCTAAAATGAAAAAACCCTTACTCAGCTAGTCCCTCTCTCAGGAGCGCTTTGAAACACCCATTCCATCTGCAATAAGCTCCATGTCATTCATGACCTCTTCACTTCTCTCAACCTATCCTTCCTCGGCCTCATTGAAACATGGCTAATGCTCTCCAAAATGGCCACCCCTGCTGTGCTCTGCTATGATGGCCTTCACTTCAACCACACTTCATGCCCTGGCAACAAACATGGAGAAGGATTGGGTCTTCTTCGTTCTAACACCTGCACCTAAACAGGCTTACTTCACAACCCTTGTATCCTTTTATCTCACAACCCCAAACAGCTATTTAACACTTTTAATTCCCTCCTCCACCCACAACTGCCCTCCTCTGACCTCCCTCATCTCTGACCAAAGACTTTCCATACACTTCAACAAGATCGATAAAATCAGTCAAGTCTTTACTACTCAACCACCACATGACCTATGTATACTAGACCATTGCTCTCCCCCACTAACCTTCTTCCCCACCTTCATTGACAGGGAACTTACTCATCTCCTCTCCAAATCACAGCTTCCCACCTGCGCTCTTGATCCCAACCCATCCCACCTCCTCAACCTCATCACCATGCTTATCCCAGCCCTAACCCAACTCTTAAACTTATTACTAACTTCTGGTACCTTCCCTTCTGCTTTTAGACATGTCACAATTATACCTATCCTGGAGAAGCCATCCCTCGACCTGACATCTATATCCAACTATCAACCCATTTCACTTCTCTTGTCTGCCTTGCTCTTTAAACTATACAGCCTGGATAAATCAGCAATGATCTGCTGAGAAAGATGAGTGCTTAGCTTGCAAGCCTGTATGAAAGTCAAAGACATGACATATGATGTAACTGAATGGGTTAAGGCCTGTATCATTGTTGTCATTTCACTGTCTAGCTTATTCACTGCCTGTACCCACTCAGTTTTCCCCTTCACCTCCAATTGCTGCTGATCCTCCACCTATTCCACATATTGCAGCATGCAACATGGAACTTAAGGGTCCCTAGCAGACACGGAAATGAACATGTGTAAGTTGCCATTCTTTTTAGTAGCTTTTTTGAAGGGACTTAATTAGCAACATACATACTTCATCAATTGCTAATAGTGGATGCCAAATTAACACATGCTTATGTTTTATTTTACTAGATAAAACCATCAACTTCCTCAAGCAGGTATATTTCTAACATAAATGTTGCACAATTAAAGTTAGGATGTGTGGTAAACAGAGTGTGAATTATTTTAAATAACTATCGGCAACCAGAATGTTCCAGGCAATGTTGCTCATGACAATTCCCAGTTGAAATTGATGGGAAGCCAGAATGTGAGAGATTTGCTGCTTGAAACACATCAGCAACTTTTGTGCTGTGTTGATTTTGTCATTCTTATTTTCAAGCCGTAAAACTGCTTGGTAGTGCTTTTATTTTTATGAACAAAAAGAATGAGGTCAGTGATTGGAGTCATCACTGTCTGTAGCTGTTGGGGATGGTGTCATATTAGTTGAGTACTTTCATTTGGATAACTGGGTATCTTCCAGCCAAACTGAATGTACAGCATTATTTCTTGAATGTCATTCAACTCCCAAGTCTTTAAGACAGTTATTGAACTAACAGCAGTTTGGCCAGGTGAGAGTTTCCTCCATATACAATCTGGGATGGATATCAGTGGTATAATGGAGAAGTAGAAAGAGAAGGAGGAGTGCATGAGCATGACAAGCATGACATGACATGAGCATGACAGCTGTAGTGCTGAATAACAATGACAGTGTTGATGATGACAAATTCCAGACACTACTTGAGGATGTGACCTGGCTGACAAAAAGAAAAGAGTGAGAGTATGAGGGAGGAGGGCAACTTTAGATTTGCTCTGTTGAATGGCATGTATCATCTGTTGATTGAGATCCATAGCTCTTAGTCAATACAAGCTGGGATGTCAACTGCTTAGCTTCCTCTTTCAGAGCAAGAAGCTCCTAGAAATGGATGGAAACAAAGCATTAGAGAGTTCTGAAGTGGCCAGCAATGAATCCGATCTAAAATACATTGAACACCTGTGTAGAGATCTCAAAATTGCTTTTGGGCGAAGGCACCCTTCAAATACGATAAACCTGAAGCAGTTTGCAAAAGAAGAGTGGTCCAAAATTCCACTTGAGAGGTGTGAGAAGGTTTTTGATGGTTATAGGAAGCAATTGGTTGCAGTTATTTATTCCAAAGGGTGTGCAACCAAATATTAAGTTGAGGGTGCCAGCAATTTTGTCCAGAACATTTTTGGGGTTTTGTGTGACAATATATCAAATTTGTCCTTTTTTCTCTGTTTTTAGTGTTGTTCCAACACACCCAAAGGAAATAAACATGTGTATTACAAAACATGTAATTGTAAAAATTTTCTTGAAAAATATTTTATTTTACTGGAAGTTTCAAAGATGTCAACATTTTCATCTATGTGTGTAGAGAACACTCTAACTCCTGAAAATTTAAAGACTCTGCACAACTTTTAATCTAATCTGTATTTGTCTGGGGAGAAGTACACAGAAGTATACTAGTTGACTATCTAACTAAGACTTTAGTCTTCCAGCTTTGAGTGAAAGTGATAGAGAATTTTTAGAGCTGCCAATTTTCCTGGAGGAGATTCAATGAGCAATAGGAGAAATGCTAAATCACAATACTCCTGGGTCTACCAACATCACAGTATAAATCTTTAAAATATTTGAAGAGTGTAGATCCTGCATCTCTGCCTGCAGTCCCTCTTCCTCTGCAGAGACATCAGCGTGCTCATCGCCAAGGCTCCTGTCCTGCTCCTTCCCAGTCTGCTGCTGCCCATGGTGCATGCACTCCTAGCAGATCTTCAGGCACTGTGCTTAGAGCACGTGCACTCTTCCTCTTTCTTAAAAGGGCCATGCGGATTAATCTAAAGTTTTCCCAACCAATAGCTGTAGGTCACTTACTATTTAAACCGCCTCCTCCAACATAAATGTGCCCGTTCAATGTTGTGAGTTTGCTTCTAAGGCCGGAGTCACACTAGCGAGAAATATGGACGAGTGCAATGCGAGAAAAAATTGCATTGCACTCGGACCAATGTTAATCTATGGGACAGCTCCCATCATCCGATTTTTTCTCGTCCGTTTTATACATGCGAATGAAATCGCAGCATGCTACGATTTGCACCATATTATGGCCGAGACTCACCAATGCAAGTCTATGGATGCGAGAAAACATCGGATTACACACAGACCAGACGTGTGACTTGCGAGAAATACGCACCGGTGTCCTTTAGAAAAGTCGGCAATTCATCTCCGGCTATACTGTAAAATTACACTGACAGGTTTAATAAAGAATAGAAAGAATAGAAATATACACATAGAATACATATATATACATGTCATTGTGACATATATATATATATATATATATATATATATATATTTATAGTTCAAACACTTCTACATAGTATAATAGCTGCTAATTCAATTGCCGGCTTTTATGAAATTACAGAAACCGACATGAAATAACACATGGTTTACATACAGTTAACCATGTCATTTCATGTAGTTTGATATATGGTTTTCACTAACAATTACATGAGTGTATGTGTGCAAAATTTCATACACGTAGGCGTTAATTAAACCTGTAGCGGTGGTTAATGGGTTGATAATGGGTTAAAGCCAACTTGCTATTGGAAGTTGACTTTAAGCCAGGTTAATAATTGAGAGTTGTCAATTAGACAAATATCAATTATTAGTCCTATTGTATGAATTAAAAAAAAAATGCACACATTAATTAAAAATCATTTTAATGAAATAAACACACAGTTTTTGACCATCTTCTATTGTAGTGGTATTCCTTCGATTCCCTTGTTCTCCTGTAATAAAAAAAAATAATAAAACAACATTATTCTTACCTATCCGGCGCTCAGTCAGGTAATCCTTCACAAAGGGTTAACAGGTTTACTGCGGGACCGGCGCTAATGCTGACAGCCTTGCAGTTAACCCCCGAATAAATGAGTTCCTCTCCCGGCTGACAGTAGAGGAAATGATTAGTTGGGAAACTTAATTGATTGTTTCCCAGGCTAATGAGTTCAGTTCAGGTCATCCGGGGACACCGCACAGCATCAGTGACGTCAGAGGGAGTCACTGAGAAACCTGCAGCACTGCAAAAGCGATCGCTGGTGAGACAGAGTGCTGTGCACTCTGTCACACCAGCGATCTGATAAAATACAGTGATGTCCCACCCTGGGACAAAGAAAAAAGTTAAAAAAATGAAAATCACAAGTGTAAAAAAATTTTTTCAAGATAATGGAAAAAAAAATTCCCCAATAAATTCAGTTCTTCCCGTAAATAAAATAACAAAACAATAAAAGCACACATATTTGGTATCGCCGCGTCCGTAACAACCCCCCTATAAACCTGTCCCACTAGTTAACCCCTTTAGTGAACCCCTTAAAAAAAAAAGCAAAAAATCAATGCTTTATCATCATAACGCCGAACAAAAAGTGGAATAACACGCGATTAAAAAGACGGATATAAATAATCATGGTACCACTGAAAACATCATCATGTCCGCAAAAAACGAGCCACGATACAGCATCATTAGCGAAAAAATAAAAAAGTTATAGCTTGCAGAATAAAGCGATGCAAAAATAAGTATTTTATATAAAATTGTTTTTATTGCATAAAAGCGTCAAAACCTAAAAAAAGATATAAATGAGGTATCGCCGTAATTGTACTGACCAGAAGAATAAAACCGCTTTATCAATTTTACCACACGTGAACCGGTATAAACGCCACCCCAAAAGAATTTCATGAATTGCTGATTTTTGTTCATTCTAACCTCCCAAAAATCGAAATAAAAAGCGATAAAAAAATGTCACAGGCTCAAAAATGGTACCAATAAAAATGTATACTCGTACCGCAAAAAATAAGACCTCACATGACTCTGTGGGCCAAAATATGCAAAAATTATAGCTCTCAAAATGTGGTGATGCAAAACTATTTTTTGCAATAAAAAGCGTCTTTTAGCTGCCAAACATAAAAACTTGCTATAAATAGTAAATCTGACGCCCTTTATCACACCCTTAGTTAGTGAAAAATAATAAAATTAAAAAATGTATTTATTTCTATTTTCCCATTAGGGTTAGGGTTAGGGTTGCGGCTAAAGTAAGGGTTAGGGTTGGGGCTAAAGTTAGGATTAGGGTTAGGGTTGTGATTAGGGTTAGAGGTGTGTTAGGGTTAGGTTTGTGGTTAGGGTTATGGTTAGGGTTGGGAATAGGGTTAGGAGTGTGTTGGGGTTTGGGTTGGAGTTAAAATTGGCTGGTTTCCACTGTTTAGGCACATCAGGGGCTCTCCAAATGTGACATGCCGTCTGATCTCAATTCCAGCCAATTCTGCTTTGAAAAAGTCAAACTGTGCTCCTTCCCTTCTGAGCTCTGCCATGTGCCCAAACAGTAGTTTATCCCCACATATGGGGTATATGCATACTCAGAACAAATTGCACAATAAATCTTGGGGTCCAATTTCTTCTATTACCCATGGGAAAATAAAAAATTGGGGGCAAAAATATCATTTTTGTAAAAAAAAAATGATTTTTTTGTTTTTATGGCTGTACGTTATAAATATCTGTGAAGCACTTGGGGCTTCATAGCGCTCACCACACATCTAGATAAGTTCCTTCTGGGGTCTATTTTCCAAAATGGGGTCAATTGTGGGGGTTTCCACTGTTTAGGCACATCAGGGGCTCCCCAAATGCGACATGACGCCCGCAGACCATTCCATCAAAGTCTGCAATCCAAAACGTTACTACTTCCCTTCCAAGCCCCGACGTGTGCCCATACAGTAGTTTTCTCACACATATGGGGTACTAGCATACTCATGACAAATTGGACAATAACTTTTGGGATCCAATTTCTCCTGTTTCCTTTGGGAAAATAAAAAGTTGGGGACTAAAATATCATGTTTGTGGATAAAATATGATTTTTTTATTTTCATGCTCGGGCGTTATAAACTTTAGTGAAACACCTGGGGGTTCAAAGTTCTCACCACTAGTGTTGAGCGATACGATACCGCAAGTATCGGGTATCGGCCGATATTAGCTCTATCGGCCTTTCGATACTTAGTTCCGATATTTTCGTCTTATCGGATACCGGAATCGGGATTGTCACTGTCACTGTCAGTGTCCGTCGGTCGGGTCTGTCAGGAGTCAGCGGCACTTACTTGGCAGAAGATCTCCGGCGGTCACGGGCTGGACTGCTTCATGGCCGCCATCATCTTTCCCCGGCGGTCACATGCAGTTTCTCGCGATAACTGCAGTGACTGCTGGGTAATCCCGGCCGTAAAGCAGTCAGTCCGATGACGTCACCGCCGGGGAAGCAGGTAGTCAGCTGTGCTTCGCCGGGATGTCAGGCTCTGCCTGTCATTGCGATGTAGCAGAGCTGGATAGTCGTGGGACAGTCGTTACTATGGACTGCGTCGGACAGGTGGTATACTGTTGGTTTGTTTTTCTTCTTTTTTTACAGGAGATCGATGGCGTCGCAGGAATGAGTGTATAATAAAATTAATGAAAACTGTGTTGTCTCTTTTATTTCATTAAAAGACTTTTTTCTTGCTTTGTCTTTTTTTTATACATTTAATAACTTTGGGATTAATAATGGATCGGTGTCTTATTGACACCTCTCCATTATTAACCGGGCTTATTGTCACCGTGCAATCAACGGTGACATTAACCTCTTATTACCCCACTTGCCACCGCTACAGGGCAAGTGGGAAGAGCCGGGTAAAGTGCCACAATTGGCACATCTTTTGATGCGCCAAATGTGGGGCTGCTGTAGCCTGGTATTATCAGGCTGTTGAGGGCCAAAATCCATGGGCCTTGACAGTCTTTTAATACCAGGCCGCAGCAGTCTGCATTTTACTTGGCTGGTTAACAAAAATAGGGGGACCCCTACGCCGTTTTTTTTTCGAGAGGGATCCCCTATTTTTGTTAACCAGCCAAGTAGCAGACTGCTGTGGCCTGGTATTATCAGGCTTGCAAGGCCATGGATATTGGATCCTTACCAGCCTGAAAACCAGGCCTCAGCGGTCTGCTTCATCTGGCTGGTTAACAAAAATAGGGGGACCCCACGCCAATTTTTTTCGAGGGGATCCCCTATTTTTGTTAATCAGCCAAGATATGCAGACTGCTGTGGCCTGGTATTATCAGGCTGGCAAGGTCCATGGATCTTGGCTCCTTAACAGCCTGAAAAATCCAGGCCTCAGCGGTCTGCTTCATCTGGCTGGTTAACAAAAATAGGGGGGACCCCACGCCAATTTTTTTCGAGGGGATCCCCTATTTTTGTTAATCAGCCAAGATATGCAGACTGCTGTGGCCTGGTATTATCAGGCTGGCAAGGTCCATGGATCTTGGCTCCTTAACAGCCTGAAAATCCAGGCCTCAGCGGTCTGCTTCATCTGGCTGGTTAACAAAAATAGGGGGGACCCCACGCCAATTTTTTTCGAGGGGATCCCCTATTTTTGTTAATCAGCCAAGATATGCAGACTGCTGTGGCCTGGTATGATCAGGCTGGCAAGGTCCATGGATCTTGGCTCCTTAACAGCCTGAAAATCCAGGCCTCAGCGGTCTGCTTCATCTGGCTGGTTAACAAAAATAGGGGGGACCCCACGCCATTTTTTATTCGAAGGGAACCCCTATTTTTGTTGATCAGTTCCCTCTGACGTCACTGATTGTGTCCCTGGCTGACCTGAAGTGAAAGTGGAAAGCAATCAATTAAGCTTTCCACTTCCTCTCCTGTCAGCCAGGAGAGGAACTCATTCATTTGGGGGTTTACTGTGAGGCTGCAGCATTAGCTGCGGTCCCTGCAGTAAACATTAACCCTTTCTGAAGGATTACACCGTGGGACCTGACTGTGCATGGGATAGGTAAGAATAATTTTGCTTTTTTATTTTATTTTTATTACAGGAAATGGTTTTTGCAGTCAAATAAAAGATGGTCAAAAACATGTCTTTATTTCATTAAAATGATTTTTAATTAAAGTGTGTGTGTTTTATTTTTATTTCATGCAATAGGATTAATAATTGATAGTTGTCTAATTGACAGCTCTCAATTATTAACCTGGCTTAAGGTCACCTTTCAATTGCAATGTGGCTTTAACCGCATATTAACCCTTTCGCCACCGCTACAGGGCAATGGGAATAGACGGGCAAAGTGCCAGAAAGGGCGAATCTAATTATAGATTTGTCTTTTCTGGGGTGTCTGGGGGCAGATGTTAGTAGCCAGGGGGGCCAAAAATAATGGTCCCTCTCTGGGCTATTATTATCTGCCCCCATTCGCTGGCTTTGTCTGTCTGGTTGCGAAAATAGGGCGGGAGCCCACGCATTTTTTTTAAACAATTTTACACCTCATATATATTATATATATATATATATATATATATATACATGTCATTGAATTTGTGACACATATATATATATATATATATATATATTTATATTTATAGTTCATACACTTCTACATAGTATAATAGCCGCTAATTCAATTGACGGCTTTTGTGAAAATGCAGAACCCGACATGAAATGACACTTGGTGTACATAGGGTTAACCATGTCTTTTCATGTCCTTTGCTATCTGATTTGCACAAACAATTACATCAGCTATGTGTGCAAAATTTCACACCTGTAGGGGTTAATTAAAGGTGTAAATTCGTAGCAAAAAAGTCCGTTTTTTTTACAACGAATTTACACCTTTAATTAACCCCTACAGGTGTGAAATTTTGCACACATAGACTGATGTAATTGTTTGTGCAAATCAGATTGCAAACGACATGAAAAGACATGGTTAACCCTATGTACACCAAGTGTCATTTCATGTCGGGTGCTTCTGTCTTTTCACAGAAGCCGACTTTACCCGGCAATTGAATCAGAGGATATTTTACTATGTAGAAGTGTATAAACTATACATATATGTATATATATGTCACAATGACATGTATATATATATATATATATATATATATATTTATATATATGTATTCTATGTGTGTATATTTAGTGTTTACAAGGAAATAAAGGTTTTTTTTAGTTGCGATATTTTGTTCCCATAGACTTACATGGGACTTCCGGTATCGGAATCGGATATCGCCGATATTTAGTGATATCGGCGATGCCATTCCGATCCGATATTTTTAGATATCGAGCAGTATCGCTCAACACTACTCACCACACATCTAGATTAGTTACCTGAGGGGTCTAGTTTCCAAAATTGTGTCATTTATGGGAGGTTTCCACTGTTTAGGCACATCAGGAGTTCTCCAAAAACGACATGGCTTCCAGCCAATTCTGCATTAAAAAAGTCAAACGTCGCTCCTTCCATTCCCAGCTTTGCCATGCACCCAAACAGTGGTTTACCCCCACATACAGTGGTTTACCCCCACATATGTGGTATCAGCGTACTCAGGACAAATTGCACAACAACTTTATCTGTCCATTTTCTCCTGTTACCCTTGGGAAAATAAAAAATTGGTGACTAATAGAAAATTTTTGTGGGAAAAAATAGGATTTTTTCTTTTCATGCCCGGGCATTATAAACTTCTGTGAAGCACTATGGGGTTCAAAGTGCTCACCACAGATCTAGAAAAGTTCCTTGGAGGGTCTAGTTTCCAAAATGGTTTCACTTGTGGGGGTTTCCACTGTTTAGGCACATCTGGGCCACTGCAAACGGAACATGACCCATCAACATCTGCATTCCAGAACATTATTACTTCCTTTCCAAGCCCTGCCGTACGCCCAAACAGTTTCCCCCCCCATATATGGGGTATCAGCGTTCTCAGGACAAATTGGACAACAACTTTTGGGGTCCAATTTCTTTGGGAAAAATAAAAAATTTGGACTAAAAAATCATTTTTGTTGAAATTTTTTTTTTCACACCCAGGCATTATAAACTTTTGTGAAACACTTGGGGGTTCAAAGTGCTCACAACAGATCTAGATAAGTTCCATAGGGGGTCTAGTTTGCAAAATGGTGTCACTTGTGAGGAGTTTCCACTGTTTAGGCACATCAGGGGCTCTCCAAATGCGACATGGCGTCCAATCTCAATTCCATCAAACTTTGGTTTGAAAAAGTCAAACGGCGCTCCTTCTCTTACGAGCTCTGCTGTGTGCCCAAACAGTGATTTTACTCCACATATGGGGTATTGGCGTACTCAGGAGAAATTGCACAACAACTTTATCTGTCCATTTTCTCCTTTTACCCTTGTGAAAATAAAAAAAAGTTTGTAAAAATCATTTTTGTGACTAAACAGTTAAATGTTCATTTTCTCTGTGATGCACCTGAAGGGTTAATAAACTTCTTGAATGTGGTTTTGTGTACCTTGAGGGGAGCAGTTTTTAGAATGGTGTCACTTTTAGGAATTTTCTCCCATATAGACCCCTCAAAGGGACTTTAAATGTGAGGTGGTTCCTAAAAATATGGCTTTGTAAATTTTGTTGTAAAAATGAGAAATCGCTGGTCAACTTTTAACTCTTATAATTTCCTAACAAAAACAATTTTGGTTCCAAAATTGTGCTGATGTAAAGTAGACACGTGGGAAATGTTATTTATTAACTATTTTGTGTGACTTATTTCTCTGTTTTAAGGGAATAAAAATTCAAAGTTTGAAAATTGCAAAATTTTCAAAATTTACACCATATTTGCGTTTTTTTTAAAAAATAAACGCAAGTTATATCAAAATCTTTTTTACCACTAACGTGAAGTACAATATGTCACGAGAAAACAATCTCAGAATCGCAAAGATCCATTGAATCGTTCCAGAGTTATAACCTCATAAAGAGACAGTGGTCAGAATTGTTAAAATTGGCCCGGTCATTAACGTGCAAACCACCCTTGGAGGTAAAGGGGTTAAAGCCAAATCCAGTAACGCTCCGACCCATCTTATACTTAAAGTATACTGGACCAGTAAAAAGTTGTAAGGTATGGGAGCTTATTGTAAATATCCTCCAATATGGAATAATACCTGCTTGAGGGAGCTCTGCCATCCGGAAGGGTTTGGTGAGTGGAGAAAACAAGAGTTCAAATACTTATATAAGTTATATTTGGATTTACACCTAAGTACGTTTGAACAACTAAAACAGATGTTCCAGTTGCGAAATTCAGATTTTAACAAATAACTATAGTGAAAACACACTATATGTACCCACATAAACATATCCTATCCTGGGACAAGGTAAAAAGTTTTTTTTTTTTTAAATTATACACATTTGGTATCGTCAAGTATGAAATGACCTGACCTATGGTACTGTCCCACTAGTTAACCCCATTCAGTGAACATCGTTAAAAAATACATGAAAAATGAGGGAAAAACTATGCTTTATCATCATCCTGCCAAACAATATGTGAAATAAAATGTGATTAAAAAAATAATGTAAACAACAATGGTATTTCTGAAAACGTCATTCTGTCCTCCAAAAAACAAGACAACATATAGCTCTTCCAGTGGAAAAATAGAAAAGTTATAGCTTCCAGAATAAAGCAAAGCAAAAATAATTATTTTTTCTATATAAAATAGTTTTTGTTGTGTAAAGGAACCAAACCATAAAAGAATATAAATGTGGCATCACTGTAATCATACTGACCCAAGGAATAAAGCTTCCTTGTCAATTTACCACAAGCCTAATGGCATAAAAAAAACAATTTCTTAACTGCTGGTTTTTGTTCATTCTGCCTCCCAAAAATTGGAATAGAAAGCGATCAAAAAATGTCATGCACCAAAAAAATGGTACCAATAAAAATGTCAACTCGTTCCTCAAAAATAAGCTGTCATATGACACACAGCAAAAATATGGAAAAATTATAGCTATCAAAATATGGCGTCTTTTAGTGTGTGACAGTAACCAAACATAAAAACTCAATATAAATCTGGTATCATTGTAAACAAACTGACCCAAGAATAAAGTCATCTAATTGCTTATACCAGGCGAGAAGCGGTGTTAAAAAATAATTAAAAACAATTCTTCACCTGCTGTAGATTTGTTCATTCTGCCTCCCAAATATCGCAGTAAGACTGTGTGATATATGGGGAGATTTTTTTCAACTCGTCTGTTACTTACCCCTATAATCAGGTGTTTCACTCTCCTCATTTAATTCTTCCAAAGTAGAAAATAAATTTCTATTTTGGAAGAATTAAATGAGGAGAGTGAAACACCTGATTATAGGGGTAAGTTTAAACCACCGGTACCTAAAAAGTTTCCCCCTTTAAATATTTCTCCCAATGTGGAATTGTTTGTCAAACTAGTAACAGACGAGTTGAAAAAAATCTCCCCATATATCACGCATGGAAACTTGCCCTTTGCCCAAAGACAGGCAATAAATGAATTGCGTAACCTCAATGAGGTGACTATAAAGCCTGCGGACAAAGGGGGAAACGTGGTGCTATGGCCAGTAAAAATGTATGAAAAGGAAGCCCTTAGACAGTTACGAGATAATGAATGTTACCAGAAAATGACATATAATCCCACCTTAGCCTATTTGAATGAGATTAATGAAATCCTGGAGGAAGCATTTAGAGAGGGAGTTATTTCTAAGGAATTAAGGGACAATTTGATACCTAAATACCCTAAGACAGCGTGTATATATTTCATCCCAAGAGTACACAAAAACTGTACCACACCTCCAGGACGCCCCATTGTGTCAGGCAATGGGAGCCTGTGCGAACTTATCTCCAAATATTTGGACTTCTATCTCAAACTAATAGTTATGGATCTTCCCTCCTATGTTAGAGATACTGGTGATGTCCTTAAGAAAATTGAAGGAATCCCTATGGATGGTGATATGTGGCTAGTAAGCTTTGATGTTGAATCACTATACACTTGTATACAACACAGAGATGGGTTACAAGCAGTAAAAATGTATCTCATGATGTCGGACCTTGATGCTGGTCTGACTAGACTATTATTAACATTACTTCAATTTGCATTAGAGCATAATTACTTTCTGTTCAGGGAAAATATTTACCTACAAAGACGAGGTACGGCTATGGGGGCGGCCTTTGCCCCCTCATATGCCAACCTCTTTTTAGGTATGTGGGAACGGGGCATCTTCCTCACTAATCCCATTGCATTTATCGAGAAGGTCCTGCTCTGGGTCCGGTATATAGATGATGTACTGATGATATGGCAGGGGACAGAGCAGGACCTTCTCGATTTTTTGAATATCTTAAATGATAACTCCCTGAACATTAAGTTGACATGCAAGTATAGTCAGGCCAGCATTGACTTTCTTGACATCATGATTACAAAAGGTGAGAATGGTTTCTTAGAAACCAATGTACATCGAAAAGAAACCTCAGTAAATTCAGTCCTGCATGCCACTTCTTCACATCCTAAATCATTAATAGAGGGTATTCCGACAAGACAATTCCTGATGGCAAGACGTATATGCTCAAGTGAGAGGGCCTTTGAGGAACAAACTAGGGATTTATCTTCCAGATTCACTGCCAGAGGATATTCGAATCGTAGCATTAAAAGGGGTCTTAAGAGGGCCAAGTTGGCAACACGAAATGATCTACTAACCCCTAAAAACAAAAATAAAAATGAAAACCCACAAAAAGTGAGATTCATATCCACATATAATGACAAGTGGTGGGAAGTCAAAAAGGCTTTAAAAAAATATTGGCCATTACTCCGAACTGATAAAACCCTAGAGAAATATGTCCCAGAATTTCCTTCCATCACATATAAAAGGTCTAACAACCTGAGAGACATCCTAGTACATAGTTATCATGGAGGTCAAAAATCTGAGAAGATCTTTGGATCCACAGGTCAAAAATGGGGCTTCTTCCCATGCAATTCATGCATCGCATGTCCTAATATGATGCGTGCTTTTTCATTTGACTCTAGTGATGGTAAGAAAACTTTTAAATCACTCAGCATATTACATGTAATTCAACTGGGGTGATTTACTATGCCCAATGCCCGTGTACTAAAATATATGTGGGCATGACCTCGAGACCCCTAAAAATCAGGGTCAGAGAACACCACAGGGACATAAAAAATGCCCGAGAGGAAAATGATGTCACCCTTCTGAAACCCATACCGAAGCATTTTAAATTATACCACGACTCTAATCCCAAATTGCTCAAGGTGATGGGCATAGATAAAATCTTTGTGGATTACAGGGGAGGAGATATAAAAAAGAAATTGGCCCAAGTGGAAACACAATGAATTTTTCGAATCGGATCTCTTCAATCGGAGGGACTCAATGAGGTTCTGAGTTTTGCCCCCTTTCTATAGGTGTTACCCATTTTTAAGTGTTTTTTATAGTCTTATTACTATACCTTATATATGCTTTTCTTAGTTTACAATAGGTCATATATATGTGTGATGTCATTGGTGTGGTTTCGGCCAGTGTCCTGGATATCCATGAAGCCCATGAATGTAAGATGTTTAAAGAAACAAGTGGAATGAGGATAGTCCCTCAATCAAGTGTATAGGACATCTTCCTGGAATACCAATTCTACAACTAATTTGAAATGAAAAAGTATGGAACCATACTCAGGATTCCTGAAGATATTGAAACACCGATTTGAGACTCACAGTATCTATGATACATCACTATATATATGGTGCTATAATTATTATTTCTGTTTTTTCATTTTTTATACTATTTTTTCCATTTTTGTTTATTTTTTAGGAAATATATGTATTGCATTTGGGATTGCAGTTTAATTTTTGCGGTCACATGGTGTTTAATATAATTATAACTGTACCTATTTACATGAAGTATCTTTGATCTTTGTATATTTGGATGCCAATTTGCCTATCACATAACTGTTGTCATCTTATCCCGCCTGTGTGTTGAATCTTGGGGCTTTAGTGGTGAAGCGCCGTGGGAGCTCATTTAGTCCAGCCGCCATGGCAACGCTTCCTCGTTCTGACACGTCGGACGAGGGGGCGTGGCCTGGTGGCGGATGACGCGCTCCTGTGACACTGTGGGTTACTGTGGTAACGCGTCCAGTCGGAATCGTAGCAGTTCCCTCCTCATCCTGACGTGTCGGATGGGAGGTGGCTGCACGGCCGACGGGGGCGCTGCCATGGTGCGTCACACGCCGAGGGCGGCAAGATTTCGCACACATGTGGAGGACATAACTGGTAAATGCAATTTATGTTTAGATATATAAGGGCGCATTTGATCATATGTTACATCACTAACCCCCATAGACGAAGCTAACGCGAAACGCGCTTCGGGGAACTCCTGGCTCCTATTAAGGTTGTATATGCTCTATGACCAGCACTAAAGTACCGTTCTGATTATGCCTTATGGATGTACTTATGGGGCCATGGCGGGCACTATCTTACTATAAACCTGTCATTTTGACAATATACTTGCTCGCTATTCTGGCACCTTTATAACTACACCATATATACCATCATTTAGATTCTACACCATTTATTAGCGGTATACTTTCCTGTGTATACATATTTTGGCAGCGGTGGTTATTGTATTGTATTGCATTAACGGTGGCAAACCACTAGTTACATTAACATATACAATATCTCTGCTCAAGTTGGATTTATATGCACCTATTACTGCTTTTTCATATAATAGATTTGTAGCTATATGGCATATGGTATCAGTATCTACTTTGATCTAGGACTCTTGGTTATATATCTGTCATAGTCAGCATTAACAGCTTTGGGAGCATACTGTATATACATCCCATTTTAATAGGTATTTTAACTGTCTATTGTCAGATATGAGTGTATTTTTTCTAATAAAGAATTGAAATTTTTGGCATAATGCTTCCAATGCTTTTTTGGATTATATTTCTGTATGGGAAGTGCCAGTCAATTAGGTCTATATCAGTAGGATATTTTTTCAAAAGGGAATTAGTAGCAGTCAGTTTCCTATGGATGCTGGTGCTTAGGGATCCATTCTCCATTTTTTCAATCAAAACATCAAGAAATGATAGTCTTAAAGGATTCCAATCAAAAGTAAAACTTAAGCCAATGTCATTCGTGTTCAGTTTAGTGACAAATTCAGCAAAGATTCTCCAGTGCTTCTCCAAATGATGAAAACGTCGTCTATATATCTTAACCAGAGAAGAGAATTTTCAGCTCCAACAACGTTACTATCACCAAAGACTACAGTCTCCTCCCACCAGCCCATTAGCAAATTTGCATAGGAGGGGGCACATGGTGTTAAAAAATAATTAAAAACAATTCTTCACATGCTGTAGATTTGTTCATTCTGCCTCCCAAAGATCGCAGTAAGGCTCGACTCACATTTATGCAGAGCACTTACACTGGGGTTTCTGTAAAAATCCCTGAATTATGAGATTCAGAGGAACTCGAGAAGGAAGATTCCCTATAATGAGGCTGATAGAGGCACTGTGGACGGCGTCTGGCCACCTATGATCCAGCAGTGTCCGTATTTTTAGGCATGCATAAAAGTATAGAACGTCGGATAAATGTGATACCAAATATTATGTAAAATGTTTCCAACAAAAGGTTCAACTTATTCCACAAAAACAGCAAGTTTCAGCTACATCCTCTGTTAATGGAAATATAGGGGGCTTCCATGTACAAAGGCTCTGGAAAAGTGCTAGAGCTACTTACCCCCAAAAAAATCAGCATATTCTGAACTCCCAATTCCAAATACCCCATCCCTTTTGAACCTCAATGTGTGTAAACCACATTTAGCATCCACATGTTTGGCATTTCTGTAGCGATGACAGCCTGCCTAATTTACGGGTGAGTGTCTCCAAAAGCATGAGCTTTGCACCACAACATACTGGTGACTACAATGGAAGTTTGCAATTTTCACATTTTCTTCTCCCAAATCCAAATGCCCCCCTCCATTCTGAGTCCCAGTGTACCTAAACAATATTTAGCACCCACATGTTTGGCATTTCTTTAGTGATAAGAGCCTGCCTAATGTACAGGAGCATGTCTCCAAAAATACAGTCTGGGCATAATGTTCTGGTCACTACAGCGGTAGCTTGCAATTTTCACTCAGCAACATCCACTGCTGCTTGTGTTAGGCATCAGCATCAAGATCCCGCCGCTGTACAGGGGGAATCTCGAGCCATATCCTCTGTGGTCTCCCATTCTTCTTCAGCCGCAGAGCATCCCGCTCAGCGGAGATGTCGGTCCCAGCATCTTGCTCAGGCTAATGCTATGCGTTTGGTAGCTGCTGCTACGCAGGTTCAGCTATAGCAACCAGCAATAGCGGTGAGCAGACGTTCCTGGGACTAAGGCCTGCTTTTCTCCATCTGAGCATGCCCATGAAATGACCGCTCATTGATGGTCAGAGGTAACATGCTCAGATCCTCAAGCAGTTCAGAATAGGCCATCAGCAAGGTCCTGGATGGCTGCAGTTATAAAAGGATAGCACGGCCGTGTGCTAGTATAAACCATGTGGTGTGTGAGCGAGTGGACATGCTACCACTCTGTGTATGCACGGGTGTGTGGGCCTAGAATCTGCCGAGCTGTCGGTGTTTATGACCGTCTAGTGTTCCTTAGTCAGGCATGTTTTTACTCGGTATGACCTAGTTCCTGTCTCTGCCACATGTGCTGCTTAGCACAGGCTGTTTACAGGGCACAGTCATTCCAAGTGCTCTGGCACACACCTTTTGGTACCGCTCTGTGGTCAGTTGAGCTTTTTGCTCTTGTTTTTTAGTTAGCTGTGTTAGCTACCACTGAGCGCCAAGAAGTGGCATCGCTAGTGTGACGCCATGCGCATTATGGGTCTGGTCAGACTCAAGTCCCCACGTTCTAGGGGTTGAGCCTAGGGACTTCACTCGCACCATATCAGCTGTGTTCTGTGATATGTAACAGGGAACAGCGCTCTATCATTTTGTTGCGGCAGCTCTGTGAAGTAACAGAGTTCGCCGCTGTTCATACCGGGTGACATCTAACCCGTGTGTTGTCGGCGTTCAACAGCCGCCTTGTTCCGCCATTGCTTAGCAACAGGTTCCAACTCTGCACAGTGGACACCAGTTTGCGAACACACCTTATTATTATTATTATTATTATTATGTATATTTAATTTGGTGCGTTCCGCCAACCCTAACAGCTTGTTTCTGGAAAACACCCATAGAGTCAAAATCGTTGCTATACTAGTAGGTAAATTCCCAAAGGGGTATAATTTCCAAATGGGGTCACTAGAGGGGGAATTTTGGTCTACTCGCACTTAGGAGGTTCTGTATTTGGAATCCACAAACTAATCTAGCAAAATCTGTGCTCCAGGAAGAAAATAGCATTCTGTTCCTCCCAAGTCTCGCTGTATACAGTAGCTAAACAGAACTGTACAGCCACATATGGGGTATTTTATTCAGCAGAAATTGTGGGATAAATTTTAATGCCATTTTTACCAATTTCCCAGTGTGAAAATGCAAAATCTGGGGTGAAACAAAATTTTAGTGGTAAAAAAGTAATTATTTTTTTCTTCACTGCCAAATGGTATGAAATTCTGTGACCCATCTGTGGATTCATTATGATCACTGAACTCATAGATGAATTCATTGAGAGGTGTATTTTGTAAAATGGGGTCACTTATGGGGGGTTCTGCTGTTCTGGAGTCTCAGGTGCTACCAATGTGACATGGCACCCTCAAACCAGTCCAGCTAAATGTAAACGCTAATATGGTTCTTCTTCCATTCTGAGCTTTGCACTGTGCCTCAAAAGTAGTTTTTGACTACATATGGAGTATTTGTATACTCAGGAGAAATTGCACAATACATTTTGGGGTCCATTTTCCCCTGTTAACCTTGTGAAAATAAAATATTACAGTCTAAAAGAACATTGTTGCAGAACAAAATGTGATGTTTTATTTTCATGGTTCAACATTAAAAAGTTCCATGACGCACCTGGGGATTCAAGGTGCTCACCACACATCTAGATAAGTTTCTTGAGGGGTCTAGTATACAAACTATGGTCTGTCCAAACATGACATGACACCCGCAGAGCATTCCATCAAAATCTGAGTTGCAAAACATCACTCCATTCTTTCAAAGCCTTACCGTGTGTCCAAACAATAGTTTACCCCCACATGTGGGGTATATGCGCACTCAGGAGAAATTGAACAACAAATTTTGTGGTCCATTTTCTCCTGTTACCCTTAAACATTGTAAGGAAAATTTTATTTTTTTTATTTTCACTGTTGAGCGTTTTAAACTTACTGTCACGTCGCCGTTGGATTCAGTGGCTGGTGTCCCTGCCTCGGGCGCTGGGAGGCGCCAGACTCCTTCGGCTGGTGGTGCCGGTGATAGGAGTGCGGTATCCTCATATGGTTCCGCTCCTTTGACGCCGGTCTCTGTCGCTGCGCATCGCCATGTTTCGCCTGTGGGTAATGTTGGCAACAGAGAAGGGGTCCCTGCGCAGGCGTCTGGTGGGCGTAGGCTTCGCTCTTCTGTCAGAGGTGAAGTGGTGGTGTCAGTCATGCATCACCATCTGGCCTGGTTCTGGGGCGGTCCAGATGAGGTCATCAGACTGTGAGCCTGTGAGAGGTAGCCAGGCCCTTCAAATGCCTTGGAGCCTGGCTTGTAGGCCGCCAGATATAGTCTTGGTTTCCCCAGTGTGCTAGTTTGTTTTGCTATTGTATTTCTGACCTTTGCCTGGATTTCTGACTGTTCTACTGCCTGCCGATTTTGTACCTCTGCTGTCCGCCTGGTTTTGACTTGAACTTTAGCCTGAATTTCTGACCCTTCTACTGCCTGCCGATTTTGTACTTTTGCCCCCCTCCTGCTTTTGACCCTTGGACTTCTGACTACGCATTTGGTCTCGCTTTTTATTCCCGTCCTAGCGTCCTTCCTACTCCGGTCCACTGCTCTCATAGGCAGCTACCCCCTGGGCTTCTCTATAATTCCAGATCCCTGTATAGGGGTAAAGGGTCTCGGGGTTTCTCGGGGTGCTGTCTTACCTGCAGTTCAGACCTGCAGTGGGCGGACGTCACACTTCTATGAAGCATCTTGGGGTTCCAGGTGCTCAACACACATATGGATAAGTTCCTTGAGGGGTCTAGTGTCACGCTGTCTCTGAATACAGGAGAACCGGGGTCTATGCTGACCCTAAGCTGGGGTCCTGGCTAATCCCTCTACCTGGAGGTACTGTTGATGGTACAGAGGTCCAGGCCACCAGCGTAAACCCTATCTCCTGTGAATCCCTAACCACTGTAATCTAGTCCTGAGAAGGACCCTGATTACCACCACAGGGATCAGGAAGGTATCTGCCTTCACACACAGTATAAGACAAACGAGACAGTACAAGGGGTAAAATAAAAGAACACCTTGCATACAAAACTACCAATACAGAGGGAACACAAACGGGTAGGGAGATAACTAATAAAGTGAGGAGAGGAGAAAACCACAACAGGTATTCTTAGCTTAGACTTCTCAATACGATCCGCTCTGCTGGTCTGCATGAATGCTTTCACCGACACTTCCCAGCAGACAGGCAGGTATAAGAAGGAAACCAATTAACAAAACATTAATTGCAGCTGAGCGAGGCTGGTCAGTCCAGCACAGAGAGAGAAAGAATTAACCCCCTCAGTGCCGAAAAACACCCAGCACCAGAAACTCAGCTGTGCGAAGTCAGAGTGTGCAATCGCAACGATCTTCGCAGCGACACACCCGTGACATCTAGTTTCTAAAATGGGTTCACTTGTGGGAGTTTTCCACTGTTGAGGCATATCAGAGACTTTCCAAACGCGACTTTGCATCCGCTAATTATTCCAGCAAATTTTGCATTCAAAAACTCAAATCGCGGTCCTTCCCATCCGAGTCCTGCTGTGCGCCCAAACAGTAGATTTCCTCCACATATTGGGTGTGCTCAGTGTACTCAGGAGAAGTTGCACAACAAATTGTATGGTGCAATTTCTCCTGTTAACAGGGCTATAAAACATTTGTGTGAGTGATTTTTTTACTTTCACATCTCAACATTTTAAAGTTCTGTGAAGCTTCACTGAGGGGGTTTATTTTCCAAAATGTTTTCACTTGTGAGTGGTTTTCACTGTTTAGGCACATCAAAGGCTCTGCAAATGCGACATAGTATCTGCTAATTATTCCAGCAAATTTTACATTCAATAAGTGAAATGGCGCCCCTTCCCTTCCAAGCTCTGCAAAGTACCAAAACTGTAGTTTTCACCCACATATGGGATATCATATAATCATCATATCATGGGGTATAATCGTCATACTCAGGAGAAATTGCACAACAATTTTTTTTTCTTTTACCAAAATTAAAAAAATGTGGAAAAAACGTTAAATGTTCATTTTTCCTTCCACATTCCATTAATTCCTGTGAAGCACCTGAGGGGTTAATAAACTTTTTGAATGTGGTTTTGAACACCTTAAGGAGCGCAGTTTTTAGAGTTGTGCCACTTTTGAATATTTTCAATAATATAGGCCCTGAAAGTCACTGCAAATGTAATAAGGTCCCTGAAAAAATGGTTTTGTAAATTTTGTTGGAAAAATTAGAAATCTCAGGTCAAATTTTAACTTTTATAGCTTCCTAACAAAGTTCAGGCTGAAGGGTTTAAAGTGGCAAAGAGACAATCCCAATTATTTGGTATTCAAAGAGCATATAGAACTCCAAAAATTATGCTTTAAATGAACCGCAGACAGAATGACCAATATCCAAGATGTAGCAAGGAAGGGGCAGTCTTGGCCCATATGTTATGGTCATGTGACATTGTAGGTAGGATAGCATCTGAATGCCTCTGAATGCCAAATTTTGTGTTTTAAGATGTGTGGGAGATAAGGGAGCCTCTCCTCCACTACAACTGGCAATATGAAAATTCTCTACCAAACAAGAAATCATATTGCTAAGCAAAGCTAAACACTCTACCCACAGTAAAGGAAGTGGTCCAGTGAGTAAATACTACTATTTTAATAGAGAAAAAGGTTTTCATTAAGAGGAGGCCATAGCCTAATTAAGGAAGTAGTAGGGAGACTGGATTAAATGTCCAACTGTGGTATCTGAAGCTCTTGCTAGGGATGTGCTTTTTAATTTTTTTATTCTTGGTTAACTCTTGTACAGCTTCTTTGCTCCTGAGCACTGAAAAATTGATCTTCATCTGTAAGTAAATATATCTGTTGCATTCCAAACAAAGGTGGATGGTTGTTGGGGTGGGAATAAGCAGGTTGGGGGTCAGAAGTTATTGTCATTTATATACAAGATCTGAAGTAAATTCTCTTTCCATATGTGCTATGCTATTATGCATTTTATTTTATACAGTTTGCAGATATCAACTCACCTGCTCTTGTACTTACATATTGCTATGTTCATACCTCATTAAAAAAGTTTTGATGAATACAATTATATTTATAAAGGTGCAACTGACATAAAATTATCACCAGATTTCAATAACAACCCATTCAATCAACAGTCAGATAAATCAAACTATGATGTCCATAAATAAGTTATGTGTAATAATGAAACTATATGCACAGTGTTCAGCAGTCAATAGCAGTCCAATAAAGAATAAACAAAATGGTGGCAAGCCAATAGTTCAGATATCTCATATACTTTGGATAGAAAAAATATATTTTAACCTCCTAGTGAAAAAGTCAATTTGGTACTTAATGACCAAGCCAATTTTTACAATTCTGACCACTGTCAGTTTATGAAGTTATAGCTCTGGAACACTTCAATGGTTTCCACTGATTCTGAGATTGTTTTTTTCATGACATATTGTACTTCATGATAGTAATAAAATTTATTCAATATAACTTGCATTTATTTATCAAAAAAATGGAAAAATGGCAAAATTTTTGAAAATTTTGCAATTTTCAAACTTTTAATTTTTGTACCCTTAAATCACAGAGTGGTGTCACACAAAATAGTTAGAAAACCCTAGAATGCGTATTGGGGGCCTTTCAGGCCCCCGAGCTTACTTTTTTGATATCTCCAAAATTACTCTAGTTAAAATTTTGAAACTCTAGGTATTCCTCAAGTATGTTGTTGTTGGTAATATCCAGTTGTTCATATAATTTTTTGATAGGAATTTTGGGGTAACTGCTTTTTTGAGGAAAACCACATCTGTACAGAACGGAGACCTTTTATACCCCTGCTATTTTTTTCATGTACTCGGCAGTGTTTGTGTCTCAAGTAACTTTATTTGTAGTCAGGGTTGCTGGTGGTGGGGCCGGGGGGTGGGTCATATCTTTGTTTGAAATTTGAAAAAAAAAATGTTTTTTGATGTTGTCAACAAAAAACTATCATTAAAATGTTGTGCATTATTCATATCATATTTTGCAATTTTGAAATAAACTTGTAAAAGTTATTTATGTGAGTTTCTTCATATGATTTGCATGGAGTGCCTAAAAGGCCCCCGTTATGCAAAAGTGTAGATTTGTGATGTCACGCATGCTAATAACATTTCCCACATATTAAATTTACATCAGCACAATTTTGGAAACATAATTTATTTTGTTAGGACGTTATAAGGGTTTAAAGTTGACCATCGATTTCTCATTTTTCCAACAACATTTACAAAACCATGTTTTTAGGGACCAGCTCACATTTGAAGTGAGTTTGGGGGGTCAATTTAACAGAAAATTACCAAAAGTGACACCGTTCTAAAAACTTCTCCCCTCAAGGTGCGCAAAACCACATTCAAGAAGTTTATTATCCTTCAGGAGATTCATGAGAACTAAAGCAATGTGGAAGGAAAACAAGAACATTTTACTTTTTTTACCAAAACATTTACTTTGAAACCAATTTTTTTTATTTTCACAAGGGTGTCAGGAGAAAATGACCATAAAATTTGTTGTGAAATGTCTCCTGAGCATGCCAATACCCCATATTTGGGGGAAGCTCACTGTTTGGGCGCATGGCAGGTCTCAGAAGGGAGGGAGCACCTTTTGACTTTTGAACTCAAAATTGGCTGGAATCAATGGTGGCACCTTGTAAATTTTTGGACTGCCGATACATTTAAACAGTGGAACCCCAATTCTAACTCCTAACACTAACCCTAACACACTCCTAACCCTAATCCCAACCCTAACCATAACCCTACTCACAACCCTAACCCCAACACACCCCTAACCCTAATCCCAACCCTAACCATAAAAACCAACCCAAATCATGTTCTTCAGGGTCTCGGCTACCCCGGTAGCTGAGACCCCAGAGAATTTCCGACTCTGAGGGGCGCTATACAGTTGTTTCTCAGCGCCATTATAAAGCGGAGTTGAGGAATAAGTACATTAAATACCCCTGTTAAAAGGCGTACTTACGGTCATTAAGAGTTAATGTTGGAAATAACCCTTTAAGAGTGCCATTACAACAAATATTTTTAGGCAAAATGTTATGTCATGCTCACGGTTTTTCGGCAATTTTTCAAACTTATTTTTCAGCAAAATCCAATGAGGTTGCATGGACTTTAAATTTTAGTTTCTTTTACTATACTTTTTTTTTACTTGTTTTCCTGTTAGTGATATTTTCTAATAAACACAGCATGCTGAAGGATTTTTTTGTTATGCCGGGGTCACACTTGCGAGTGCTATGCGATAAACTCGCCTCAAACTACCGCCGGCACTCGGGACCGGAGTGTGCGGATGCATGTATTTCTATGCAGCTGAACGTTCTGGTCCGAGTGCCGGCGGCAGTACCGGGTATTGAGGTGATAGATTTGCGCGAGTTTCTCTCATTGCGCTAGCAAGTGTGACCCTGGCCTTAGGCAGTTTGTGGCATTTTCTCCCATAGATCTTTGTTTTTCTATTCTGAACTAAAAAGAACATTCTGTCTAAAATTTTCTTGCATGCTTTAAATATGCTTTTGTTGTGTTTTTTTCCATTACAGATCATGTAGGTCAATGAGGAATTTTTAAATCACATGATATACATACAATATTATTTTTATTATTATAAACACATTTAAAAAAAAACAATTTTACCAGAAAAATGCAGGGTAGCACGCAAGTTAAAAAAAAAAGCTACATAACTGCTAAAAAGAACACTAAAAATAACTATACGTTAAACATTTACAGCCATATATAAAGTGTGGGAGGTTGTCATACTGTAACAACTTATGTGATTATCATATAATAAGGATAGATAGGTATACTCTGGACATAAACAATGAAGGTTTTGATTCACTATTAACCCCTTAACGACCAAGCCATTTTGTAGGTTAAAGACCAGGCCAATTTTTACATTTCTGACCACTGTCTCTTTATGAGGTTATAACTCTGGAACGCTTCAACGGATCTTGGCGATTCTGAGATTGTTTTCTCGAGACATATTGTACTTCATGATAGTGGTAAAATTTCTTCAATATAACTTGCGTTTATTTATGAAAAAAACGGAAATATGGCAAAAATTTTGAAAATTTTGCAATTTTCAAACTTTTAATTTTTATGCCATTAAATCAGAGAGATATGTCACAAAAATTAGTTAATAAATAACATTTCCCAAAATACCCAAAAGTGACAACATTCTAAAAACTGCACCCCTCAACGTGTTCAAAGCCACATTCAAGAAGTTTATTAACCCTTTAGGTACTTCACAAGAATTGAAGCAATGTGAGTAGTATAGGAGGGGTACCATTCGTCAAACTCAAATCTGACAGGTCGACACGCCCCCTATCATTTAATCCGTCTCCCTGTCAGCTTGATCCAGGTCGTCATGCCCCCTGGCTGAACTTTGCTCAGGCTGAGAAATCTGAGCTGCTGGATTTGTGAATTTCAATCAAAGTGATTTATTTGTCTCTATTGATATTTTATCCACTGGATTAGATTAGTCTGTGGAGTATTAGTGTAACTTTTAAGGACCCAGTAAATGTATAAGGAGTTCTAGTTAAATAATAAGGATTTTTAGTGAATTAAAGAGTGAATCTTGATTTTATACTTTTTCGTGGAGAGAAACTTTTAAGGAGCCAGTAAATGTATAAGGAGTTCTAGTTAAATAATAAGGATTTTTAGTGAATTAAAGAGTGAATCTTGATTTTATACTTTTTCGTGGAGAGAAACTTTTAAGGAGCCAGTAAATGTATAAGGAGTTCTAGTTAAATAATAAGGATTTTTAGTGAATTAAAGAGTGAATCTTGATCTTTTTTGTGGAGAGAAACTTTTAAGGAGTCAGTAAATGTCTGTATTAGAATCCATCAGTAAATGTATGTAAAGCTCATTTCTAGCAGGCTTGTATAAATGTCCCCCAGTAAATGTGTAAAAGTTTGGAACTGATATGCCTGTATGTAAAGGTGATTTCTAACACTCTCTGTTAGAGATGGCTAACTTATTACTAAGCTGTGTATCTAAGGCTTGGGTTGTATTGAGAGGAGCATATTTTTCTATTTACTAACTAACATTGTACATAGATATACATCTTTACTGGCACATAGAAATGTAGTACAACAGTGTTGACATGAATTGTCAGAATGAGTGAAGGTCGTTGCTACGGTAATTCAGGCAAACAGTAAATAGTAATGCATTGTGTATAGTCAGTGGGATCTTTTAAAACCAACACATTTATGTGTGTTCTTCTTGAAGTTACAGCTCAAAGACATTTCAATCATTGACTTAATTGTGACATGCTAGACTGAAATTGAAATAAATTCAAAAAGGAAGCTTTTGCAGTATAAAATACAAATTTTATTAAGGTCTAAAATACATTATCATGGATAAAAATCCAAAAAGAGTAGGATATACAGCATGCAGAAAAAATAACCAAAGTGTTGACATGAAGTTACAGCTCAAAGACATATACATTATCATGAATAAAAATCCAAAAGAGTGGGATATACAGCATGCAGAAAAATAGCCAAATGCAGACAGGTATGAACTACATTCAAATCAATATATAATAGTGCACATCTCCATATCTTATATGTTATAACGATAATAGCAGTCTATGTAACTCACAATATCCCCCAATAGGCAGACATATATGCACTATATATAGGATTATAAGTATTTCAATGAAGCATGTATATCAATAAAGTAACTTCCCCATCACAGATGCTAATATAATGATGTTAGCATGCAAGTGCAGGGCTCACAATACATACTGTGCGTGCATATGAAGTCAATTAGCACATCCATATGAGGAGCTATATTAAAAAGCAGTTGTGTATAGTTGGCCAATCAAATATTAGTTATGCGTTAGCTATCAGTGTCAACCATAGCAGCTCTCATGATGCTAGCTAATCACAGATGCTAATATAATGATGTTAGCATGCAAGTGCAGGGCTCACAATACATACTGTGCGTGCATATGAAGTCAATTAGCACAGCCATATGAGGAGCTATATTAAAAAAGCAGTTGTGTATAGTTGGTCAATCAAATATTAGTTATGCGTTCGCTACCACTGTCAACCATAGCAGCTCTCATGATGCTAGCTATTCTGATCAGCTTATCATATCAGCCATGAAGCCTCTTTTAACCCCTTCACAATAATGTACAGAGGAGTTTTTATGTTTTAATACTGATAGACATATTGTGAACGGACATATAGGGTCCATGTGAGATACCATATTTTTCAAATATTAGTTAAGCGTATATTTCAACATTTTGCTCCTTCACAGATTTATTTTACATTATTTTTTTATTTTGCTTAAGGATCGTGTACAGAGGAGTTTTTATGTTTTAATACTGATAGACATATTGTGAACTGACATATAGGGTCCATGTGAGACATGTCTGGACAAGTCCGGGCATGTCTGGGCATGCCTGGACAAGTCCTGGTCACGGGACAGCCGTGGAAAAAACAATACTGAAATTCAAAAACTATATTAGTTAAGCGTATATTTCAACATTTTGCTCCTTCACAGATTTATTTTACATTATTTTTTTATTTTGCTTAAGGATCGTGTACAGAGGAGTTTTTATGTTTTAATACTGATAGACATATTGTGAACTGACATATAGGGTCCATGTGAGACATGTCTGGACAAGTCCGGGCATGTCTGGGCATGCCTGGACAAGTCCTGGTCACGGGACAGCCGTGGAAAAAACAATACTGAAATTCAAAAACTATGTGCTGGCCGTTAACACGCGCACAGTCATCTAGAAAATATTGAGCGAGTTGCTTCACAAACCCTCTCAAGGCATGTTGAATGTCAACGTTCCCGCTATGAGCTACACACATGACCAACTGTATAGCCTGGGATGCGTAGCGTTCTTGCAGCGCAAGCCTATTTTTAAAGACGCTAAGCCCATCAGATATAAAAGACAGGCATGTTGAGACGTGTCCCGGCCTATTTTGGTACATACCCACTCCTATGCAGCGATATTGAGTACCGTTCAACAAAAAATCAGGTACAAACTTTTTAACATACCTGTGTTTCGGACCCTCAGACCATGCCAGAAGCACTCTGTGCCATGTACTCTAACTCATAATATTCGATTTTGATCAGCATTCAACAAAAAATTGGGTGCTAACTTTTTAGCATACCTGTGTTTCTATAACGAATACACGGACCACTACAGCGCATCCCAATAGTGTAGTTTAATGTAGGGGGCAAACAGATTATCGCTGGTGCTTGGAAAATACCACATTTCATAGATGGTGCTGATCCGCTGAATCATTTTTAAACATTTCACGCCACTCATGCACCCACAGCACACTTATGCTGTACCAGCACCGCTGCAGCTAGCACTTTTTAGCTAAAAAAGACCCTTATTTGCATCATTTTCATTATAGTACGACTGGTACATACCCACTCCTATGCAACGATACTGAGTAGCGTTCAACAAAAATCAGGTACAAACTTTTTAACATACCTGTGTTTCGGGCGCTCATGCCATACCAGAAGCACTCTGTGCCATGTACCATAGCCCATAATAATCGATCTTGATCAGTATTCAACAAAAAATTGGGTGCAAACTTTTTTAGCATAGCTGTGTTTCTGACTCCCATGTCGTACCAGAAAGACCTATTTTGGCACAGGCCTACACCTATGCAGCGGTTTTGACCACTACTCAACAAAAATGGCTACAAACTTTTTAACATATCTGTGTTTCGGACTATCATGTCATAGCAGAAGCACCCTGTGCCATGTACTCTAGACCATAATATTCGCTTTTGATCACCATTCAACAAAAAATTGAGGCCTGTTGAGACGTGTCCCGGCCTATTTTGGCACATGACAAATGTTTCTGACTATCATGTCATAGCAGAAGCACCCTGTGCCATGTACTCTAGACCATAATATTCGTTTTTGATCACCATTCAACAAAAAATTGAGGCATGTTGAGACGTGTCCCGGCCTATTTTGGCACATGACAAATGTTTCTGACTCTCATGTCATACCAGAAGCACCCTGTGCCATGTACTCTAGACCATAATATTTCACATCGGGTATGGGAACTACATAGCTTTGTTTTCTCAGGTATTTAAAAAAGAGTGGAAAACTGAAAATCCCGCGACCTGTGGTAATTTAGTGAGAACCATATAGACAAATCGGGTATCGTCACACACGAGACCACGACACCTCGGGCTATCACATTTACCATTAGTTTTCAAAAATCAGCTCCTTAACAATAAAGTAAGAATCGTAGTGTCCTGCATTGTGGTCTATAAATGTATAGTTTGAAAATTTACCGTTGCTAAAGAACAGTAAAAAGTCGTGCGTACAACTATCAACCCAAAACTCTCACCACTATCACAAACATCTATAAATGTATAGTTTGAAAATTTACAGTTGCTAAAGAACAGTAAAAAGTCGTGCGTACAACTATCAACCCCAAAACTCTCACCACTATCACATACACTATTGCCTACAGAGGCGCCCCCGCGAGAATTTCCGTATGTGTGTATCAAGATGCTCCCTGCTATGACCGAATGTTTGCTCGTGGATGCTGGCATTTCCAGTGACATCATAGTTGTGTAAATGCGCAGGGGCTCGTGTATCGATCCCCTAGGGTGTAATGCGTGATCATTTTAATTATTTTTCAATTCATAACCACACGTTCTCACGCAGACAGGTTTATTTCACAGAAGTTGACTGTACAGTTGCATAATCTTTGTTTAAAATCATACATTTGCATAATTTTGTTTAAAATCGCACAGCTCTGCAATAATGTCGGGTGTTGGACATGCACTTATCAGTCTTTCATACGTGTCGCAGAAAGATTTTAGTCTGTTCTGCGAGAGTTTATTATGCACGTACTGTGCAGACATGTCAAGAAACATTTTGGTGTGTTCACCAGTCCATACGGGTGTTGGTGTGTAAGGCGATCGACCATCAGCCTTCTGCTTCTTACTTACACGCCGGCGCGATACCGCGCGTTTCTTTGGCGCTAATGCATCGGCTGAATTGGCAGCTGCTGCTTCCGCGTTGCTATTTGCAGATTCTGTAGCTTGACACAGACGTATATTCTTAAGCCGACTACTCTCAGCATTCCCGGGGTGCTCGGTTGGCGCGTCGTTTTCTTCACGATCTGCGACACACCCGTGTGAAAGAGGCTCAGTTCTCACCTCCGTTCTGTTCTCAAATCCATAATTGCGCTGCTGCAAAACTCGCGAATGACGATCCTCCGTAACTAAAGAAAAGATACGTGGTGTAGTTAACCGCTAAGTGGGGGAGATATAGGAAGAGCTACATGAGCCACATGGCTCTGATTCAGCGCGATATTTGTAAAGCTACTAGCACCGATTATCTGTGAAACCGATGCATGATTGTTTGTATAAGTACAGTATAGAGCGGCCTAGACATATATACTTACAAGTATGCCCCGGGTGCTGATCTACAGAGAATGCTGAATTAACAGACATCTCACTGCTCGGACGCTGCCGTATGGGGCTGTTTTCTCCCTCAAACTGCAACCTCACGGGCGATACTCTAGCAGCTGTAAATAAAATATAGCATACATGAATGCGCACAACACACTCACAAAGCTAACTTGACACAGGTAAATAAAACTAGTTACCGCAGAAATTTTTATCTGCATGTATAACTACACTATAGAACTGCGTAGACATATATGCTTACAAGTATGAGACGTGTAGTGTAGTTCAGAGATTGGTGAATTAAACGGTGTGGAGGTGCTCGGACGTTTTCGTATGGGTGTGTTTTCTTTTTCAAGCTGCAGCCTCCTGCTCGTTAGTTTAACATCTGTAAATAAAATATAACTATTACTCGCCACAGAGATGATATCTACGCGTGCCACACGCACAAAGCTAAATTCGCAAAGCTATCGTAACGTGCGTAAATAAAATATATCCCCTAGTTATTGGTGGCGTCACAGGGTACAGAGGGTACAAACACATATCACCCTGGGTTCATGGACCCGCTACCTTTTCTATTCCAGAGCCGTGTGCTTAGCGAATCACCCCATCTTTTAGGAGCGTTGGGAGGATTATAGTCCGGTTCTACGAACTCGACATCTGAATCCTGGGGATCCTCCACGATCTCAACATCGGAATCGCGATGCTCGAGCGGCTCAGTCGCCACAGGGTTACCAACCGTCCAGTCCGCTACAGCTGTATCTGTATGAGAAAATGTTTATATTATTAAAACATGTCTAGCTAACGACCCAGTCAGCTAAAATAAAATTAACTGTATGGATTTTAACGGCAGTCTATATTAATTATTAATATTAATAGTAGACGTTATAAATTTACAGCTACCACGTTTACCCGTCTAGATACATAGGTTTAAAACATATGAAATAGCTATAGGTTTCTTGCCTGTGACAGACTGGTGAGAGCTTGAAGCTCGTCGCCCGCTAGCAGAGTTGCCTTCCTCTAACAGGTTCTGCGTAGTGAACCGGTTCTCGTAGGAGTAGTCTGAATGGACTCCCTCTTCTTAAATAAGAATGAAATATATCGTTTATATATACAAAGCGCAGACTCAGACAGCCCGACACAATACGACGTACACTATATACGGTGTAAAATTTACCCGATTGTTCTGGTGAAAGCAAAGCAGAATATTGAACGCGAGAATATCTGGACTCCATCTTGAATAAAAGGGTCCGCTATTAAATTAAAGCAAATAAAGATCAAGTATGAAAACACGACTAAGCTGTTCATGCAAATACTACACAAACTTAAATATAATTGAAACAAACGTGGATATTCACGAGACATAAAAATACGCACTTTAGCTCTAAAGATCAACTATGAAAACACGCTTAACCTATTCATGCAAATACTACACAAACTTAAATATAATTGAAACAAACGTGGATATTCACGAGACATAAAAATACGCACTTTAGCTCTAAAGATCAACTATGAAAACACGCTTAACCTATTCATGCAAATATACACAAACTTAAATATAGCTGAAACAAAAGACATAAAAATACGCACTTTAGCTCTAAAGATCAACTATGAAAACACGCTTAACCTATTCATGCAAATACTACACAAACTTAAATATAATTGAAACAAACGTGGATATTCACGAGACATAAAAATACGCACTTTAGCTCTAAAGATCAACTATGAAAACACGCTTAACCTATTCATGCAAATACTACACAAACTTAAATATAGCTGAAACAAAAGACATAAAAATACGCACTTTAGCTCTAAAGACCAACTATGAAAACACGGATAAGTTATTCATGCAATTACTACACAGACTTAAATATAATTGAAACGAAATCCGTAAAAATACTCACTATAGTCCTGTTCAGAATGGAGTTGTGTTCTGTGAGGTATGAAGTCTTACAGCTGAGCGTTGTATTGCTTGTGAGCTGCCTGTATTTATTAGGGGCTAACAGAGAGAACACGCCCTCTGTCAATACCATGAACTGCTAGATAGAAAAAAATCTATTAATGTTTTACAGAGACATCATGCCTGCTAAGGGTCCTGAAGCAATATTAAAGAAGCAATATTTCACACCCGAAGCGTCACCATCATGTAATAGTTATATTTTATTTACAGATGTTAAACTAACGAGCAGGAGGCTGCAGCTTGAAAAAGAAAACACACCCATACGAAAACGTCCGAGCACCTCCACACCGTTTAATTCACCAATCTCTGAACTACACTACACGTCTCATACTTGTAAGCATATATGTCTACGCAGTTCTATAGTGTAGTTATACAGCAGATAAAAATTTCTGCGGTAACTAGTTTTATTTACCTGTGTCAAGTTAGCTTTGTGAGTGTGTTGTGCGCATTCATGTATGCTATATTTTATTTACAGCTGCTAGAGTATCGCCCGTGAGGTTGCAGTTTGAGGGAGAAAACAGCCCCATACGGCAGCGTCCGAGCAGTGAGATGTCTGTTAATTCAGCATTCTCTGTAGATCAGCACCCGGGGCATACTTGTAAGTATATATGTCTAGGCCGCTCTATACTGTACTTATACAAACAATCATGCATCGGTTTCACAGATAATCGGTGCTAGTAGCTTTACAAATATCGCGCTGAATCAGAGCCATGTGGCTCATGTAGCTCTTCCTATATCTCCCCCACTTAGCGGTTAACTACACCACGTATCTTTTCTTTAGTTACGGAGGATCGTCATTCGCGAGTTTTGCAGCAGCGCAATTATGGATTTGAGAACAGAACGGAGGTGAGAACTGAGCCTCTTTCACACGGGTGTGTCGCAGATCGTGAAGAAAAACGACGCGCCAACCGAGCACCCCGGGAATGCTGAGAGTAGTCGGCTTAAGAATATACGTCTGTGTCAAGCTACAGAATCTGCAAATAGCAACGCGGAAGCAGCAGCTGCCAATTCAGCCGATGCATTAGCGCCAAAGAAACGCGCGGTATCGCGCCGGCGTGTAAGTAAGAAGCAGAAGGCTGATGGTCGATCGCCTTACACACCAACACCCGTATGGACTGGTGAACACACCAAAATGTTTCTTGACATGTCTGCACAGTACGTGCATAATAAACTCTCGCAGAACAGACTAAAATCTTTCTGCGACACGTATGAAAGACTGATAAGTGCATGTCCAACACCCGACATTATTGCAGAGCTGTGCGATTTTAAACAAAATTATGCAAATGTATGATTTTAAACAAAGATTATGCAACTGTACAGTCAACTTCTGTGAAATAAACCTGTCTGCGTGAGAACGTGTGGTTATGAATTGAAAAATAATTAAAATGATCACGCATTACACCCTAGGGGATCGATACACGAGCCCCTGCGCATTTACACAACTATGATGTCACTGGAAATGCAGCATCCACGAGCAAACATTCGGTCATAGCAGGGAGCATCTTGATACACACATACGGAAATTCTCGCGGGGGCGCCTCTGTAGGCAATAGTGTATGTGATAGTGGTGAGAGTTTTGGGGTTGATAGTTGTACGCACGACTTTTTACTGTTCTTTAGCAACTGTAAATTTTCAAACTATACATTTATAGATGTTTGTGATAGTGGTGAGAGTTTTGGGTTGATAGTTGTACGCACGACTTTTTACTGTTCTTTAGCAACGGTAAATTTTCAAACTATACATTTATAGACCACAATGCAGGACACTACGATTCTTACTTTATTGTTAAGGAGCTGATTTTTGAAAACTAATGGTAAATGTGATAGCCCGAGGTGTCGTGGTCTCGTGTGTGACGATACCCGATTTGTCTATATGGTTCTCACTAAATTACCACAGGTCGCGGGATTTTCAGTTTTCCACTCTTTTTTAAATACCTGAGAAAACAAAGCTATGTAGTTCCCATACCCGATGTGAAATATTATGGTCTAGAGTACATGGCACAGGGTGCTTCTGGTATGACATGAGAGTCAGAAACATTTGTCATGTGCCAAAATAGGCCGGGACACGTCTCAACATGCCTCAATTTTTTGTTGAATGGTGATCAAAAACGAATATTATGGTCTAGAGTACATGGCACAGGGTGCTTCTGCTATGACATGATAGTCAGAAACATTTGTCATGTGCCAAAATAGGCCGGGACACGTCTCAACAGGCCTCAATTTTTTGTTGAATGGTGATCAAAAGCGAATATTATGGTCTAGAGTACATGGCACAGGGTGCTTCTGCTATGACATGATAGTCCGAAACACAGATATGTTAAAAAGTTTGTAGCCATTTTTGTTGAGTAGTGGTCAAAACCGCTGCATAGGTGTAGGCCTGTGCCAAAATAGGTCTTTCTGGTACGACATGGGAGTCAGAAACACAGCTATGCTAAAAAAGTTTGCACCCAATTTTTTGTTGAATACTGATCAAGATCGATTATTATGGGCTATGGTACAGGCACAGAGTGCTTCTGGTATGGCATGAGCGCCCGAAACACAGGTATGTTAAAAAGTTTGTACCTGATTTTTGTTGAACGCTACTCAGTATCGTTGCATAGGAGTGGGTATGTACCAGTCGTACTATAATGAAAATGATGCAAATAAGGGTCTTTTTTAGCTAAAAAGTGCTAGCTGCAGCGGTGCTGGTACAGCATAAGTGTGCTGTGGGTGCATGAGTGGCGTGAAATGTTTAAAAATGATTCAGCGGATCAGCACCATCTATGAAATGTGGTATTTTCCAAGCACCAGCGATAATCTGTTTGCCCCCTACATTAAACTACACTATTGGGATGCGCTGTAGTGGTCCGTGTATTCGTTATAGAAACACAGGTATGCTAAAAAGTTAGCACCCAATTTTTTGTTGAATGCTGATCAAAATCGAATATTATGAGTTAGAGTACATGGCACAGAGTGCTTCTGGCATGGTCTGAGGGTCCGAAACACAGGTATGTTAAAAAGTTTGTACCTGATTTTTTGTTGAACGGTACTCAATATCGCTGCATAGGAGTGGGTATGTACCAAAATAGGCCGGGACACGTCTCAACATGCCTGTCTTTTATATCTGATGGGGTTAGCGTCTTTAAAAATAGGCTTGCGCTGCAAGAACGCTACGCATCCCAGGCTATACAGTTGGTCATGTGTGTAGCTCATAGCGGGAACGTTGACATTCAACATGCCTTGAGAGGGTTTGTGAAGCAACTCGCTCAATATTTTCTAGATGACTGTGCGCGTGTTAACGGCCAGCACATAGTTTTTGAATTTCAGTATTGTTTTTTCCACGGCTGTCCCGTGACCAGGACTTGTCCAGGCATGCCCAGACATGCCCGGACTTGTCCAGACATGTCTCACATGGACCCTATATGTCAGTTCACAATATGTCTATCAGTATTAAAACATAAAAACTCCTCTGTACACGATCCTTAAGCAAAATAAAAAAATAATGTAAAATAAATCTGTGAAGGAGCAAAATGTTGAAATATACGCTTAACTAATATAGTTTTTGAATTTCAGTATTGTTTTTTCCACGGCTGTCCCGTGACCAGGACTTGTCCAGGCATGCCCAGACATGCCCGGACTTGTCCAGACATGTCTCACATGGACCCTATATGTCAGTTCACAATATGTCTATCAGTATTAAAACATAAAAACTCCTCTGTACACGATCCTTAAGCAAAATAAAAAAATAATGTAAAATAAATCTGTGAAGGAGCAAAATGTTGAAATATACGCTTAACTAATATTTGAAAAATATGGTATCTCACATGGACCCTATATGTCCGTTCACAATATGTCTATCAGTATTAAAACATAAAAACTCCTCTGTACATTATTGTGAAGGGGTTAAAAGAGGCTTCATGGCTGATATGATAAGCTGATCAGAATAGCTAGCATCATGAGAGCTGCTATGGTTGACAGTGGTAGCGAACGCATAACTAATATTTGATTGACCAACTATACACAACTGCTTTTTTAATATAGCTCCTCATATGGCTGTGCTAATTGACTTCATATGCACGCACAGTATGTATTGTGAGCCTGCACTTGCATGCTAACATCATTATATTAGCATCTGTGATTAGCTAGCATCATGAGAGCTGCTATGGTTGACACTGATAGCTAACGCATAACTAATATTTGATTGGCCAACTATACACAACTGCTTTTTAATATAGCTCCTCATATGGATGTGCTAATTGACTTCATATGCACGCACAGTATGTATTGTGAGCCCTGCACTTGCATGCTAACATCATTATATTAGCATCTGTGATGGGGAAGTTACTTTATTGATATACATGCTTCATTGAAATACTTATAATCCTATATATAGTGCATATATGTCTGCCTATTGGGGGATATTGTGAGTTACATAGACTGCTATTATCGTTATAACATATAAGATATGGAGATGTGCACTATTATATATTGATTTGAATGTAGTTCATACCTGTCTGCATTTGGCTATTTTTCTGCATGCTGTATATCCCACTCTTTTGGATTTTTATTCATGATAATGTATATGTCTTTGAGCTGTAACTTCATGTCAACACTTTGGTTATTTTTTCTGCATGCTGTATATCCTACTCTTTTGGATTTTTATCCATGATAATGTATTTTAGACCTTAATAAAATTTGTATTTTATACTGCAAAAGCTTCCTTTTTGAATTTATTTCAATTTCAGTCTAGCATGTCACAATTAAGTCAATGATTGAAATGTCTTTGAGCTGTAACTTCAAGAAGAACACACATAAATGTGTTGGTTTTAAAAGATCCCACTGACTATACACAATGCATTACTATTTACTGTTTGCCTGAATTACCGTAGCAACGACCTTCACTCATTCTGACAATTCATGTCAACACTGTTGTACTACATTTCTATGTGCCAGTAAAGATGTATATCTATGTACAATGTTAGTTAGTAAATAGAAAAATATGCTCCTCTCAATACAACCCAAGCCTTAGATACACAGCTTAGTAATAAGTTAGCCATCTCTAACAGAGAGTGTTAGAAATCACCTTTACATACAGGCATATCAGTTCCAAACTTTTACACATTTACTGGGGACATTTATACAAGCCTGCTAGAAATGAGCTTTACATACATTTACTGATGGATTCTAATACAGACATTTACTGACTCCTTAAAAGTTTCTCTCCACAAAAAAGATCAAGATTCACTCTTTAATTCACTAAAAATCCTTATTATTTAACTAGAACTCCTTATACATTTACTGGCTCCTTAAAAGTTTCTCTCCACGAAAAAGTATAAAATCAAGATTCACTCTTTAATTCACTAAAAATCCTTATTATTTAACTAGAACTCCTTATACATTTACTGGCTCCTTAAAAGTTTCTCTCCACGAAAAAGTATAAAATCAAGATTCACTCTTTAATTCACTAAAAATCCTTATTATTTAACTAGAACTCCTTATACATTTACTGGGTCCTTAAAAGTTACACTAATACTCCACAGACTAATCTAATCCAGTGGATAAAATATCAATAGAGACAAATAAATCACTTTGATTGAAATTCACAAATCCAGCAGCTCAGATTTCTCAGCCTGAGCAAAGTTCAGCCAGGGGGCATGACGACCTGGATCAAGCTGACAGGGAGACGGATTAAATGATAGGGGGCGTGTCGACCTGTCAGATTTGAGTTTGACGAATGGTACCCCTCCTATACTACTAATGTGGAAGGAAAAAATTAACATTTAACTTTTTTTCCCAAAATTTTTCTTTCGACACAATTTTTTAAAATTTTGTCAAGGGTATCAGTAGAAAATGAACCACAATATTTGTTGTACAATTTCTCCTGAGTACATCGATACCCCATGTGTGGGGGTAAACCACTATTTGGGCGCATGGCAGAGCTCGGAAGGGAAGCAGCGCCATTTGACTTTTTTGGCTGGAATTGAGATTGGACGCCATGTCGCATTTGGAGAGTCCCTGTGTGCCTAAACAGTGGAAACCCCCCACAAGTGACCCCATTTTGGAAACTAGACCCCCAAGTAACATATCTAAATGTGTTGTGAGAGATTTTAACCCCAAGGGCTTCACAGAAGGTTATAACGTAGAGCCGTAAAATTAAAAAATCATGTTTTTTCCACAAAAATGATCTTTTCATCCCAATTTTTATTTTCCAAAGGATAAAAGGACCCAAAAGTTATTGTGCAATTAGTCCTGAGTACGCTGATACCCCATATGTGAGGGTAAACCACTATTTGGGTGCATGGTAGAGCTCGGAAGGGAAGCAGCGCCATTTGACTTTTTTGGCTGGAATTGAGATTGGACGCCATGTCGTATTTGGAGAGCCCCTGTGTGCCTAAACAGTGGATACCCCCCACAAGTAACCCCATTTTGGAAACTAGACCCCCCAAGGAACTTATCTAGATGTGTGGTGAGAGCTTTGAACCCCCAAGGGCTTCACAGAAGGTTATAACGTAGAGCTGTAAAATTAAAAAATCATATCTTTTCACTAAAATGATCTTTCCACCCCAACTTTTATTTTCCAAAGGTAAAAGGACCCCAAAAGTTATTGTGCAATTTGTCCTGAGTACGCTGATACCCCATATGTGGGGGTAAACCACTATTTGGGCGCATGGCAGAGCTTGGAAGGGAAGCAGCGCCATTTGACTTTTTTGGCTGGAATTGAGATTGGACTCCATGTCGCATTTGGAGAGTCCCTGTGTGCCTAAACAGTGGAAACCCCCCACAAGTGACCCCATTTTGGAAACTAGCCCCCCCAAGGAACTTATATAGATGTGTGGTGAAAGCTTTGAACCCCCAAGGGCTTCACAGAAGGTTATAACGTAGAGCAGTAAAATTAAAAAATCATATCTTTTCCACAAAAATGATCTTTCCACCCCCAATTGTTATTTTCCAAAGGGTAACAGGACCCAAAAGTTATTGTGCAATTTGTCCTGAGTATGCTGATACCCCATATGTGGGGGTAAACCACTATTTTGACGCATGGCAGAGCTGGAAAGGGAAGGAGCGCCTTTTTCAAATGCAGATTTTGATGGAATGGTCTGCGGGTGTCATGTCACGTTTGGAGAGCCCCTGATGTGCCTAAACAGTAGAAACCCCCCACAAGTTACTCCATTTTGGAAACTAGACCCCCCAAGGAACTTATCTAGATGTGTGGTGAGCACTTTGAACCCCCAAGTGCTTCACAGAAGTTTATAACGTAGAGCCGTGAAAATAAAAATATCATATTTTTTTCCACAAAAATAATCTTTTTGCCCCCAAATTTTTATTTTTATAAGGGTAACAGGAGAAATAGGACCCCAAAAGATATTGTACAATTTGTCCTGAGTACGCTGATATCCCATATGTGGGGGGAACCACTATTTTGACGCATGGCAGAGCTCAGAAGGGAAGGAGCACCGTTTTTAAATGCAGACTTTGATGGAATGGTCTGCGGGTGTCATGTCGCGCTTGGAGAGCCCTGATGTGCCTAAACAGTAGAAACCCCCCACAAATGACCCCATTTTGCAAACTAGACCCCCAAGGAACTTATCTAGATGTGTGGTCAGCACTTTGAACCCCCAAGGGCTTCACAGAAGTTTATAATGTAGAGCCGTGAAAATAAAAAAATCATATTTTTTTCCACAAAAATGATCTTTTTGCCCCAAATTTTTATTTTTCTAAGGGTAACAGGAGAAATAGGACCCCAAAAGCTATTGTGCATTTTGTCCTGAGTACGCTGATACCCCATATGTGGGGGGAACCACTGTGATCGCCTTACTGCGATCTTTGGGAGGCACAATGAACAAATCCACAAAAGGTGAAGAATTGGTTTTCTTTTTTACGCCGTTCCTCGTGCGGTATTAGTGATTAGGCGACTTTATTCCTCGGATCGGTGCGATCACAGCGATACCAGATTTACACCCTTTTTTCATGTTTAGCTTCTGTCACACACTAAAAGATGCTTTTTCTTGGAATAATTTTTTGTAAGAAATTTTTGAATCGCCGTATTTTGAGAGCTATAATTTTTCCATATTTCAGCCGACAGAGTTATCTGTGGGCTTATTTTTTGCGGGACGAGTTGACGTTTTTATTGGTACCATATTCAGGCACAGAACGTTTTTTGATCGTTTCCTATTCCGATTTTTGTGGAATCAGAATGAACAAAAACCAGCAATTCAGGAATTGTTTTTTTTTTTTTTCCTCCGTTCCGTGTGTGGTAAAATTGATAAAGCAGCTTTATTCTTCGGGTCACTACGGTTACGGCGATTCCTCATTTATATATTGTTTTTTATGTTTTGGCGTTTTTTACACAATAAAAAATTTTATAGAAAAAATAATTATTTTTGCATCAGTTTATTCCGCGAGCTATAACTTTTTTATTTTTTCACTGATGATGCTGTATTGCGGCTTGTTTTTTGCGGGACAAGATGATGTTTTCAGCGGTACCATTATTATTTATATCTGACTTTTTGATCGCGTGTTATTGCATAATTTACTACTTTTTTGTGTTTTTTTTTACGGCTTTCACTGAAGGGGTTAACTAGGGTTACGCTTTTATAGATGGGATTTTTACAGACGTGGCGATACCTAACATGTGTATGTTTTTTGTTTTTTATTTTTTTTATTACATAAAAATGTGTATTTTTTAGGGGATTTTTTTTAAATTATTTTTTAATATTTTTTTTACAATTTTTTTTAAAAAATGATTTTTTTTAACTTGTCCCTTTATGGGACTTTCACTTTTTTTTACTTTTTATTGCAGTTACAATGCATTGCAATGCTCTGGCATTGCAATGCATTGCAACAATAGTGGAAGCTGCTGTGACAATGATCACAGCAGCTTTCCGTAGCTAGATGACCCGGAGGTTGTCATGACAACCCCGGGTCATCAAGGCAGAGATCGGGCCCTGCAAATACATTGCAGGGTGCCGATCTGAGGCAGAGGGAGATCCCGACCCTCTGCCTCCCCCCCTGAGCTCTGCGATCGCGCTCGATCGCAGCAGTCAGGGGGTTAACAGCCAGGGGCGGTGGGGGCTCCGCTCCTGGCTGTCAGTGCAGGAAGCCTGGCTACTGCAGCGCCGGCTCCTGCACTGATCGCGCTGGAGAAGCTGAAATTTCAGCTTCTCCTGCACGATCGCTGCTGTGTTTGGTCAGTCAGATTGACTGACCAAGCACAGCGCTGTAGGTACGGGGACCGAGGGCAAAGGTCCCCGCACCGCTTGCCGTGCCTGTCAGCTGTCTGTGACAGCTGTCGGCACTGATCTACCACTGCGTGTTTTACACGCAGTGGTAGATCAAAGCCATGACGTGCAGAGTCCGTCCTGGTGCCGGAACTGACACCTTGCCATGACGGACTCTGCACGTCAGTGGACATTAAGGGGTTAAAGAGCATAAATTTTACAAATTGGGAGAAATTGACACAAAATATATTAGAAAACTGCATAACATATTAATATATAATGAATAAATTATATATATATATATATATATTAAATTACTACGTATATACTCGTGTATAAGCCGAGATTTTCAGCCCATTTTTTAGGGCTGAAAGTCCCCCTCTCGGCTTATTCGTGGGTCATATACGGGGTCGGCGGGGAGGGGGAGCGGGGGTGTCGGATTATACTCACCTCTACGCCGGCGCGGTCTCTGCAGCCCCCCTGCTTCTCCCACGATCTTCGTCTCCTTCCTGCAGCGGTCACATGGCACCGCTCATTAAAGTCATGAATATGCACATATTCATGACTTTAATGAGTGGTACCATGTGACCGCTGTAGGAAGGAAGTGCTGTGGAGAGCACAGGGAGAAGAGGAGAGGCTGCAGGGACGCGCGACGGAGGGGTGAGTACAGCGATATTTACCTGTCCCTCAGTCCACCGCAGCGCTGCTCCCTGACTCCTCTGGCTGTGAATGTTCAGGCAGAGGGCGCGATGACGTCGTTAGTGAGTGCCGCGCCCCCTGCCTGATCATTCACTGCCGAGGACCAGGAAGAGGGAGCAGCGCTGCGGTGCGGACAGGTAAATATCTCAGGTGCCGGGGTCCTGAGCGATCGGTGACACTGGCACCTGTCCCGCAGCAATGAGAGGTGAGTATGTCATTTTTTTTCTTGCAGCAGCACATGGGGCATAATCTGGAACATATGGGGGCATAATATGGAGCATATGGGGCATAATATGGAGCATATGGGGGCATAAGCTGTGGAACATATGGGGCATAATCTGGAGCATATGGGGGCATAAGCTGTGGAACATATGGGGCATAATATGGAGCATATGGGGGCATAAGCTGTGGAACATATGGGGGCATAATCTGGAGCATATGGGGACATAATATGGAGCATATGGGGGGCATAAGCTGTGGAACATATGGGGGCATAATATGGGGGCATAAGCTGTGGAACATATGGGGGCATAATCTGGAGCATATGGGGGCATAATATGGAGCATATGGGGCATAAGCTGTGGAACATATGGGGGCATAATATGGAGCATATGGGGCATAAGCTGTGGAACATATGGGGGCAAAATATGGGGGCATAAGCTGTGGAACATATGGGGGCATAATCTGGAGCATATGGGGGCATAATATGGAGCATATGGGGCATAAGTTGTGGAACATAAGGGGGCATAATCTGGAGCATATGGGGGCATAATCTGTGGATCATACGGGGGCATAATCTGTGGAATATATGGGAGCATAATCTGGAGCATATGGGGCATAATCTCTGAAGCATATTGGGCATAATCTGGAGCATATGGGGGCATAATCTGGAGCATATAGGGGCATAATCTGTGGAGCATATTGGGCATAATCTGTGCAGCATATGGGGGCATAATCTGTGGAGCATCATATGGGGGCATAATAATTTTTCACCCTAGGCTTATACACGAGTCAATAAGTTTTCCCAGTTTTTTTGTGGCAAAATTAGGGGGGTCGGCTTATACACGGGTCGGCTTATACATGAGTATATACGGTATATATATATTTTTGGTGTGTTTTCCACTTTAAAGAATCGTTTCATATGCCTCTTTCTATTTTGTTCGGTATCCTCGCATCAAGCCGGTACAAGCTGTACATAAACTCCATTGACATATACTGTCTGACTGAATTACAGCTATGACTTCCTATAGTTTAGTAAAAAAAAATATTATTAGAATGATAAGTTGGTAATAAAATATTCTTTTAGTTTCAAAATCTGGTTATACATACAACAAATTACAAGATCCTGTATAGAGACAGTGAGTGCATCACCGATCAAAGTGACAGTGTATCCCAGAATGATGAAGCAATTTCTCACATATTACAGCATTTATCACCTATCAGTTATGTATTCAAATTGAATTTACTGCTTGTCAGTTAGGTTAGCATGATAAATTATTTTCTTTGCAGGGGAATATAACTTTCAAGTATAAAGCCATGCATTAAATATCAAATAAAAAGCCTATTTGAAGAAAATAACATCTCTTCCCAAGACTTACTCACAAATGTAATTGAAAAAGAAAAGTTTATTGCTACTTTTATATCTTTTTATTATTAAAATAAATGTTGTAAAATCTTTGCGCAAAATGTAAAACTTAAATATGATCTTTCATTTTTGTTCTTTATTTGCATAGTACTTTGAAAATTGTGCATGGTGGAAGTAATATTAGCATTATTTCGACTTGGTTAAGCTTTGGTGAGAGTCGGCAATGATAAATTGTAGATAAGTACATAGGCCATGATATGAAGTGATATGAAGTAATGAGAAATCCAGAGATTATATTTAATAGATTATATGTTGATACTACCAAGTGCGGACTAGATAATCAAAAAACTGTACAATTTCCATGCAGTAAAAATGACCAAGAGATAGATACCACTTAAATCATTTAGTAGTGGCTTTCTACTGAGCCATTTATTTGAATTCAACGGTTGAACTTCTTAATTATATAAACTAATCCAAGACCTGTGTGGTCTTAGTCTCTTGGATTTCATATTTTTGAGATTCATAAAATATCAAGTACATGCAATAAGCATTAACAGTGAAAGTGTTAATGCTAGCGGAACGCACCAAATAAATATAATAAATAGGTGCGTTCGCAGCCCGGGGTCCACTGTGCAGGCAGAGCCTGCTGCTAGTAAGATGGCACAATATGGCGGCATAAGCGAACTCTGTTACACCACAGAGTCGCTGAGGTAGAGACGTAGAGATAGAGACTGTGTCCTGTTAACACCACAGGGGAACACAGATAACTGCTGTGCGGATAGCAGTCCGTGGTCATGCAGTCAGCAAAGCAAACAAGCAACTCCTCACCTGAGTAGCTGGTATTCTAGAGGCTATTTCAGCCAAGCCCTGAACACGTGCATACAAAACTCCTCACCGGAGGTGCAGGTATTCTAGGGGCTTATTTCAGCCGAGCCCTAACCGCATGCATGCATGATCACACTGGCGAAAGCACATAACACAATTGATGCTAGCGCATGGCCTTGCGGCCATGCAACACTTTTATAGCAGCAACTACAAGACCTTCCAGAAAAGGATCAATGAGAAACTGTTTCTGAACACAAGCAGTGACAGGACCTTCCTGGCGACCAATAGGAGTTGCTGCAGTACCTGAGCATGTGATCCCTGATCTCCAATGAGAGATCTTACCCTGGGCATGCTCACAAGGGGAAACGTAGGACTTAATCCCAAAGACGTCTGCTCGCCGCTGACCAGTACTGGCTACAATAGCAGAACCTGGAGAGGCAGCAGTAATCCTCTGCACAGTATTGGACCGGCTAGATGCTGGGACTGACGTCTCTGCTGAGCAGAGTCCACTGCGGCCGGAGACGGATGGGAGACCGCAGCGGGGATGGCTCGAGATTCACCTTGTGCAGCAGCGGGAACTTGACCACTAACATTACCCCCCTCCTAGGTCCCCCCTTCTTTGGGCCTCACTACGTTCAAAGGCAGCGATGAGCAGCGGGGCATGAATATGCTTGAAAGTCTCCCAGGGCCTATCCTCAGGCCCATAACCCCTCCAATCCACCCAAAAAATTTTTTTGCCCTGTACCACCTTGCACCCTACAATGACGTTCACCTCATGATTGTCCGTAGACAAACCTGACATCCTGGCAGATGACTCAGGCAACCGGGAGATGACCACGGGTTTTAGGAGGGACACATGGAAGGTGTCGGAGATACCAAGGCGAGGCGGAAGGGCCAAACTGTAAACCACCGGGTTCACCTGCTCGAGGGCCTTGAAGGGACCCAAAAAGTGCCAACTTAGTGGACTCAACCCGCAGCCTGATGTTTCGGGCGGAGAGCCACACTAGGTCGCCAGGAGCAAATGTCAGAGCGGGACGCCGATGGGCATCGGCAGAAGACCTCATCCTCTCCTTGGAAGCATGAATGGCATCCTGGGTGTGTTCCCAAATGTCCCATGCCTCCACAGCCCAGTCTGCCACCCGGGTGTCGGCGGAAGCCACGGGAATGGGCACTGGTACCCACGGATGCTGGCCGTAATTTAAGAGGAATGGGGTCTGTCTGGTGGAGTCGGCCACAGCATTGTTTAGCGCGAACTCCGCCCACGGGAGCAAGGATGCCCAGTCTTCCTGCCTGGCAGAGACAAAATGTCGCAAGTGTGTGACCAAGGTCTGGTTGGCCCTCTCTACCAACCCATTCGTCTCGGGATGATATGCAGAGGAGAGGTTTAACTCAATGCAGAGTAGATGACACAGCTCTCTCCAGAACCGAGACGCAAATTGGGGACCTCGATCGCTGACAATCTTGTCTGGCATACCATGTAGACGGAAGATGTGTCTAATAAATAATGCTGCCAAAGCCCGTGCAGATGGTAACCATGGTAGCGGCACCAAGTGCACCATTTTGGAGAAGAGGTTGGTGATCACCCAAATGATGGTGCAACCCCGAGACTTGGGGAAGCCCACCACAAAGTCCATCCCGACCATCTCCCAGGGCCTGTCTGCCACCGGCAAAGGGAAAAGTAACCCAGCTGGCCGTTGTCGAGAGGACTTGTTCTTAGCGCAGGGGACACACGCCTGAACATATTCCCTGACATAACGGACCATATGTGGCCACCAGTATTTACTCGCCAATAACTCAGTTGTCCTCTTTGCCCCAAAGTGTCCACCCACCCTGGACAAGTGTGCCCAAGAGCGTATCTCCAGTCGCAAATTAGTGGGCACAAAATTCTTGCCCAGAGGCACAGACTCCAGCAAAACCGGGGCTACCATTCTCAGACATTCTTCGGGGACAATAAACCAGAGGCTCCTCATCCTCCTCTGATGACACTAGGGAGCGAGAGAAAGCATTGGCCTGAATATTCTTCTCACCGGAGAGAAAATGGAGGGTGAGAACCGTGAGAAAAATAGGGACCATCTAGCCTGGCGAAAATTTAGCCACTGAGCTGTTTGCAGATACACCAAGTTTTTGTGGTCAGTGAAGACTTGGAAGGGAAAACGAGCCCCCTCCAGAAGATGTCTCCACTCAGAGAAGGCCAACTTTATAGCCAGCAACTCCCTGTCCCAATGGAATAATTCCTCTCTGCTGGTTTAAAGGTTTTAGAAAAGAAGAAGCAGGATGCTTCCGACCTTGAGCATCCTTTTGATAAAGGACTGCTCAAGCACCAACAGAAGAGGCATCCACCTCTAAAATAAATGGCTTATCAACATCGGGGCGATGTAATATGGGAGCACTGGCAAAATGCGACTTGATGGAATAGAACACCTTGGAGACCTCCTCAGACCATAACTTGGGATTTGCTCCCTTCTTGGTGAGGGCTACCAAGGGAGCTACCAAAGTCGAGAAATGGGGAATGAATTGGCGATAATAATTCATGAACCCCATAAGGCGCTTCACCGCTTTAAGAGAATGGGGTTCTTGCCAGTCCATTACAGCCTGTAGTTTGGCAGGATCCATAGCCAATCCCTGGGCGGAGATGATATAGCCCAGGAAAGGTAAAGACTCCTGCTCAAACACAAATTTCTCCAGCATGGCATAGAGGGAGTTTGCCCGTAAGAGGTCGAAGACTCTGTTGACATCCCTCTGGTGAGAGTCTATGTCTGGTGAAAAGATGAGAATATCATCCATATAGACTACTACAGAGGTGGAGAGCATATCCCGGAAGATGTCATTGACAAAGTCTTTGAAAACAGCGGGAGCATTACAAAGCCCGAAGGGCATCACCAGGATTCATAATGCCCATCCCTGGTATTAAAAGCTGTCCTCCACTTGTCCCCTTCACAGATACGAATCAGGTTATAGGCACCACGTAGATCTAGCTTAGTAAATACCTTTGCTCCCCGGAGCCTATCAAAGAGCTCAGAGATTAGGGTCAACGGGTACTTATTCTTAACGGTGATTGTGTTAAGACCCCTGTAGTCAATATACGGATGTAATTCTCCGTTCTTCTTCTGCACGAAGAAGAACCCTGCCCCTGCTGGTGACACCGACTTCCTAATGAACCCTCTTGCCACATTCTCCTGAATATACTGGGACATAGCCTCCATCTCAGGAAGAGACAGGGGGTAGACTCTTCTCCGAGGAGGTTCTGCTCCAGGCAAGAGATCGATAGGACAGTAGTAGGGGCGATGAGGCGGAAGAGTCTCCGCCACCTTCTTGGAGAAAACGTCTGCATATGACCAATAACCCTGGGGAAGAGTAGTGAGGTCTACGGGTATCTCTCTGGTGGTGACCTGAACACACTTCCTGACACACCTGCCTCTACAAAAATCACCCCAACCCAGTATCCTCCCAGAGGACCACTCAATACGGGGAGAGTGGTGACAGAGCCAAGGTATTCCAGCAAAACCTTGTCTATTCCCTCGGGAAGGACAAGAAAGGAAAGACTCTCCTGATGGGAAGGGCACATAGATAAAGTGAGAGGGATAGTCTGGTGGGTGATTTGTGAGGGCATAGTCGATCCATTCACTGCTCGCACAGTCACCGATTTGGCGAGCATCACCAGAGGTATAGCATGGCGGAGAGCAAAGGCAGAGGACATGAAATTCCCCTCGGCTCCAGAATCCACACAAAGCTCAACGGTGAGAGTGGATGGACCTAAAGTAATTGTCCTTTTGAAGGACAACTTGGTGGAAAAAGCCGCGGTGTCTAGTGAACCTCCTCCCAGGTTTACTGGAAGCGACCAATTTCCCGACCGCTGTGGACATTTGTTGGCATAATGTCCTAACTGCTGGTAGATGTTACAAACGGCTCGGGACTTAGGTCCTGCTCGAGAAACCTCCATGGCCTCATAGGAGTTGGACGCCTGACTGAAAGATTCTAGAGGTCTGGTGAAGGTGGGGGCCAGCCGGAACCTCCGCCTACACTGGGACCCCTCCAACCTCCGCTCGTGAAAATGGAGGTCGATGCAGGTAGATATGGCGATAAGATTCTCCAGTGTGGCGGGAACCTACCTGGTAGCCAAGGCATCCTTCACATGGCCCGCCTGTCCTTTCCAAAACACGGGAATGAGTACTTTATCTGGCCAGTCTAACTCCGAGGTCAGAGTCCGAAATTGTACAACAAAATAGCTGACCAAGGACGTACTCTGTGAACTTGCCAGCAGTTGGAGCACCGTATCGTGAGTGACCTGAGGTCCCAGAAAGACCTTTTTTAGAGCCTCCAAAAAAGAGGAGCACTCCGCACCATACGGTCATCACGCTCCCACAGCGGCGTGGCCCACTCCAACGCTCTGCCTTATAGGAAAGATATTATAAAACCCACTTGTGTCCAATCTGTGGGGAAACGTGCAGCCAGAAGCTCGAGATGTATAGAGCACTGACTCATGAATCCACTACATTGCTTGCTGTCACCAGCAAACTTGTCTGGAAGCGTGAGGTGGGATAATGTAGGGGCAGAGGTGGCATTGGACAAATTGGCTGCAGCCACTCTAGCAGCCTGTACAGCGACTGCAGTAACATCCACAGCTGACGTTGTGCGCTCAAGGGCAGCCAACCTACCCTCCAGCGGCTGGATGTTCCGCTGTAGATGCTGGTCATCCGTCATTTTGCTAGCCAGACCCCGACGCTAGTATTATGTTAGGGCTGGCGAAACGCACCAAATAAATATAATAAATAGGTGCATTCGCAGCCCGGGGTCCACCGTGCAGGCAGAGCCTGCTGCTAGTAAGATGGCACAATATGGCGGTATAAGCGAACTCTGTTACACCACAGAGTCGCTGAGGTAGAGACGTAGAGATAGAGACTGTGTCCTGTTAACACCACAGGGGCACACAGATAACTGCTGTGTGGATAGCAGTCCGTGGTCATGCAGTCAGCAAAGCAAACAAGCAACTCCTCACGGTATTCTAGAGGCTATTACAGCCAAGCCCTGAACACGTGCATACAAAACTCCTCACCGGAGGTGCTGGTATTCTAGGGCTTATTTCAGCCGAGAACTAACCGCATGCATGCATGATCACACTGGCGCAAAGCACATAACACAATTAATAATTTAAAAAGCTAGTTTGTTTAAGTGGTAAAAGTAAGCATTATCAAAAAAAAGAAATTCTCTGTTTCCAAGATATTTAATTTAGAGCAACATAATAATTTACTATAAGAATGTCATTTATGACCTATGTTAGCATATACAACAAAGGAAATAGGCACAAAATGGAAAATCTGCGTGATCAATCTGTCTTTCAAGTACATTTTTTTTTGGTGTACAAAACAGCCATGATCAAAAATATATCACAAAATATTATTTTTCCCTTTGGTCATGCTAACAGAAACACAGATGAAGGATGTACTCTATAGTAGACTTACCACTGAGCTCTAGTTATTCATATTTCCTAATTAAATAGTTTTCTTAACCCCTTAACGACCGCCAATACGCCTTTTAACGGCGGTCATTAAGGGTACTTAAACCACAGCGCCGTTAATTAACGGCGCTGTGGAAAAAGTGAATAGCGCCCCCCAGAGGCGCATTTTCTCCGGGGTCTCGGCTACCGGGGTATTTGAGACCCTAGAGAACATGAATCGGGTCGGTTTTTAGAGACCCGATGTAGCAATCGCCGTTATTAACCCTATAACGGCGATCGCAACAACAACAAAAAAAATCTGATGTGATATTTAATTTCTCTGTCCTCTGATGTCATTGGACATCAGAGGACAGAGAAAAAGGGTCTCCGATCCCCCCTTGTGGCCCCCAATGTGCCCCTTGTGGCCCGCGGGCCCACCTGCCTCCTCCGGTTGACGCCGCCATTTTGAATGGCGGACGCATTCTCAGTGCGCCCGCCGCGATCTGCAGGGGGGGTGGGCAATTTTCTCTGGGGTTTCCGCTGCCGAGGGTAGCCAAGACCCCAGAGAACATGATCAGGGTCGGTATTTACTGACCCCGGTGTCGCGATCTGGCGGCAGATTCAAAAAAATGTTCATTCATTCTCCTAAAAGTACATTTTGATCACTGAGATAAACTATCACAGCGATCAAAATAATAAAAACAGTACATAACCCCCCCTTTATCACCTCCTTGGTAAGGGACATATAATAAAATATAGAAATTATATTTATTTTCATTTTTCCGTTAGGGTTAGGGCTAGGGCTAGGGTTAGGGCTAGGGTTAGGGTTAGGCTGGGTTCAAACTGCGTTATGGCAGTCCGTTAGACAGACTGCGTTACACCGCAGTATAACGCGGTGTAACATAGTCCGTTAACGCTGCCATTCACCCCCATTTGAGGGCACATCGCGACGCATGCCATAAAGCGGCATGTGTTCGCAACGTGCCATCATTCAGTGACGGAGCCTCAGATGGAGGCTGCAGCGTCTGGGCTCCGTCACCGATAGCGCAGATGAATCATCTGCTGATTCCTCTGCGCTAGCGGGTATAGCATAACGTGATCGCATTATGCTATACCGTTACCAGCCCGTCAACGCTATGTGTTGAACGGGCTGGTAAAACGCAAAATGAACCTAGCCTTAGGGTTAGGGTTATAATTAGGGTTATGGTTACATTTAGGGTTAGGGTTCCAATTAGGGTTAGGGCTACAATTAGGGTTAGGGTTACAATTAGGGTTGGAATTAGGGTTGGGATTATGGTTAGGATTAGGGTTAGGGTTGGGATTAGGGTTAGGGGTGTGTTGGGGTTAGGATTGGAGCTAGAATTGATGGGTTTCCACTATTTAGGCACATCATGGGGTCTCCAAACACAACGTGGCGTTCAAAAAGTCAAATGGCGCTCCCTCCCTTCCGTGCGCCCAGTGGTTTACCCCAACATATGGGGTATCAGCGTACTCAGGACAAATTGCCCATCAATTTTCGGGTTCTAATTTCTCTTGTTACCCTTGGGAAAATAAAAAATAGCTGGCTAAAAAAAAATCATTTTTGAGGAAAAATTTTTTTTTTTATTTTCACGGCTCTGCGTTTATAAATTTCTGTGAAGCACTTTGGGGTTCAAAGTGCTCACCACACATCTAGATAAGTTCCTTAGGGGGTCTAGTTTCCAAAATGGGGTCACTTGTGGGGGTTTTCCACTGTTTAGGCACATCTGGGTCACTGCAAACGGAACATGACCCCCATCAACGTCTGCATTCCAAAACGTTATTACTTCCTTTCCAAGCCCTGCCGTGCGCCCAGTTTCCCCCCCAACATATTTGGTATCAGCATACTCAGGACAAATTGGACAACAACTTTTAGGGTCCAATTTCCTTGTGAAAAATCAAAAATTTGGGACTAAAAAATCATTTTTGTGGAATTTTTTTTTTTTTTCACACCCAGGCATTATAAACTTTTGTGAAACACTTAGGGGTTCAAAGTGCTCACCACAGATCTAGATAAGTTACTTAGGGGTCTAGTTTCCAAAATGGGGTCATTTGTGGGGGTTTTCCACTGTTTAAGCACATCTGGGGCACTGCAAACGGAACATGACCCCATCAACGTCTGCATTCCAAAACGTTATTACTTCCTTTCCAAGCCCTGCCGCACGCCCAAACAGTTTCCCCCCCACATATTTGGTATCAGCGTACTCAGGATAAATTGGACAACAACTTTTAGGGTCCAATTTCCTTGTGAAAATAAAAAATTTGGGACTAAAAAATCATTTTTGTGGAAAATTGTTTTTTTTTTCTCACCCAGGCATTATAAACTTTTGTGAAACACTTGGGGTTCAAAGTGCTCACAACAGATCTAGATAAGTTCCATAGGGGGTCTAATTTCCAAAATGTGTTACTTGTGGGGGTTTCCACTGTTTAGGCGCATCAGGGGCTCTCCAAACGCGACATGGTGTCCAATCTCAATTCCAGCCAATTTTGGTTTGAAAAAGTCAAACGGCGCTGCTTACCTTCCAACCTCCGGCGCCAACATGCCCAATATAGGGATATCAGCGTACTCAGGACAAATTGGACAACAACTTTTGTGGTCTAATTTCTCCTGTTACCCTTGGGAAAATAAAAAATTCGGGACTAAACGATCAGGTTTGTGGAAAAAATATGATTTTTTATTTTCACACTCGGGCGTTATAAACTTCTGTGATGCACTTGGGTGGTCAAAGTGCTCACCACACATCTAGATAAGTTCCTTAGGGGGTCTAAGTTCCAAAATGGGGTCACTTGTGGGGGTTTCCACTGTTTAGACACATCAGGGCCTCTACAAATGCGACATGGCGTCCAGCCAATTCGCGTTGAAAAAGTCAAACGGCGCTCCTTCCCTTGCGACCTCTGCCGTGGGCTCAAAAAGTGGTTTACCCCAACATATGGGGTATCGGCATTCTCAGGACAAATTGCACAAAAACTTTTGGGTTCTTGTTACCCTTGGGAAAATAAAAATTTGGGTGAAAAGATCATTTTTGTGCAAAAAATATGATTTTTTTATTTTCACGGCTCTACGTTATAAACTTTTGTGAAGCACTTGGAGGTTCAAAGGGCTCATACACATCTAGATAAGTTCCTTAAGGGGTCTAGCTTCCAAAATGGGGTCACTTGGGGGTTTCCACTGTTTAGGCACATCAGGGGCTCTCTAAACGCAACATGGCATCCAGGCAATTCTGCGTTGAAAAAGTCAAACGGCGCTCCTTCCCTTGCAACCTCTGCTGTGTGCCCAAAAAGTGGTTTACCCCCACATATGGGGTATCGGCATATTCAGGAGAAATCGCACAACAAATTTTGTGGTTCATTTTTTCTTTTAACACTTGTGAAAATAAAAAAAGTTAAATGTCAAATTTTTCCTTCCACATTGCTTCAGCTCCTGTGAAGCACCTGAAGGGTTAATAAACTTCTTGATTGTGGTTTTGAGCACCTTGAGGGGTGAAGTTTTTAGAATGGTGTCACTTTTGGGTATTTTCTATCATATAGACCCCTCAAAGTGACTTCAAATGTGATGTGGTCCCTTAAAAAAAATGGTGTTGTAAAAATGAGAAATCGCTGGTCAAATTTTAACCCTTATAACTTCGTAACAAAAGAAAATTTTGTTCCCAAAATTGCGCTGATGTAAAGTAGACATGTGGAAATGTTATTTATTAAGAAATTTGTGTGACATATCTCTCTGACTTAAGGGCATAAAAATTTCAAGTTTGAAAATTGCAAAATTTTCAAAATTTTTGCCATATTTCCATTTTTTCATAAATAAAATCAAGTTAAATAAAAAATTTTTATCACTAACGTGAAATACAATATGTCACGAAAAAACATTCTCAGAATCAGCTGGATTCGTTAAAGCGTTCCAGAGTTATGACCTCATAAAGTGACAGTGGTCAGAATTGTAAAAATTGGCCCGGTCATTAATCTGCAAAATGACTCTGTCACTAAGGGTTAAACAGAGTCAGAAACAAAAAATGTTGTTAGATTATTAGATTGCTAGATTAGAAATATGAAAGAAAAAAAATTGCCATTCCTGAGACCCCTAGCATCTCCATTTTTGTGATCTGGGGCTGGATGAGGGTGTATTTTTTGCGCCCTGAGCTGACGTTTCTATTTATACCATTTTGGGGTAGGTATGATTGTTTGAATGCCTTTATTGCATTTTATTGCTATGTTGAGGAGGCCAAAAAACAATAATTTTGGAGTTTCGATTTTTTTTCTCTTTACGCTGTTTACCCATTGGATTAGTCTACTTTATATTTTGATAGATCACATATTTCTGAACACAACAATGTTAAAAATAAACTTTTTATTATTATTATTATTATTATATGTTTTATTTTGAATGGGGCAATAGGGGGATGGCTTTGACTTTTGTGTTTTTTTTAATTTTTTAAAACATTTTTAAATCTTTTATTTTTATTTTGTACTGCCTTCAGTAGTACCCCAGGACACTTGAAGCTGTGATAGTCTGATTGTCTGTGCTACAAATAGCATTGCGTTAGCCCTGCTATGTATAGCATAAATCGCAATCTCCTATGAACGCTGGCCATGCGACGGCGTTCATGAGAGATTTACAATGGCAGGCATGGGAGTCTTCTGCAGACCCCCAGCTATCATGAAAACCTATCGGCGCCCTACAATCATGTGACAGACGTGCATATGGCTGCATCTTGTGACACACTTCCGCCTGGTGTGCGTTGAATGCCACTGTCAGAGATTGACATCGGCATTTAACTTGATTTAAGATTCATTCTCAGCTGTTAGAGGAACATGACAGGTGATCAGATCAGCTGTCATGTGCAGGGAAAGATGCTGGCTCAGTGCCGGAGCCCGTATCAGATGCAGTGAGATGACCTTGGATGTACCATACATCCAAGGTGGTTAAGGGTTTAAAGGAGAGCTAAATCCTTTCAAATCAGTTAAAAGTTAAAAGAAACAGCTCTGTCATGTGACTTTGATTTTTGTTTGGCTGATTTAACTTAAGTAATTAAATGTATGATAGTTTGTATGTTAACTATAGTTTTCAATGCACTAAAAATGTGAAAAAGAATCTGCAGCTGAAATAGTGGCATGAGCAAATTACATGTATTATATTCATTTGTTCTGAAAATGAGTTTCTAACACATACATATGCTAATGTGATTGCTGCCTTTATAGACAGGGCTTTTCATTAGAAAAGAATAGCAGTGGAAATATTTTTAGGCTTTCATTCTTCTCATAAACCTAGTCTAATCAAATTTTGTCTTAAATTTTAACACTTATCATGAACATTAAAAAAATACAAATGATAAAAGTGAACTGTGTGGTGGTAAGAAAATATACTATGTTTTAAACTATATGTGATGATTAAAAGAAAAAAAATAATTTGCCTATTTACAAAATACATTGAATGGGCCATTTTATCAACTGTCTTATATCAACCACAGCCACTTATAATGTTTGTTGATCTATTTTGTAACATTTTGACCCCAATGATTAATGCAAACCATATGACAAAGAACACTACTTGTGCAAAGGAATTGCGACAGAGACTTTGACACTTCCAACTGTAACTAAGCCTAGCAGATTACTGTTTATACTTTTAGATATGTTTTTTTCTCAAAATTACAAATACATCACGATGACAAAGAAACCAGAGCTAAAGTTCAGCATTGTGATATCTTTCCTGTGTATATCTTTCCTGTGTGTAACCTGTTCAAAACCAGACCATTTTTTTTTCTTCATGACCAGGCACATTGTCGTGTTTTTGTAACAGCTCCAAAAAAAATTCCACATTCAGATATCCAAATAATTTTTGTCTTTTTGTCTTTTGTTTCATGATTCGTAAGACTTAATTTTTAAGTGAAGCTTATATTCCTGTATTGCATTGCTAATGAAAGGGAAAAATATATAGAACAATAAGAAATATATGTAAATATGATTTTATTTTTTATGGCCATAAAGAAATGCTAAAAAAATGTAAACTGTGTTTCCCTTTCTCTAGAAATTATTTTTATGTACTGGGCCTATATTTTTTTATTGGGGACAGGGCAAGATACAGTAATTTGGACAAGCAATTTCTTTTTTTAGCTTAGTTTTAATTATTTTTTAAACTTATTTTTTGTAGTAATTTATTTTTCATAAATTGCACACATGGTGTCTTCATGGGGTCTTAAAAACCTTCTTGATGACAACAGTGTTTTAATATAATAATACAGTTTAACATATTAATGCATCCTTTTTATTGCTGATTTCCCTGAAACTGGGGCTGTTATGTTAACCCCAGTTACAGGGGTAATTCAGACTGACAGCATTTCCTAAACTGTATACACAAACTTGTTCAGGTCAATCAAAAAGGTACAAATGATAATATACCAACTATGTCCTGTCTGTGCGGAGCCCAACTTTATCTGACAACCTGATCTCCACTGCAATAGCTGCAGTATTGTGCAAGCAGCTTACTCTGTTTTTATCGTTTTAGAAATGTGGACTAAAAACCTATAGGTGGAATAGAACTAGTTAAGAAAGCCTACATATGTATGTCTTTTCCTAGAAGATAATCTAGCCTGGATAACCTGCAAATGCTATGATTAATGTTTACAATATACATGCAATTCACAATGTTTAAGCAATTTATAATCAATTCACTGTTAATGATGATTATAAAATACCCAAGAATCTTGAAGTATGACAGGATATATTCCACACTTTGTGTTTTATAGCTTCATTCTGACTTGGACAAAGGTATTGGATCGGTGAAATATACCCTCTTAGGTGATGGAGCTGGAACAATTTTTACAATTGATGATACTACAGGTGATATACATGCTATTAAAAGTCTGGATAGAGAAGAAAAACCATTCTATACATTACGTGCTCAAGCTGTGGATATAGTTACAGGAAAACCAGTGGAGCCAGAATCTGAATTCATTGTCAAAGTTCAGGACATTAATGATAATGAACCAAAGTTTTTGGATGGCCCTTATGTTGCCAGCGTTCCTGAAATGTCTCCAGTCGGTGAGTAAAATATTGGTGTTTGTTCATCATTAAGTTTTATTACATTAAATATTATGACAGCAAAATTACCATATGTTTCAGAAGTATTGGACCTTAAAGGTAAATTTTGTGCATATTTTTCTAAATGTATATAATTGGTTTTTGTACTTTTTTTAAAAAAAATGCATTATTACTTAATGAAGAAAACTACACTTTTTCTTCTTATGCCGGCATAACCACTGAGGACAGACATTGCAGTGATCAAGTGTGCATAAACTTAAGCAAAAAACATAAATGAGTAGAGTCTCTAAGAAATTTTTAGCATCTTCTTCATAGGGTTTTTCCTTTCCTCTGTCAATATTTTAGGTTATGAGTTGATCTGGATGGATTTGGGTCGTCTTTTACCTTTTAAACTATAAAGGACAACCAAAGAAGCAGCTCTTAAGTCAGTCAGGGTGTAAATTGGGTAGTATAGGTTGTTTTATACTATTTCCTCTTCAGTTTGATTTAAAAAATCGGAAAAATGTAAGAATAAAGGGGTTATCCTCTAGTCAGGCAACCCCTTCTCAATAACTATTCTTCCCCCAAATAACATTATAACACCTATACTTATCTCCAGTGCTGATTCAGAGTTTTCGGAACGGGCTCTCCTGGGGCTTGTTTGACATTGTCATGTGATCCCTTTGGCAAATCAGCATCCATTTCACTGTCCCTCCTTCAGACAAATTTAAAATATCTGAAGAAACTGAGAGATGTTGCTGCTCCTTCAGTTCCTCTGAATGTCTGATTTGTTTGACGGAGGGGATAGTGAAACAGCTGCCGATTGGACGAAGGGATCAATAATATTTGAGCTCTTGGAGGGCCAGTGCTGACACCACTGGAATGGAGCCAGCACCAGAGATGACTATAAGTGTTATTATTTTACTTGGTGGAAACAGAAATTGAGAAGGGGTTATCTGAGTAGTAGTTAACACCTTTAAGTATTCCATTATCACAACGTTATCTTTTCGATTATGACCTCTGTGTAACTGATTTGTTTGAAGGTAAACTACTAAGTGTTCCCTTCCCTTAAATCTGATGGCCAAGGATTTATAAATCCTCAACTTATTGGAAACAGGAACATTTGAATTAGTCAAACAGGGTTGCAGAAAAGTGAGTCAGACGAATCATAAGAAGCTTGTATTCAAAATAAATGTGATGATGGTAAAGAAATGTGCATGTTAGAATTAACTTATGTTTGATGCATTAAGTTGACTGGTATGTAACTACATAGAAAATCAGTCTATACCTTGTTTAAAGCAGCATTATTGAAACAACTGGGGAGCCACCGATTAGAGCTTATTGTTAGACTTATATCAAAATGAAACAGTAAAAACAATACTGTTGTAATAAATATAACTTATTCATAGACATAAATAATATATAGTGTAATAAATTGTACAAATAAAATAGAATTTGTTTTACTAACATAGCACACATATTAATGTAAAGAGTTTAATTGTTGAATATTTATGCTCAGAGGTTCCAGCATGCAGAACAGGTGGGATTTGCTTTTGGCAACACACATAGCTATAAAGTTGAAAACCCTTGGAGAAATTATCATACTGAGGAGGGGGCAATTACAGAAAAGAAAGATGAATGGTAGTTTTATGACGAGATTATATGTTTTAATATCATTTTAATTCTTTATACACTTTTTGGACAAATGTATTGGGACACTTACACATCTGTATATCTACAAAAGCTTTCATGATATTCCCCAGTCTTGCATACAACTGCTTAGCCATGGAAGCCCATACCATGAAGCTCCCTGCTCATGGTTGTGTGCTGATGTTACTGCCATTAGATATTTTAAACTGCAATTATTGAGTCAGTAGAACATTGGCGACTTTTAAGCACTTTGTGCTTTAACATTCAAAGACCCCATTCTAAAACTTAAAATTGACTTCCACTTCATGGTGAAGTTAGTTTTGCTATGACATTTAAATACTTCCAATTTCAGTAATACCACTATAATACAATAGTTGAAAGAAGGGACATATAGGAGGGAAGATTTTTCACAAACTTGATTTGTGGCAATAGTGGCATCCTATTAGTCTTCCAAGGTCAGTGAGCTCTTTAGAATGACTCATTCTTTCACAAATATTTGTAAAGGCAGACTGCATAGCTGAATGCTTGATTTTAAACACATATGGTAATGTGAGTAACTGAAAAATCTAATTCAGTGATGTCATCAGCATAAATGAGTACACCCCAACAGATATGTCAGAAAATGATTCTTTTAAGAACATTTTCTATGGGATACCATATTACATTATATTCCCACATATGTGGTTCATTGATTGCAAACAAGTCTGTAAACCTCCAAAAATTTTCCTAAAAAAATTAATTCAAGACCATGTCACAAATCTGAGTTAACCCCAATTTAATATTTAGGAGCAAAGACAATGTTAAAGTTACAAAATTCTAATTAATAAAATTTCAACCACAGATACTTCTAGTTATTCATTAACCCCTTGACCCCCAAGGGTGGTTTGAACTTTAATGACCGGGCCAATTTTTACAATTCTGACCACTGTCTCTTTATGAGGTTATAACTCTGGAATGCTTCAACGGATCTTAGCGATTCTGAAACTGTTTTCTTGTGACAAATTGTACTTCACGTTAGTGTAAAATATCTACAATATAACTTGCGTTTATTTTTGAAAAAAATGCAAATATGGTAAAAATTTTGACAATTTTGCAATTTTCATACTTTGAATTTTTATTCCCTTAAAACAGAGAAATATGTCACACAAAATAATTAATAAATAACATTTCCCACATGTCTACTTGACATCAGCACAATTTTGGAACCAAATTTTTTTTGTTAGGAAATTATAAGGGTTAAAAGTTGACCAGCGATTTCTCATTTTTACAACAAAATTTACAAAGACATTTTTTTTAGGGACCACCTCACATTTGAAGTCACTTTGAGGGATCTATATGGCAGAAAATACCCAAAAGTGACACCATTCTAAAAACTGCACATCTCAAGGTACTCAAAACCACATTCAAGAAGTTTATTAACCCTTCAGGTGCTTCACAGGAGCTGAAGCAATGAGGAAGGAAAAATTAATATTTAACTTTGTAGTCACAAATATGATTTTTACAAACTTTTTTTTATTTTCACAAGGGTAAAAGGAGAAAATGGACAGAAAAAGTGGTTGTGCAATTTCTCCTGAGTACGCCAATACCCCATACGTGGGGGAAAACCACTGTTTGGGCACACGGCAGAGCTCATAAGGGAAGGAGCACCGTTTGACTTTTTCTTACCAAAATTGGCTGGAATTGAGATTGGACGCCATGTCGCATTTGGAGAGCCTCTGATGTGCCTAAACAGTGGAAACCCCCCACAAGTGACACCATTTTGGAAACTAGACCCCCTTTGGAACTTAGCTACATCTGTTGTGAGCACTTTGAACCCCCAAGTGTTTCACAAAAGTTTATAATGCCTGAGTGTGAAAAAAAACAATTTTCCATAAAAATGATTTTTAGTCCCAAATTTTTGATTTTTCCCAAGGAAATTGGACCCCAAAAGTTGTTGTACAATTTGTCATGAGTTCGCTGATACCCCATATGTGGGGGGAAACTGTTTGGGCATACGGCAGGGCTTGGAAAGGAAGTAATAACATTTTGGAATGTAGATGTTGATGGGGGTCATGTAAAATTTGCAGTGCCCCAGATGAGCCTAAACAGTAGAAACCCCCCACAAGTGACCACATTTTGGAAACTAGACCCCCTAAGGAACTTATCTAGATCTGTGGTGAGCACTTTGATCCCCCAAGTGCTTCACACAAGTTTATAATGCCCGGGCATGAAAATAAAAAATCCTATTTTTTTCCAACAAAAATTATCTATTAGTCACCAATTTTTTATTTTCCCAAGGGTAACAGGAGAAATTGGACCACAAAAGTTGTTGTACAATTTGTCCTGAGTGCGCTGATACCCCATATATGGGGGGAACCACTGTTTGGGTGCACGGCAGAGCTCTGAATGGAAGGAGCGCCATTTGACTTTTTCCAACCAAAATTGGCTGGAATTGAGATTGGACGCCATGTTGCATTTGGAGAGTCCTCTGATGTGCCTAAAAAGTGGAAACCCCCCACAAGTGACCCCATTTTAGAAACTATACCCCCCAAGGAACTTATTCAGACCTGTGGTGAGCAATTTGAACCCCCAAGTGCTTCACACAAGTTTATAACGTAGAGCCGTAAAATTAAAAAATAATATTTTTTTCCAAAAAAATGATCTTTTCACCCCAATTTTTATTTTCCCAAGGTAACAAGACTCCAAAAGTTATTGTGCAATTTGTCCTGAGTACGCTGATACCCCATATGTGGGGTAAACCACAGTTTGGGCGCATGGCAGAGCTTGGAAGGAAAGGAGCGAAGTTTGATTTTTTCAATGCAGAATTGCCTGGACGCCATGTCGTGTTTGGAGAGCTCCTGATCTGCCTAAACAGTGGAAACCCCCCACAAATGACACCGATTTGGAAACTAGACCCCTCAAGGAATTTATCTAGATGTGTGGTGAGAACTTTGAACCCCCAGGTGTTTCACTAAAGTTTATAACGCCCGAGCATGAAAATAAAAAAAATCTTATTTTTTCCACAAACATGATCTTTTAGTCACCAACTTTTTACTTTCACAAGGGTAAGAGGAGAAACTGGACCCCAAATTTTGTTGCCCAAGTTGTCCTGAGTATGCTGATACCCAATATTTGGGAGAAAACTACTGTATGGGCACACGTCGGGGCTCGGAATGAAGTAGTGACGTTTTGGATTGCAGACTTTGATGGAATGGTCTCCGGGCGTCATGTCGCATTTGGAGAGCCCCTGATGTGCCTAAACAGTGGAAAACCACCACAAGTGACGCCTTTTTGGAAACTAGACCCAACAAGGAACTTATCTAGATGTGTGGTGAGCACTTTGAACCCCGAACTGCTTCACAGAAGTTTATGACGTACAGCCGTAAAAATATAAAAATCTTTTTTTTTTTCAAAAATGATATTTTTGCCCCCAATATTTTATTTTCACAAGGGTAACAGGAGAAATTGGACCCCAAAAGTTGTTGTACAATTTGTCCTGAGTACGCAGATTCACAATATGTGGGAGAAAACTACTGTATTGTTATGTTTCGGTAGCTGAGGAGTGCAGGTAAAAAAAAAAGGCAATACACCAGAGCAGTTGGAATCTATGGGATTGCAGTACCCTGACTAACCACCACAACTAGAGGCAGCCGTGGAGCGTTCCTACGCTGGTCCCAGACGCCTCGTCACAGCCCGAGAAACTAACTACACCCAAAGATAGAAATAGGAAAGCTATCTGCCCCGGAGCAGAACCCCAAAGATAATAGAAAGCCCCCAAACATGTAATGGCGGCCAGACAAGAGGAAATACTGACACAGAAAGAAAATAGTATGAGCAAACGCTGGGGATCAAACTATCTAAAAAGAAAAGGACAGGAAGGGTACTTACTGCAATCCCAGAAAACCCTGAAAAACACCAACTCTACTAATTTCAAAATCACCTGAGATCACACGACCTCTACCACCTAAATTAGCTCTCTGGTGTAACAAAATCAAAACAGCAGCCACTGAAAAAACTGGAAAAAGCAAAAGAACAAAACTCAGTGGCTGAACTAAACTGAGAAGGCAGAAGCCCCCGGATGGGACCCAGAAGGCCCCCAAAGAAGTGCAAGACAAAAATGCAAAAATATAGCAATAACACAAAAGAAGAAAAAATCTTATCTGGTAGCTGGAGATGCAGACACGACACAGCAGGCTACAAGGGAAACTGGAATGAAGGATACAGACCAGAACAATTGCTCACCGGCAACCCTGATGGGAAAATGACTCCCTTATATAAGACCAGTCAGTAACACCTGATTCCCAGTCCTCACAATCTTCACTAGTACCGCTTGTAACCACCAGAGGGAGCCTCTGCTCAGAACTCATCTCAAACCCATTCACAACAGTACCCCCCCCTTGAGGAGGGGTCACCGAACCCTCATTTGAGCAACCAGGTCGGTCAGGATGAGTTCTATGATACGCACGGATAAGTCTCCTAGCATGGATGTCCGAAGCAAACACCCAAGAATTGTCTTCCTGTCCATAACCTCTCCATTTAACCAAATACTGGAGTTTCCGTCTAGAAAAACGAGAATCCAATATTTTCTCAACCACATACTCCAGATTGCCCTCAACCAAAACAGGGTCAGGAGGCACAGCAGCAGGAACCACTGGCTCAACAAACCTCTTCAACAAGGACTTGTGGAACACGTTATGGATCTTAAATGTCCCTGGAAGAAGCAAACGAAAAGAAACAGGATTAATAATCTCCATGATCTTATAAGGTCCAATGAACCTAGGCTTAAATTTAGGAGATGCTACTCTCATAGGAATATTCTTTGAGGACAACCAGACCAAGTCCCCCACTTTAAACCGAGGACCATCAGTCCTATGCCGGTTAGCAAACCGCTGGGCCTTCTCCTGAGAGAGGGACAACCTCTCCACTACCTGGTCCCAAATCTGTTGCATACGCTCCACAACAGAGTCAACACCTGGACAGACAGAAGCCTCCGTCTGTCCTGAAGAAAATCGAGGGTGAAACCCAGAATTACAGAAAAACGGAGACATCAAAGTGGCAGAGCTAGCCCTATTATTAAGAGCAAACTCAGCCAAAGGCAAAAAAGAGACCCAGTCATCCTGATCAGCAGACACAAAGCATCTAAGATAAGTCTCCAATGTCTGGTTTGTTCTCTCAGTTTGACCATTGGTCTGAGGATGAAATGCCGAGGAGAAAGACAATTGAACACCCAGTTTAGAACAAAAAGTCCTCCAAAATTTGGAAACAAACTGGACTCCTCTGTCAGACACAATGTTCTCAGGAATGCCGTGTAAACGAACCACGTGCTGAAGGAACAACGGCACCAATTCAGAGGAGGAAGGCAACTTAGGTAATGGCACAAGATGTATCATTTTGGAAAACCTATCACAAATTACCCAGATGGTGGTCATTCTCTGAGAAACAGGAAGATCGGAAATGAAATCCATAGAGATATGGGTCCATGGTCTCTTGGGCACAGGCAATGGCATCAACAAACCACTAGAGCGAGAGCAAGGCTTGGAACGAGAGCAAGTCCCGCAGGACTGCACAAATTCCCTGACATCACGAGACAAGGTAGGCCACCAAAAGGACCGACTAACCAAGTCTCTGGTACCAAAAATTCCGGGATGCCCAGCCAATGCGGAACAATGAATCTCAGACATCACACTCTTTTTCCATTGGTCCGGGACAAACAATTTTCCAACAGGGCAGCGCTCGGGCCTATCCTCCTGACACCCCTCCAGAGCAAGTCTCAAATTGGGCGAGATGGCGGAAAGAACTACACCCTCTTTCAAAATAACAGAAGGATCAGATAACTCAGGAGAGTCCGCAAGGAAACTCCTCGAGAGGGCATCCGCCTTAACATTCTTAGTGCCAGGAAGAAAGGAAACCACAAAATTAAAACGTGTGAAAAACAAGGCCCACCTGGCCTGTCTAGGATTGAGTCGCTTGGCAGATTCCAGATAGACCAGATTCTTATGGTCCGTAAGGACCACCACCTGATGTTTGGCTCCCTCCAGCCAATGTCTCCACTCTTCAAAAGCCCACTTCATGGCCAATAACTCCCGATTACCCACGTCATAATTACGTTCAGTAGGAGAAAATTTTCGAGAGAAAAAGGCACAAGGGTTACTTTTAGAGGTCTCTGGATCTTTTTGGGACAAAACGGCACCTGCCCCAATTTCAGAGGCATCAACCTCCACCTGAAATGGCAGAGAAACATCAGGCTGCCGTAGAACAGGAGCAGAAGTGAATCTCTGCTTAAGTTCCTGAAATGCAGAGACTGCCTCAGGAGGCCAATTCACCACATCAGAACCCTTTCTGGTCAAATCAGTTAATGGTTTAACAATAACCGAGAAATTACCAATAAATTTACGATAAAAATTGGCAAAACCCAAAAATCTCTGAAGAGCCTTTAATGAAGTAGGTTGGACCCAATCACAGATGGCCTGAACCTTGACCGGGTCCATTTCAATAACAGATGGGGACAAAATGAATCCCAGAAATGAGATCCTCTGTACGCCAAAAAGACACTTTGATCCCTTCACATACAGAGCATTCTCTCTCAAAATCTGGAACACAGTTCGAACATGTTTCACATGAGAGTCCCAGTCATTAGAAAAAATCAAGATATCATCCAAATAAACAATCAGAAATTTGTCCACAAAATCCCTGAAAATGTCATTCATGAAGGACTGGAAGACGGAAGGAGCTTTAGTGAGCCCAAAGGGCATCACTAGGTACTCAAAATGCCCTTCAGGTATTGAATGCCGTCTTCCATTCATCCCCGTGCTTAATGCGAATAAGGTTATACGCCCCCCTGAGGTCAAGCTTGGTAAACCAAGTAGCGTTTTTCACCCTGGAAAACAGGTCAGAAATCAAGGGTAACGGGTATTGATATTTCACAGAAATATTGATCAAGAGACGATAATCAATACACGGCCTTAATGAACCATCTTTTTTGGCCACAAAGAAAAAACCGGCACCTAAGGGTGAAGAGGATGGTCTGATATGACCCTTCTCCAAAGATTCCTTGATATAAGACCGCATAGCGTCATGTTCAGGTACAGACAAGTTAAAAAGGCGACCTTTAGGGAATTTACTACCCGGCACTAATTCAATAGCGACAGTCATAGCTCCTATGGGGAGGCAAGGATGCAGATTTACTTTCGCTAAACACATCAGAAAAATCAAACAAAAAGTCAGGAACATCCTTATCCTGGGGGAGGCAGAAAAAACAGGAGTGTTGGTATTAACACATTGGCAGCCCCAACTGGCCACAGACACAGACTTCCAATCCAAAACAGGATTATGAGACTGCAACCAAGGGAAACCCAGCACGATAATGTCATGCAGATTATATAGAACCAAAAATTTGCAGCACTCCTGGTGATCAGGTTCAACCCTCATTATCACCTGAGTAGAAAACTGGGGTTTATTCTCAGCCAAAGGGGTAGAATCGATCCCCAGTAGGGGAATAGACTTCTGTAGGGGTATCAAGGGAAACCCACAACGTTTAGCAAAATCATAATCCATCAGGTTAATAGCTGCTCCAGAATAAATGAAAGTCTGAGCAGAAAATGGGGACAGAGAGCATATCAGAGTGACAGTTAATAAAAACTTAGTCTGAACACTACCCAAGACAACTGAGCGTGCAAAACGTCTTCCCCGCTTAGGGCAGACTGAAATAGCATGAGAGGCATCACCACATTAGAAACATAACCCATTGCGCTTTCGAAACTCATGACGCTGTGCCCCAGACACCACTCTATCACACTGCATGGTTTCAGGAGCTGGTTCATAAGGCAACACCATTCCACGCATACTTCTCCGCTCACGCAAACGTCTGTCAATTTGAATCGCTAATGACAAAGAATCATTGAGACCAGAGGGGACAGGGAATCCCACCATAACATCCTTTACATTATCTGACAGACCCTTCCGGAAAAGGGCCGCCAAAGCGTCGTCATTCCATTTGGTCAGGACTGCCCACCTACGGAATCTCTGACAGTATAACTCAGCGTCATCAAGCCCCTGATTTAATGCAACAAGGCTTTTTCAGCTTGATCAGTGACATTAGGCTCATCGTACAATAATCCCCAAAGCCTGAAAAAACGCATCAACATCACTCAAAACAGGATCCCCAGGTATCAGGGAAAAAGCCCAATCCTGAGGATCGCCGCGCAGGAGAGAGATGATAATTTGAACCTGCTGCGCTGCGTTTCCTGAGGACTTAGATTTTAAGGCAAAAAACAATTTACAATTATTTTTGAAATTCTGAAACTTAGCTCGATCCCCTAAAAACAAATCTGGCATGGGGATCCTAGGTTCCACAACAGGCAACCCAGCAAGATAGATAGCAATACTCCGAACCTCAGTGGCAAGCTGATCCACACGGCCAGACAACTGTGCAAACTCCATTGGAGAAAAGATCCTCCCCAGCACCCAGAGATACAGAGGGAAAAAAAAAAAATGCAACAAACAGAAAAATATCTCTGACAACTCTGACAACCTTTTTTTCTATCACAAATTTTTTCCCTTCTGTGAGTACCATACAATTTTCTATTGGCCGGTGATACTGTTATGTTTCGGTAGCTGAGGAGTGCAGGTAAAAAAAAAAGGCAATACACCAGAGCAGTTGGAATCTATGGGATTGCAGTACCCTGACTAACCACCACAACTAGAGGCAGCCGTGGAGCGTTCCTACGCTGGTCCCAGACGCCTCGTCACAGCCCGAGAAACTAACTACACCCAAAGATAGAAATAGGAAAGCTATCTGCCCCGGAGCAGAACCCCAAAGATAATAGAAAGCCCCCAAACATGTAATGGCGGCCAGACAAGAGGAAATACTGACACAGAAAGAAAATAGTATGAGCAAACGCTGGGGCCCAAACTATCTAAAAAGAAAAGGACAGGAAGGGTACTTACTGCAATCCCAGAAAACCCTGAAAAACACCAACTCTACTAATTTCAAAATCACCTGAGATCACACGACCTCTACCACCTAAATTAGCTCTCTGGTGTAACAAAATCAAAACAGCAGCCACTGAAAAAACTGGAAAAAGCAAAAGAACAAAACTCAGTGGCTGAACTAAACTGAGAAGGCAGAAGCCCCCGGAGGGGACCCAGAAGGCCCCCAAAGAAGTGCAAGACAAAAATGCAAAAATATAGCAATAACACAAAAGAAGAAAAAATCTTATCTGGTAGCAGGAGATGCAGACACGACACAGCAGGCTACAAGGGAAACTGGAATGAAGGATACAGACCAGAACAATGCTCACCGGCAACCCTGATGGGAAAATGACTCCCTTATATAAGACCAGTCAGTAACACCTGATTCCCAGTCCTCACAATCTTCACTAGTACCGCTTGTAACCACCAGAGGGAGCCTCTGCTCAGAACTCATCTCAAACCCATTCACAACACTGTATGGGCACACGTCGGGGATCGGAAAGGAAGTAGTGAGGTTTTGGATTGCAGACTTTGATGGAGTGGTTTGCGGGCATCATGTCACATTTGGAGAGCCCCTGATGTGCCTAAACAGTGGAAAACCCCCACAAGTGACCCCATTTTGGAAAATAGACCCCACAAGGAACTAATCTAGATGTGTGGTGAGCGCTATGAACCCCCAAATGCTTCACAGAAGTTTATAACGTACAGTCGTAAAAACAAAAAAAAATCTTTTTTTTTTTTACAAAAATGATAATTTCGCCCCCATTTTTTATTTTTCCAAGGGTAACAGAAGAAATTGGACCCCAAGAGTTATTGTGCAATTTGTCCTGAGTAAGCTGATACCCCATATGTGGGGGTAAACTACTGTTTGGGCGCATGGCAGAGCTCAGAAGGGAAGGAGCACCGTTTGACTTTTTCAACGCAGAATTGGCTGGAATTGAGATCAGACGCCATGTCACATTTGGAGAGCCCCTGATGTGCCTAAACAGCAGAAACCCCCCAATTCTAACTCCAACCCTAACTCCAACACACCCTAACCCTAGTCCCAACCCTAACCATAATCCTAACCACAAACCTAACCCTAACACACCCCTAACCCTAAACCTAACCCTAACCCTAATCCTAACTTTAAGTGCAACCCTAACCCTAACTTTAGGCGCAACCCTAACCCTAATGGGAAAATGGAAATAAATAAATTTTTTTAATTTTATTATTTTTCCCTAACTAAGGGGTGATAAAGGGGGGTTTGATTTACTATTTATAGCATGTTTTTATGATTGGCAGCTGTCATGCTAAAAGACGTTTTTTATTGCAAAAAATAGTTTTTGCATCACCACATTTTGAGAGCTATAATTTTTGCATATTTTGGCCCACAGAGTCATGTGAAGTCTTATTTTTTGCAGTACGAGTTGACGTTTTTATTGGTACCATTTTTGAGCACGTGACATTTTTTGATCGCTATTTATTTTGATTTTTGGGAGGTTAGAATGAACAAAAATCAGCAATTCATTAATTTCTTTTGGGGGAGCGTTTATACCGTTCCGCGTGTGGTAAAATTGATAAAGCAGTTTTATTCTTCGGGTCAATACGATTACAGTGATACCTCATTTATATAATTTTTTATGTTTTGGTGCTTTTATACAATAAAAACAATTTTATATAAAAAATAATTATTTTTGCATCGCTTTATTCAGCGAGCTATAACTTTTTTATTTTTTGCTTATGATGCTGTGTTGCAGCTTGGTTTTTGCGGGACAAGATGATGTTTTCAGTGGTACCATGCTTATTTATATTGGTCTTTTTGATCGCATGTTATTCCACTTTTTGTTTGTCGGTATGATGATAAAGCATTGATTTTTTGCTTTTTTTTTAAGGGGTTCACTAAAGGGGTTAACTAGTGGGACAGTTTTGTAGGGGGGGTTGTTACGGACGCGGCAATACCAAATATGTATACTTTTATTTTTTATTGACAGGAAGAAATGAATTTATTGGGGAATAGTGTTGAGCGATACTGCTCGATGTCTAAAAATATCGGATCGGAATGGTATCGCCGATATCACTAAATATCGTCGATATCCGATTCCGATACCGAAGTCCCATGTAAGTCTATGGGAACCAAATATCGACATTAAAAAAAACCATTCTTGCCTTGTTGGTAGTGTTGAGCGATACGATACTGCAAGTATCGGGTATCGGCCGATATTAGCTCTATCGGCCTTTCGATAATTTGTTTCGATATTTTCCATATATCGTATACCGGAATCGGAAGTTCCCATAATTCTTTGAGAGGCAATGTGATTTTAGTCAGCCAATGAGGAATCCTAAGAAGTGTGGGCACATCCTGTACTGCTGCGGTCATGTTAACTAATGGCATGTCTGTGATTGGATGCTGAAATGATGTCAGAATGCACTATAAAAGGCGCCGCCTCCATTTTAGCGTCACTGTGCTGTGAATTCAGTAAGGGACAGAACGCTACTGTGCTGACTCTGAGGGACAGTTAGAGATTGCGATTTAGTGTACTGTGCTGTAAGCAGGCTAGCACCAACCGCTGTGTAAAGCTTCCTTTTGCCTGCAGTGTTGTTTTAACAGCTCTGCAAGGTGTGTGTGAGTGCAGGTGACGCTGCAGTTTGCTCTGTATGCAACGCTGTCTGTAGGCATCTGCACATGTCACTCACAGACTCTTTTTTTTTTTTCTTCAGTGTATAAAAGGCGCCGCCGCCATTTTAGCGTCACTGTGCTGTGAATTCAGTAAGGGACAGAACGCTGCTGTGCTGACTCTGAGGGACAGTTAGATATTGCGATTTAGTGTACTGTGCTGTAGGCAGGCTATCACCAACCGCTGTGTAAAGCTTCCTTTTGCCTGCTGTGTTGTTTTAACAGCTCTGCAAGGTGTGTGTGAGTGCAGGTGACGCTGCAGCTTGCTCTGCATGCAACGCTGTCTGTAGGCATCTGCACGTGTCACTCACAGACTCTTTTTTTTTTTCTTCAGTGTAATTCTTGCTGCTCCATGCAATTTAACTATTAGTGTGATGCGCTTCCATCCGTATCCAATACATTGGTTGCAAACACTATAGAAGTAGACAAAGGAGTAGCCTTTCACAGATTGTGAACAGTTGTGTTTCAGTGTTCACTTCAGTCTCTGCGTAATAACCACACTTAGGCCTTATAACTTTTCTGACTTTCTTTATCAATCTACCAAGATGAAGAAGGCAGGGAGTAAGGCACGTGGTCGTGGCCGTGGAGTTTCAGCAGGGAGAGGACGTGGGGATTCTGTGGCTGCTGCCGCACCCAGTGACACAGCATCCACCAGTTTTCCCCGTCAGCGTTCCTTTATGCGCACTTTGGTAGGAGCTCAGCATACCCCCTGCTGCGGGAAGAACAAATTGAAGCCGTTGTTGGTTGGATGGCAGCCAATGCATCGACTTCAATTCCTTCCACCTCCTCTCAGGAACACAGCACTGTTGAACAACCATCTGTCTCTTCACCGCCTGCCAAATTGCCCAGGCTTTCGACAAAGCACGTAGCTGAGTTACAAAGACACACTGGAGATGTAGGCCAACCTTCAGCAGCACCTACATCTTCAGGTCGTGTTGGAGCCTCTTACTCCAGCTCACACACAGCTGGTTCGGCTTCCTCACAGGATCGGCATGGAAGAGCCTCTTTCACTGTTGTCCAGAGACCCAGTGTTATTGCACCCACAGCTGCAAGTTCCCTGTCATCCTCATACTCCCAGGCCACAAAACAGCCATCGGTAGCACAGGCATGGGATAAAAGACGGCCATACTCGGCAAACCATCCACGAACACAGGCTCTGAATGCTGGCCTTGCAAAACTCCTGTCCCTTGAAATGCTGTCATTCAGGCTGGTGGAGACTGACAGTTTCAGGAACTTTATGGCATTGGCAGTCCCACAATATAATGTGCCAAGCCGATTTTATTTCAGCAGGCAAGCCGTCCCTGCTCTGCAAAAACATGTCGAGGGAAACATTAAACATGCGCTACTAAACGCCGTCAGTAGCAGGGTCCACCTGACCACCGATGCGTGGACCAGTACCCATGGCCAGGGACGATACATTTCCCTCACTGCCCATTGGGTCAATGTTGTGGAGCCGGGTACAGATCTTGCCAGTGGCGCTGTACGTGTTCTGCCAACTCCAAGGATTGCAGGAATCCAGTCTGTACACATTGATTCCTCCTCCTACTCCAGTTCCTCAGAATCATCGCTGCACGAGCCGTCACGGTATACCTCCACATGGACCCGTGAACGCATACCTGTTGCGACCGATATGAGAACAGCCGTGGCCAAACGTCAACAGGCTATCCTGAAATTAATTCCCATGGGAAATCGAAGCCACACAGCGCAGGAGCTCTGGGATGCCATCAAGCAGGAGAGCGACGTGCGGTTTTTGTCAGCTAATCTCCAGCCAGGCTTGGTAGTGTGTGACAATGGCCGAAATCTGGTGGCAGCTCTGGGCCTTGGCAACCTCACTCACATACCATGTCTGGCACATGTGCTCAACTTGGTCGTGCAGAGTTTTTTGAGGGACTATCCGGATCTTGATGCACTGCTGCACAAGGTCCGCCTAGAGTGCGCTCACTTGCGACGTTCCAGCATGGCCAGATCGCGCATTGCAGCTCTGCAAGTCAGATTTCGCCTTACTGAACATCGCATCATATGTGACGTACCCACCAGGTGGAATTCCACGTTACATATGTTGGAGCGGTTGTGTGAACAGCAGCCAGCAGTAATGGAGTATCAGCTGCAACAGGCGCAATCAACTCGCAATTTGCGCCGTTCACACTTCACCACTACTGAGTGGGCCTCTATGAAGGTCATCTGTGACGTTTTGCGTGCGTTTGATGTCTCAACGCGGATGGCGAGTGCAGATGATGCACTAGTCAGCATGACTGTCCCCCTTATCTGCCTGCTTCAGAAATCACTGAAAGCACTAAAGGAAGAGGTTTTGGAAGAGGTGGATGAGGAGTCACAAATTAAAATACCTTCAGGACAGTCAGCGCACCGTGGTTCCTCACAAAGGGCTGGGCAGGGCTCACTTTGTGAGGAGGATGAGGAGGAGGAGTCAATGGAGGAGGAAGAAATCCCTACAGAGGGAGGTACACAACGCTGTAGTCAGTATGTAGAGCGAGGGTGGGGTGATGCAGAGGAGGCAGAGATGACGCCTCTTCCAGAGGACAGATTTTGTTGGCCATTTGGGAGTCTGCAGCACATGGTTGATTTCATGCTTCATTGCCTGAGAAACAACCGCCGCATCGCCCACATTCTCACCACGTCAGATTATTGGGTGTACACCCTCCTAGACCCTCGATACCGGGACAACTTACAAACCCTCATCACACCGGTGAACCGGGAACGTAAAATGCAGGAGTACCAAGACACACTGGTGCAATCCATACTGTTGTACATTCCAGCCGAGAGAGCTGCTGCTGCTGCTACTGCTTTACAAAGCAGCTCTGTGCGTCGAGGCAGTGTAGACACCTCTACAAAAAGAGGGAGCAGAAGCAGCGCCTCTGCACAGGGCAAGAGCTGTATGTTAGAAATGTGGCGAAGTTTTGTGACAGCGCCAGCAAGGTCTACACCATCCGAGACGGCTCCAGTCACCAGGAAGAAACGTTTCCGTAAGATGGTGACAGACTACTTGGCTTTCCCTCTAAGTGTACTCCCAGATGCCTCTTCCCCTTTCAAATTTTGGGTCTCTAAGTTGGATACATGGCCAGAGCTTAGCCAGTATGCATTGGAGGTGCTGGCTTGCCCTGCTGCCAGTGTATTATCTGAGTGCGTCTTTAGTGCTGCAGGTGGTGTAGTAACAGACCGTCTCATGCGACTATCCTCAGAGAATGTAGACTGGCTTACTTTTCTGAAAATGAACAAGGCATGGATCTCACCTGAATTTGCCTGTCCGTTTTCAGATTAAATAACTGTTTGGCAACGTTTTCCATGTCTCCTGTTATGTTCATCTTTCTACCACCTGAACTCTACTCCCTGGGCTACAACACCGCCATTTGTTGCTCAGAAGTAATTGGCAGGGGTACTGACTCCTGGCCAGCCTGGTTACAGCACGACAGCTGTTTCCTGGCAGTGTGAACGTCAATTATCCTCCAATAAGTTGTGCTGTCGTGTTGCATTCGGGTTAGCCGACTCTATGGTGCCTGCAGTTTAGGTGATTCCTATGTGTGCTGTGGGATATGTAAATAAAGGCTGTTTCCATTGTGACAATAGGACAAGCACCCACTGTAGGACTGTGTGATTCGGTAACTGCGGACGGCTTGCGTCCTGTCAACTTACATTTTCATGGGTGCGTTCTGCTACCCGTCCGGGGTCCAGAACCGTCAACTGGTTCTCCCCAGTGCCTTTGGCCTAGGTGCCTCCATCTCCGTATCCGAGTTCCAGCAACGTCTGCTGGTCCTTGGTAGTGCTTTGGAGCACAGGTACCTCCTGCTTAGTAACCGTGTCACTGTAACATCAGCTGGTACTCGGTTGTGACATTGCCTCTTTTCCTTCTGCTACCCGTCCGGGTTCCAGCACAGTCAGCTGGTCCTCGTTACTTCCATTGTCTCTTGCTCCATGTCATACCCGTCAGGGTTCCAGTAACGTCAGCTGGTTCTCGGAAATTAGACGACCTTAAAGACCACCCAGAAGAAGATGATGACAACAAGGACGACAATCAGGAAGCCAACCAGCCTGAACACCAACACAAAGAAAAAATAAAAGATTACCCAGAAGAAGATCACCAACAGGACAAAGAAGGTTAAGACAAACTACAAGATACAGAACAAGAGACAGAAGAACAATAAGCAGAAGATCAAAAAGCAGAAGAACATGAAGTATAAGACCAAAATGAAGAGCAAAATATATGCTCTAAATTCTAAGCAGAAGAAGACTAAGCAGTGTATGGGGTTGAGTCCGTTCCTCCTCGTGGTGCCCCTGGAAAATGCCTGCTGCTGCTGCAGGCTAAACTGAACACGGACAAATACTGTTGTAATATAAATCTTTTGTGACAGCAAGAACGGAAGGATGAACAATTCATACTTTTACAGATTACAAGTACAGGAATCTCTGTCACAAATAAGAAATTCTAATATGATGAAGAAGATGAAGAGGAAGAAGATGAATAATTTGAATATGAAGAAGATTAATTAGTTTAATAATAACAATATGAGTAATGTAAACAAAAACATGAATAGCAAGAAGTTTAAGAAGAAGATTAAGAAGGTGAAGATGAAGAATAATTTGATGAGAAAGATGATGATGCTGATGAAGATTATGAAGGAGAAAGTGTGGCACTGGCAAAAGTTAAAAAGGTGAAGAGCATGGAAGTTGTGAAACATACATATTTGCCAAAATAGAAAAAAGGTTAACAACATTGTCAATTTGTTAGTCAATGCAAACGTATTTAAAAAAAAAAATATATTAATGCTATTCCAATGCATTGGGTTAAACATGTATGCCTTTATTGTCTCCTCACCTCCCCCAATACATTCTACATTACACTTTGTTGTTTTCCTTCATGTACAATTAACCAACAAGGCAAGAATGTTTTTTTTTAATGTCGATATTTTGTTCCCATAGACTTACATGGGACTTCCGCTATCGGAATCGGATATCGGCGATATTTAGTGATATCGGCGACTGCATTCCGATCCGATATTTTCCGATACCAAGCAGTATCGCTCAACACTACTTGTTGGTTAATTGTACATGAAGGAAAACAACAAAGACTAATGTAGAATGTATTGGGGGAGGTTGAGGAGACAATAAAGGCATACATGTTTAACCCAATGCATTGGAATAGCATTAATTTTTTTTTTTTTTGGAAATACGTTTGGATTGACTAACAAATTGACAATGTTGTTAACCTTTTTTCTATTTTGGCAAATATGTATGTTTCACAACTTCCATGCTCTTCACCTTTTTAACTTTTGCCAGTGCCACACTTTCTCCTTCATAATCTTCAGCAGCAGCATCATCTTTCTCATCAAATTATTCTTCATCTTCACCTTCTTAATCTTCTTCTTAAACTTCTTGCTATTCATGTTTTTGTTTACATTACTCATATTGTTATTATTAAACTAATTAATCTTCTTCATATTCAAATTCTTCATCTTCTTCCTCTTCATCTTCTTCATCATATTCTTATTTGTGACAGAGATTCCTGTACTTGTAATCTGTAAAAGTATGAATTGTTCATCCTTCCGTTCTTGCTGTCACAAAAGATTTAAATTACAACAGTATTTGTCCGTGTTCAGTTTAGCCTGCAGCAGCAGGCATTTTCCAGGGGCACCACGAGGAGGAACGGACTCACCCCCATACACTGCTTAGTCTTCTTCTGCTTAGAATTTAGAGCATATATTTTGCTCTTCATTTTGGTCTTATACTTCATGTTCTTCTGCTTTTTGATCTTCTGCTTATTGTTCTTCTGTCTCTTGTTCTGTATCTTGTAGTTTGTCTTAACCTTCTTTGTCCTGTTGGTGATCTTCTTCTGAGTAATCTTTTATTTTTTCTTTGTGATGGTGTTCAGGCTGGTTGGCTTCATGCTCGTCGTCCTTGTTGTCGTCATCTTCTTCTGGGTGGTCTTTATGGTCGTCTAATTTCCGAGAAACAGCAGACGTTACTGGAACCCTGACGGGTATCAGATGGAGCAAGAGACAATGGAAGTAACGAGGACCAGCTGACTGTGCTGGAACCCGGACGGGTAGCAGAAGGAAAAGAGGCAATGTCACAACCGAGTACCAGCTGACGTTACTGTGACACGGTTACTAAGCAGGAGGTACCTGTGCTCCAAAGCACTACCAAGGACCAGCAGACGTTGGTGGAACTCGGATACGGAGATGGAGGCACCTAGGCCAAAGGCACTGGGGAGAACCAGTTGACTGTACTGAACCCCGGACGGGTAGCAGAAGGAAAAGAGGCAATGTCACAACCGAGTACCAGCTGACGTTACTGTGACACGGTTACTAAGCAGGAGTACCTGTGCTCCAAAGCACTACCAAGGACCAGCAGACGTTGGTGGAACTTGGATACGGAGATGGAGGCACCTAGGCCAAAGGCACTGGGGAGAACCAGTTGACGGTACTGGACCCCGGACGGGTAGAAGAACGCACCCATGAAAATGTAATTTGACAGGACGCAAGCCGTCCGCAGTTACCGAATCACACAGTCCTACAGTGGGTGCTTGTCCTATTGTCACAATGTAAACCGCCTTTATTTACATATCCCACAGCACACATAGGAATCACCTAAACTGCAGGCACCATAGAGTCGGCTAACCCAAATGCAACACGACAGCACAACTTATTGGAGGATAATTGACGTTCACACTGCCAGGAAACAGCTGTCGTGCTGTAACCAGGCTGGCCATGAGTCAGTACCCCTGCCAATTACTTACGACTACGAGCAACAAATAGCGGTGTTGTAGCCCAGGGAGTAGAGTTCAGGTGGTAGAAAGATGAACATAACAGGAGACATGGAAAACGTTGCCAAACAGTTATTTAATCTGAAAACGGACAGGCAAATTCAGGTGAGATCCATGCCTTGTTCATTTTCAGAAAAGTAAGCCAGTCTACATTCTCTGAGGATAGTCGCATGCGACGGTCTGTTACTACACCACCTGCAGCACTAAAGACACGCTCAGATAATACACTGGCAGCAGGGCAAGCCAGCACCTCCAATGCATACTGGCTAAGCTCTGGCCATGTATCCAACTTAGAGACCCAAAATTTGAAAGGGGAAGAGGCATCTGGGAGTACACTTAGAGGTAAAGCCAAGTAGTCTGTCACCATCTTACGGAAACGTTTCTTCCTGGTGACTGGAGCCGTCTCGGATGGTGTAGACCTTGCTGGCGCTGTCACAAAACTTTGCCACATTTGTAATATACAGCTCTTGCCCTGTGCAGAGGCGCTGCTTCTGCTCCCTCTTGTTGTAGAGGTGTCTACACTGCCTCGACGCACAGAGCTGCTTTGTAAAGCAGTAGCAGCAGCAGCAGCTCTCTCGGCTGGAATGTACAACAGTATGGATTGCACCAGTGTGTCTTGGTACTCCTGCATTTTACGTTCCCGGTTCACCGGTGTGATGAGGGTTTGTAAGTTGTCCCGGTAGCGAGGGTCTAGGAGGGTGTACACCCAATAATCTGACGTGGTGAGAATGTGGGCGATGCGGCGGTCGTTTCTCAGGCACTGAAGCATGAAATCATCCATGTGCTGCAGACTCCCAACTGGCCAACAAAGGCTGTCCTCTGGAAGAGGTGTCATCTCTGCCTCCTCTGCATCACCCCACCCTCGCTCTACATACTGACTAGAGCGTTGTGTACCTCCCTCTGTAGGGATTTCTTCCTCCTCCATTGACTCCTCCTCCTCCTCATCCTCCTCACAAAGTGAGCCCTGTCCAGCCCTTTGTGAGGAACCACGTTGCGCTGACTGTCCTGAAGGTAATTGAATTAGTGACTCCTCATCCTCCACCTCTTCCAAAACCTCTTCCTTTAGTGCTTTCAGTGATTTCTGAAGCAGGCAGATAAGGGGGACAGTCATGCTGACTAGTGCATCATCTGCACTCGCCATCCGCGTTGAGACATCAAACGCACGCAACACGTCGCAGATGTCCTTCATAGAGGCCCACTCAGTAGTGGTGAAGTGTGAACGGCGCAAATTGCGAGTTGATTGCGCCTGTTGCAGCTGATACTCCATTACTGCTGGCTGCTGCTCACACAACCGCTCCAACATATGTAACGTGGAATTCCACCTGGTGGGTACGTCACATATGATGCGATGTTCAGGAAGGCGAAATCTGACTTGCAGAGCTGCAATGCGCGATCTGGCCATGCTGGAACGTCGCAAGTGAGCGCACTCTAGGCGGACCTTGTGCAGCAGTGCATCAAGATCCGGATAGTCCCTCAAAAAACTCTGCACGACCAAGTTGAGCACATGTGCCAGACATGGTATGTGAGTGAGGTTGCCAAGGCCCAGAGCTGCCACCAGATTTCGGCCATTGTCACACACTACCAAGCCTGGCTGGAGATTAGCTGACAAAAACCACACGTCGCTCTCCTGCTTGATGGCATCCCAGAGCTCCTGCGCTGTGTAGCTTCGATTCCCCATGGAAATTAATTTCAGGACGGCCTGTTGACGTTTGGCCACGGCTGTGCTCATATCGGTCGCAACAGGTAAGCGTTCACGGGTCCATGTGGAGGTATACCGTGACGGCTCGTGCAGCGATGATTCTGAGGAACTGGAGTAGGAGGAGGAATCAATGTGTACAGACTGGATTCCTGCAATCCTTGGAGTTGGCAGAACACGTACAGCGCCACTGGCAAGATCTGTACCCGGCTCCACAACATTGACCCAATGGGCAGTGAGGGAAAGGTATCGTCCCTGGCCATGGGTACTGGTCCACGCATCGGTGGTCAGGTGGACCCTGCTACTGACGGCGTTTAGTAGCGCATGTTTAATGTTTCCCTCGACATGTTTTTGCAGAGCAGGGACAGCTTGCCTGCTGAAATAAAATCGGCTTGGCACATTATATTGTGGGACTGCCAATGTCATAAAGTTCCTGAAACTGTCAGTCTCCACCAGCCTGAATGACAGCATTTCAAGGGACAGGAGTTTTGCAGTGCCAGCATTCAGAGCCTGTGCTCGTGGATGGTTTGCCGAGTATGGCCGTCTTTTATCCCATGCCTGTGGTACCGATGGCTGTTTTTTGTTCTGGGAGTGTGACGATGACTGTGAACTTGCTGCTGTGGGTGGAATAACAGTTTGTCTATGGACAACAGTGACCGAGGTTCTTCCATGGAGATCCTGTGAGGAAACCGAACCAGGTGTGTGTGAGCTGGAGGTAGAGGCTCGAACACGACCTGAAGATGTAGGTGCTGCTGTAGGTTGGCCTACATCTCCAGTGTGTCTTTGTAACTCAGCTACGTGCTTTGTCCGTACATGTTTCCACATATTTGTGGTATTCAGGTTACTGATATTTTTACCTCTTTTAACTTTTTGCTTACACAGCTTGCATTGAACATAGCAAATATCATCTACAAGTCTGTCAAAAAAGGACCACGCAGTGCAAGTCATGGGAGCGCCAATTTTGACATTTCTAAGAGAAATGCTCCCAACAGGTGCCAAACTGGAGGCTACAGGCAAGCGAGTCTGCAGCCTACCTCTCCCTCCTCTTTGTACCGTTGGGACAATCTCTTCCTCAGAGCTGCTCCCACCACCTTCCTGTTGCTCACGCCATGTTGGGTCTCGGACTTCATCATCTCCACTACCCTCTTCCAACACCTGCTGCTGTTGGATGGTCTGGGCAGCACCATGCTCCACAAAACCTGGCACCTGAGTCTCATCATCATCATAAGATGCGGTCTGCGGTGTGCTGTCCATCGGCACTGGCTCACCCGCCTCTTCAGATTGAGAGAGACACAGCTGTTGCGCATCACTGCATACTCCCTCTTCTTCAAATTGCAGAATGCTACTTGCCTGTGCCCGTGTTTGCGAGCCAACAGATTCTGAGAACAGAAGCAGAGACTCAGCTGGCTCCTGTACAGAACTCTCTGACTGCCTGGGCAATTTGACAGCCGGTGAACAGACAGATGGTTGCTCAACAGTGTTGTGTTCCTGAGAGGAGGTGGAAGGAATTGAAGTCGATGCATTGGCTGCCATCCAACCAACAACGGCTTCAATTTGTTCTTCCCGCAGCAGGGGGGCACGCCGAGCTCCTACCAAAGTGCGCATAAAGGAACGCTCATGGGTAAAACTGGTGGATGCTGTGTCACTGAGGGCGGCAGCAGCCACAGAATCCCCACGTCCTCTCCCTGCTGAAACTCCACGGCCACGACCACGTGCCTTACTCACTGACTTCTTCATCTTGGTAGATTGATAAAGAAAGTCACAAAAGTTAAAGGCCTAAAGTGTGGTTATTACGCAGAGACTGAAGTGAACACTGAAACACAACTGTTCACAATCTGTGAAAGGCTACTCCTTTGTCTACTTCTATAGTGTTTGCAACCAATGTATTGGATACGGATGGAAGCGCGTCACACTAATAAATTATATTTTAAATGGAATGGAGCAGAACCAATTGGAGATAAATGAAAAGGATGAGGCACTGAGACACGCTCTGCAGAGTACAAGCAGCAGTGCTTGAACAAGTAACTGGAGCGTGATGTGCACTCAAAAAATAAAAAACACAGACTGAAGTGAACACTGAAACACAACTGTTCACAATCTGTGAAAGGCTACTCCTTTGTCTACTTCTATAGTGTTTGCAACCAATGTATTGGATACGAATGGAAGCGCGTCACACTAATAGATTATATTTTAAATGGAATGGAGCAGAACCAATTGGAGATAAATGAAAAGGATGAGGCACTGAGACACGCTCAGCAGAGTACAAGCAGCAGTGCTTGAACAAGTAACTGGAGCGTGATGTGCACTCAAAAAATAAAAAACACAGACTGAAGTGAACACTGAAACACAACTGTTCACCATCTGTGAAAGGCTACTCCTTTGTCTACTTCTATAGTGTTTGCAACCAATGTATTGGATACGGATGGAAGCGCGTCACACTAATAGTTAAATTGCATGGAGCTGCAAGAATTACACTGAAGAAAAAAAAAAGAGTCTGTGAGTGACACGTGCAGATGCCTACAGACAGCGTTGCATGCAGAGCAAACTGCAGCGTCACCTGCACTCACACACACCTTGCAGAGCTGTTAAAACAACACTGCAGGCAAAAGGAAGCTTTACACAGCGGTTGGTGCTAGCCTGCCTACAGCACAGTACACTAAATCGCAATCTCTAACTGTCCCTCAGAGTCAGCACAGCAGCGTTCTGTCCCTTACTGAATTCACAGCACAGTGACGCTAAAATGGCGGCGGCGCCTTTTATAGTGCATTCTGACATCATTTCAGCATCCAATCACAGACATGCCATTAGTTAACATGACCGCAGCAGTACAGGATGTGCCAACACTTCTTAGGATTCCTCATTGGCTGACTAAAATCACATTGCCTCTCAAAGAATTATGGGAACTTCCGATTTCGGTATACGATATATGGAAAATATCGAAACTAAGTATTGAAAGGCCGATAGAGCTAATATCGGCCGATACCCGATACTTGCGGTATCGTATCGCTCAACACTATTGGGGAATATTTTTTAATTTCCTTTATTTTGAAATTTTTTTTTTACACTTGTGATTTTGATTTTTTTTTAACTTTTTCACTTTGTCCCAGGGTGGGACATCACTGTATTTTATCAGATCGGTGGTGTGACAGTGTGCATAGCACACTGTCACACCAGGGATCGCTCTGGCACTGCTGCAGTCTTCTCAGTGCCTGCTCTCAGCAGGCACTGAGGAAGCCGCCTCCCTGCAGGACCCGGCGGCCATTTTGGATCCGGGATCCTGCAGGGAAGAGGCCTTCAGAACAGCGCGGTCACATCCAGGGAGGCAGGGAGCCCCCTCCCTTCGCGATTCTCCCCTGTGCCCCTGGTTCACCGCGATCATGTCTGATCGCAGTGTGCCAGGGGTTAATGTGCCGGGAGCGGTCCGTGACACCCGGCAGCGATCAGCTGTGCTCCCCCGGGAGCGCAGCTGATCGCCTTGGACGTACTATCTCGTCCATGGGCAGATTGGTACGGGTTTTATGGACGGGATAGTACGTCCGATGGCAGAGAGGGGTTAAATAGGTTTACAGCAAATAGATAACTATAAAAAGCTGTTAACTCACAAAGAAAGCCCCTTCTCATTTCATGTTGTCATCAATTGCACCACATGGAAGATATGTCACAAGCATGAAAACGAAAATAATTTCTTAAAAAAGGTGAAGTCTACAAGAAGATCAGGAAAGCTTTACTTATCTCTGAGAATACCACAGAAAAAGTGCTACAATAATTTACCCCCTTTCCGACATAGGACGTAATAGTAAGCCAATGTCGGCATCCCTCCCTTTGATGTGGGCTCCGGCGATGAGCCCACATATTTCCCTTGAACATGTCAGCTGTTTTGAACAGCTGACATGTGCCCACAATAGAAGCAGGTGGAATCACGATCCACCCACGGCTATTAACTAGTTAAATGTCGCTGTCAAACAATGGCAGCGGCATTTAACAAGCGCTTCTGGCAAATGTGCCGGAAATACACTCACCGGTGACCAACATCACATGATCATGGGTCAACGGTGTGTTGGCATGACAACCGGAGGTCTCCTGACCACTGTGAGCACCACCCAGTGGTCAGCGCTCATAATTAGAATATATTGTTTTCTAATTATTTTAAAAATATAAATCTGAAAATTGGGACATGCATTTGTATTAAACTCCCCTAAATCAATACTTTGTTGGACCACCTTTCCCTGGAATTACTGCTGCACATCTTTGTGTTATGGCTCTATCAGCTTTGCATATCTATAGGCTGAAATATTTACACCAGGAGGAAAGGAAGCAAATGGGTGACAAGAAATAAAATAATTTTAAATGTATTTTATTTGAAAAGGTACAAAAGTCAAACAAACAGTAACATGCAGAGAAAGTAGTAAAAATGACTCAAAGCAGAAATGCCTAAGGCTCCACAGGGCATCTACTCTCCTCATAGAATCCCCATTTCATATGGTAAGAAAGGAGGAACCATCATGTCCTGAGATTACCAGTGTATAGAAAAGACATGGGTGAAAAAGGCAAGTGTCCCTTCACAAGAATCATCGCCAGTGCGCCAGTGCGATGGCCAGTATCTATATAGAGATTTAAGATAAGCCCATAGGTGAAACAGGGGCGCTTACCAATATATAAAGTCCAGAGAGGAGAAAGAAGTTCTGGGCCGGCAGTGTGGACCCCCGACGAGCGTTTAGTGTGCATCACAGCACTCTTCCTCAAGGGGAATGTATAGGTAGTCCATAGAAGGACCTTTAAAAGAACATGTGATAGAATCACATGATCAGTGTTGACTAATAGCAATGCGCATAGTGGCACATGCGCAGTGCGAGCCGCAGGTCCTTGAAACATGTGTGAAAGGCGTCAGGACGCCAGTGCGCACGCGCCAAGAGGCGCGCTCACACAACGCGTCCTGTGTGACACCCACCACATGCCAGGAGCCGCGGCAAGCCATAGCGCATGCGCGCTGCACATATATTGCCACAATGTATATCAGGTACAATAATAAGATGTGGCAAGACACCCAATGGTACAAAAGTAAAGTCATAACATAGATCATAGTAATATATAGGAGACATATCAATTCCAAGCGAATGAATTAGCAAAAATATACAATTCAAAGAGAAATAGATACATCTTGAAATAGTGCATCATCGATTTGGAAACAGTCTCCCATGGTTGTGGAGTAAAAAAGTCAATGTTGTAAGGTCCAACTAGAAAAGAAGAAAAGAAATAATAAATAATACCAACAGAAACAACGGAACAAAATAACGACAATACATATTAAAAGAATAATTGATATATGAAACCACACATACCAAAAGGGTATCAGGGGTTTGAACGTCCGAAAAAACAGGAACATATAAATGTCACCATAAATCATTAAAAAAAATATAACATAAATCATCATGGATGACATATATAAATGCACTCATAGAAATGGTGAAAAAGACAGAGACTCATTAAGGCCCCGAGGGGTCATTGTGTCCAAAGTAACGATCCATCTGGCTTCGACTTGGGCGAGCCTTTTTTTGTAATCGCCCCCCCTGATACCTAGATGTATCACATCAATTCCTCTAACTTTAAAAGATGAGGGTTCACAATTATGGTGGTAAAAATAATGACGGGGGATAGTTTTTAAATTTTCCGGGTCGGTCGCCGTCTTGGCCGCGCAAATGTCCCGCATATGCTCCCTAATCCTTATCCTCAGTTCTCTTGAGGTAAGGCCAATATATATTTTTGAACAGCCACAAGTGGCATAATAAATGACATTCGATGTATTGCATGAAATGCGATGTCAAATATTGAACGTTCTCATGCCATCTGAGGATTGGAAAGTGGAGCAGCGCAGGACATTTGTTCAGGCAAGACAGCGACCGCACGGGACCGTACCTGGAATGGGGCCACGAGATCCAAAAGGATGGCTAATGCTAGGCACATAATGACTTTGAACGAGGAGGTCACATAAATTGTTAGACCTTCTCGCAGTCATGGATGGCAGCTCATTGCTGGATAGACCCAAACGAGATTCAGCACGAAGAACAGACCAATGTTTATTTAAGATAAATCTCATCTCCTCCCATGCATGATTGTAAGTTTAAATAAATCTTATCGGCCCCTTATCTCTAGGTATCATTTCCTTCTTCCTAGGACACAATAGAGTGTCACATGGAGTGGACCTTGCTCTCCTGTAGCCCCGTTTAATGCACCTATTTGAATATCCTCGATTTTGAAACCGTGCCATTTAATCTGAGGCCTGTGCCTCGAATCTGGTGTCTGAGGAGCAGATCCGCCTCGCCCGTAGGAACTGACCGACCGGGACGGCTCTGATGTTGGAAGGATTGTGAGCAGAGGACGCATGATATTTTGTTTTTGTGGGACGGCACGGTGGAGCAGCTCGGGGATTTCATGGGGACGCTGAATCGGAATTCATTCAATATTCATCTCACTTACTCCTATGATTCTCATAGGATTAATTTTCTTGATATAACCTTTGAGGTTGATGACTGCGGACGCATTCATACTGATATGTATCGGAAACCCACCTCAGTGAATGCTCTGATTCATGCGTCCTCTGCTCACAATCCTTCCACCATCAGAGCCGTCCCGGTCGTACAGTGGCATGTGGTGGGCGTCACACAGGATGCGTTGTGTGTGCGCGCCTCTCGGAGCGTGCGCACTGGCGTCCTGACGCCTTTCACACATGTTTCAAGGACCTGCGGCTCGCACTGCGCATGCGCCACTATGCGCATTGTTATTGGTCAACACTGATCATGTGATTCTATCACATGTTCTTTTAAAGGTCCTTCTATGGACTACCTAAACATTCCCCTTGAGAAGTGTGCTGTGAAGCACACGAAACGCGCGTCGGGGGTCCACACTGCTGGCCCAGGACTTCTCTCTCCTCTCAGGACTTTATATATTGGTAAGTGCCCCTGTTTCACCTATGGGCTTATCTTGATTCTCTATATAGATACTGGCCATCGCACTGGCGCACTGGCGATGATTCTTGTGAAGGGACACTTGCCTTTTTCACCCTTGTCTTTTCTATACACTGGTAATCTCAGGACATGATGGTTCCTCCTTTCTTACCATATGAAATGGGGATTCTGTGAGGAGAGTAGATGCCCTGTGGAGCCTTAGGCATTTCTGCTTTGAGTCATTTTTACTACTTTCTCTACATGTTACTGTTTGTTTGACTTTTGTACCTTTTCAAATAAAATACATTTAAAATTATTTTATTTCTTGTCACCCATTTGCTTCCTTTCCTCCTGGTGTACATGTTGCTTTGGAGCGGGTGTAGTCTGTTTCTATATGGGCTTATGCTCTCGATTTGTGGCACCATTTGTATGCCACTATGGGGTATTTTTCGTTTAGGCTGAAATATTTGCCTATTCTTCTACACAGTTTAGCTCTAACTCAGAGATATTGGATGAGAGTTTCTGTTAACAGCAATTTTAAAGTCTTGCCACAGATTCTCAATGAGAATTAGGTCTGAACTGTAACTGTGCCATCCAAACACATGACTATGCTTTGATCCAAACCATTCCATTGTGGCAGTATGTTTAGAGAAATTGACCTGCTGGAAGGTGAACATTTGACCAGTCTCAAGTCTTTTGCAAGATTTTCCTCCAGGATTGCCCTCTATTTAGCTCCATCCATTTTCCTATCAACTCTGGCCAGCTTCTGTGTCCCTGTCGAAGAAAAGTACCCTCACACCATGTTTGACAGTGGGGATGGTGTTTACAGGATGATGTGTAGTGTTAGTGTTCCACAACACATGGCATTTCCAGTTAACCCAAATATTCTACTTTGGTCTCATCTGCACAAAGCACATTTTACAAATACTTTCTACCTAGTGTTGGTATATCACATAAAATCCCAATAACACACATTTAGAATTGTGGGTTTAACGTGAAAAAATGTGAAAAACTTCACAAGATATGAATATATTTTCAAAACACTGTACTTGTGTCTGATGGGTGTATTCAATTTTGCATCAACTAATTTGAGTAAGTTTTTAATGAAAATAACTTTATTAACCTTAATTTCATGCTATGGGTTAAAAATATGTTCTATCTCAGTCTTGTCAAAATTTTGTAAATTGATCAATTTTGCATTTTTTGAGATATTGATTCAAATATTACTTTACACATGAAATGTTCTCATTAATGATTAGCAATGTATGTATATGTTAGTTCAAATTTTAAATCATCAAATTATCTAAAGTATAAATTGTGTATTATTTATTATTTCACTTTGCTTATATAGCGCTATCTTATTCTGCAGCGCTTTACATACATTATCATCACTGTCCCCAATGGGGCTCGCAATCTAAATTCCGTATCAGTATGTGTTTGAATATGTATATAGTGATGTGAGAAAAGTTTGCCTCTTTCCTGATTTCCTATTCTTTTGCCTGTTTGTCACATTTAAATCGAAGAAGTATAGTTTCTCCTTGCGGAGATCAACATGCTAAGCATGCCAAGATGAGGAGACTTAAAGCCGTAATGCTCTTCTGGGAAATATGCTAATTATGCAAATTGTCTCTTCAGAGTGGAAGAGAGCTAGAACTCTAGTTCCACTTATTGGAAGGAAGGTAGTGGCCAGGGCCACTCCTTTGTTATTTTAGATGTGTGCTTAGGGTCATTGTCTTGTTGGAAGGTGAACATTCGGCCAAGTCTGAGGTCCAGAGCACTCTGGAAGAGGTTTTCATCAAGGATATCTCTGTACTTGGCTGCATTAATTTTTCCTTTAGTTGCAACCAGTCATCCTGTCCCTGCAGCTGAACAACACCCCAATAGCATGATGCTGCCACCACCATGTTTCACTGTTGGGATTGTATTGGGCAAGTAATGAGCAGTGCCTGGTTTTCTCCACACATACCGCTTAGGATTATCACCAAAAAGTTCTTTCTTCATCTCATCAGACCAGAGAATCTTATTTTTCATAGTCTGGGAGTACTTCATGTGTTTTTTAGCAAACTCTATGCGGGCTTTCATATGTCATGCACTGAGGAGAGGCTTCCGTCAGGCCACTCTGCCATAAAGGCCCTACTGGTGGAGGGCTGCAGTGATGGTTGACTTTGTTGAACTTTCTCCCATCTCCCCACTGCATCTGTGGAGCTCACAGTGATCTTGGGGTTCTTCTTTACCTCTCTCACCAAGGCTCTTCTCCCACGATTGCTCAGTTTGGCTGGACTGCCAGGTCTAGGAATCATAGAATAGTAGAGTTGGAAGGGACCTCCTGTGTCATCTGGTCCACCCCCTGCTCAAAGCAGGATTCACTAAATCATCCCAGACAGATGCCTGTCCAGCCTCCATTTGAAAACTTCCATTGAAGGATAATTAAACACAGCCTAACTCCAATGAATGAGTAGAACCATCTCAAGGAGGATCGCAAGGAAATGGACAACATGTGACTTAAATATGAGTTTCTGAGGAATTGGGTCTGAATACTTATGACCATGTGATGTTTCTGTTTTTCTTTTTTAATAAATTTGAAAAAATGTCTACATTTATGTTTTTTTCAGTCAATATGGGGTGCAGAGTGTACATTAATGAGAAAAAAATGAACTTTTTTGAATTTACCAAATGGCTGCAATGAAACAGAGTGAAAAATTTAAAGGGGTCTGAATATTCTCTGTACCCATTGTATGTCTGATCAGTACACAGAGTATCCTCCCCAAAATCTTGTGGACCCTCAAGATGTTTTCTGGCAAAACTGAGATGAGCCTGTGTATTTTTATTGATCAGCAGTCATTTTTGTATTGGAACTCTGCCATGCAGGCCATATTTGCAGTCTTTTTCCTATGTTGGAGTCATAAACACTAATCTTAACTGAGGCAAGTGATTCCTACAGTTCCTTGGATGTTGTTCTGGGGTCTTTTGGGACCTCTTGGATGAGTAGTTGCTGCGCTGATGGAGTATTTGGGTCACAGGACACTCCTGAAACAGTTTAACACTGTTACATGTTTTCGCTATTTGTGCATAATGGCTCTCTTCATTGTTTGATGGAGTCCCAAAAGCTTTAAAAATTGCTGTATAAACTTTTCCAGACTGACAGATCTCAAATACTTTGTTTTTCACTTGTTCCAGAATTTCTTAGGATCAAGGGATGGTGTCTAGCTTTTGAGGATCTGTGGTCTACTTCACTTTGTCAGGCAGGTCCTATTTAAGTGATTTCTTTATTGAGAACAAGCATTTTTTCACCCAGGACCATGTAGGTTTGAATTTACTTTTCCTTTAATAATAAAGACCTTCATTTAAAAACTGCATTTTGTGTTTACTTGTGTTATCATTATGTAATATTTAAATTTGTTTGGTGATCTGAAACATTCAAGTATGAATGTAAAATTAACATATAAGGTTGCAGTTGATTTGTCATATTGTAGCTGTGGTATTGATTTGCTCCATATTGCATATAGATTAGAACATTTGGGGGTTTCTTCTTATCAGACAGGACAAAGAATAGGTGCGACTGGCTATTTATAGATGTCTTTTTTGTCTTTTGATTGCACTCGTGCATGGTAAGATAGCATTCCCCTTTGTTATAGCTTTTATACAATTAATGTGTTGGATGTGTTATACTAATGATGGATTTTTTTCAAGAATGAACTATTATCATGCAGCATCACATATAATAATAAAGCAATACTATTCTGCCAGCGCTTCTCTTCCCTGGACTAGTCCTGCTTCGAGTATTCTAATCAAGCTTCTCTGGGTGTGATTGACCTTGAAAAAACTGAAATTCAGATTGTTGCAAGGGTCCTGGAGAGTGAATACAGGCTACAGGCTATCAATTACACTCTATGAGCTGTACAGTCATGGCCAAAAGTTTTGAGAATGACACAAATGTTATATTTTCACATGATCTGCTGCCCTCTGGTTTTTATGTGTGTTTGACAGATGTTTTTATCACAGACAGAAATATAATTGCAAACATATGAGTAGCAAAAGCTTATATTGACAGTTAGAATGAGTTAATGCAGCAAGTCAATATTTGCAGTGTTGACCCTTCTTCTTCAGGACCTCTGCAATTCTCCCTGGCATGCTCTCAATCAACTTCTGGACCAAGTCCTGACTGATAGCAGTCCATTCTTGCACAATCAATGCTTTCATTTTGTCAGAATTTTTAGGTTTTTGTTTGTCCACCCGTCTCTTGATGATTGACCTCAAGTTCTCAATGGGATTAAGATCTGGGGAGTTTCCAGGCCATGGACCCAAAATCTCTATGTTTTGTTCCCTGAGCCATTTAGTTATCACCTTTGCTTTATGGCAAGGTGCTCCATCATGCTGGAAAAGGCATTGTTGATCGCCAAACTGCTCTTGGAGGGTTGGGAGAAGTTGCTCTTGGAGGACATTCTGGTACCATTCATTATTCATGGCTGTGTTTTTAGGCAAGACTGTGAGAGAGCCGATTCCCTTGGCTGAGAAGCAACCCCACACATGAATGGTTTCAGGATGCTTAACAGTTGACATGAGACAAGCCTGGTGGTAGCGCTCACCTTGTCTTCTCCGAATGAGGCGTTTTCCTGATGTCCCAAACAATCGAAAAGTGGATTCATCAGAGAAAATAACTTTACCCCAGTCCTCAGCAGTCCACTGCCTGTACCTTTTGCAGAATATCAGTCTGTCCATGATGTTTTTTCTGGAGAGAAGTGGCTTCTTTGCTGCCCTCCTTGAGGCTAGGCCTTGCTCCAAGAGTCTCTGCCTCACAGTGCGTGCAGATGCACTCACACATACCTGCTACCATTCCTGAGCAAGCTCTGCACTGCTGGTAGCCCGATCCCGCAGCTGAAACACTTTTAAGAGACGGTCCTGGCGCTTGCTGGTCTTTCTTGGGCGCCCTGGAGCCTTTTTAGCAACAATGGAACCTCTCTCCTTGAAGTTCTTGATGATGTGATAGATTGTTGACTGAGGTGCAATCTTTCTAGCTGCGATACTCTTCCCTGTTAGGCCATTTTTGTGCATTGCAATGATGACTGCACGTGTTTCTTTAGAGATAACCATGGTTAACAGAAGAGAAACAATGATGCCAAGCACCAGGCTCCTTTTAAAGTGTCCAGTGGTGTCATTCTTACTTAATCATGACAGATTGATCTCCAGCCATGTCCTCATCAACACCCACACCTGTGTTAATGGAGCAATCACTGAAAAGAGGTTAGCTGGTCCTTTTAAGGCAGGGCTGCAATGATGTTGAAATGTGTTTTGGGGGATAAAGTTCATTTTCTAGCCAAATATTGACTTTGCAAGTAATTGCTGTTAAGCTGATCACTCTTTATAACATTCTGGAGTATATGCAAATTGCCATTAGAAAAAGTGAAGCAGTAGACTTTGTAAAAATTAATATTTGTGTCATTCTCAAAACTTTTGGCCATGACTGTAAATAGAAGATGCAAGGCCAGACTACTCTGGGAAAGAGATTTTCATCTCAACTAGTCCTGACTCATTAGCATATGTGAAGCTGCAGGATAAAAGTTGATTGAAGAAAGATTGGAATGGCAACACACCTTAAGAGAATAAAGGACATTATATTTATACCTCTATAGTAATGGTTTGGAGCAGATAGATTCCATTTATTTAGGCAGGTTGAATATAGCCAGTTTAAAGAGATAAAAATGAAAAACAAAATTTTGTGAGGGGTGGAATATTTTGAGAATGCATGTTTGACCTAAAACTATTTGAACAGATCATTTCATGGTACATTAAAAGAGATGTAAGCTTTGGAAATGAAATTATGTCTTCTGTCCATAGGTCATACTGTATATTTTTGTAACACTTAGAACATGACAAACGTATAAAGATAAGTCAAGAATAGTTTCTTCCTAGGACTGCAATGAGGTTATAAATCATAACACATATAATATTATTATTTATTTAGTGTGCCAGTCTTGATCCAGGGTCTGCTGAAGTAAAATCCACCAAATTCATTAAAAGACTTGTGCCTCCTAATGAATTTGGCACCTATTCTAGCAGCATTTTGAATGCCAGTCTTCATACAGAATCTGGTGGCTAGATGCACCAAATGAATGAAAAAAACCCGAGCCTCCTAATGAATGTGCTTGTGCCTCTTCATAGATTTAGCACATCTTTCAGCTTCCATAAATGTACTCTAGGACTAGGTCATGCCCATCCAGCTAAGCTACACCTGGTTTTCAAAACGTTGGTGAAGCTGGGAAAAATACCTGCAAAAGCTCACCAAATGTTCAAAATTTTCACTGTTTTCTGTTGCAAACTGTTTGATGAATCAGGCTCACTATGATGTATTAGAAGTCTGCCATTTAATACATGTACAGCCAGCAGAAATGCAGCTCTAGCTTATGAGCTGAAATTGATGTCAAAGACTTTGGTCATCTTTGATATAGAATAATGTTAGTTTATTTTTCCAAACAAAGAGAGAGACCATGGCACTCAGCAATCTTATATGTGCATTTTTTCAGCAGTATAAACCAAGCAAAGTCACATAGGAAATGTGCAGTAAAGGCTCTTTTACACTAACTTGTGCTTCGTTTGGCTTTTAACCCTTAGGGTATGTTTCCACGTGGCGTATTTGCTGCGGATTGAACGCTGCATACAGCCGCAGCGTCCAATCCACAGAGTCCAGATGTTACAGCATAGTGGAGGAGATTTTATCAAATCCCATATCCACTATTCATACAAAGACGCAGGTGGCAGACTTGCGTATACTCACATGAGCGGTATTACGTCACCGCTCAGTGCTGGAGAGCTGCAGGAAGCCGGGGAGAACGCAGGATTGCAGGGACGTTCAGCGATGGCACAGGGAGGGTGAGTATGATGGAGGAGGATGGGGGGAGCATGGAGGAGGACAAGGAGCACGGAGCAGGACGGGGGGAGGACGGAGAGCACGGAGCAGAACGGGGGGAGGACGGAGAGCACGGAGCAGAATGGGGAGGACGGAGAGAGGGAAGGGAGCAGGACGGGGGGAGGAGAGGAGAGCACGGAGCAGAACGGGGGGAGGACGGAGAGCATGGAGCAGAACGGGGGTAGGACGAAGAGCACGGAGCAGGACGGGGTGGGCACAGAGGAGAATGGGGGAGTGCAGAGCTGGATGGGGGAGCATGGAGCAGGACGGGGGAGGATGGAAAGCACCGAGCAGGACAGGATAATGGAGCAGGAGGAGGGGAGCACAGAGGAGAATGGGGGCGCACAGAGCTGGATGGGGAGCACAGAGCAGGATGGCAACTTATACACCTGGCTTATACGCGAGTCAATAAGTTTTCCAAGTTTTTTGTGGCAAAATTAGGGGGGTCGGCTTATACATGGGTCGGCTTATACATGAGTATATACGGTATGTTCCCAATTTGCTACAGTGGAAAATACAGAAAAAGGAAAAATAGAATGATACAGTAAATAACAAAAGCACAAAGAAGGAATACAGTCATATTTACAAAAATAAAATAAGATGATTTCTGTAATTTAGACCCAAATTACCAAGTGCCCCAGTTTGCAGAATCTTTTTTAATTCTACCTGTAACAGCATCTTGTGTCAATTTCTGCATATTCTGCGAGGTGTCGCTTGTTAAATACCAGCAAAATATAAAAAGTTGGCATCATCTCCATAACATTTCCTAACATATTTAAGTCATCTGGGCAAGCATTTCCCTGATGTATCAGAGTTAAAAAAAACCTCACTATTAGGGTTGAGCATTCCGATACCGAAACCCGGTTCCGATACCTGAAATCCAATGTAAGTCTATGGGAACAAAATATCGGAATATTTTTAATTCCGATATTTTGTTCCCATAGACTTACATTGGGTTTCAGGTATCGGAACCGGGTTTCGGTATCGGAATGCTCAACCCTACTCACTATATGTGATATTGGTCCTATAGTTTTCCCATTATAGAAAAAAACACAAGGGCAGAAGTTGAAATACACGGGTATTATCGACAATTTATGAATCTTGAACAATATGGAATACATTACCAATTCATAAATTGGTTGCATCAATTACAGTGACCACAACAAAAATGTCTCACCAGGATCAATCTATTCAGTTAATAGTTAATAGTTATCAACTCGCCATCCCCTCACATACAAGTTCCATTTCTATCATCTACCAATTTTGCCTAATAAATGTTATTACTGTACCGTATTATTATAGTCATACGAGAAGAAAAATCCTTGATCTCTCCCCTTTTTCTTCGCCTATTAAGAAGAAATTCACAATAAATCTATTGACTGTATTTAAAGCCGTCTCAAGGAGATTAATGATTTGCCTCTATAGATTAGCCTGTTGTGCAAATGTTCGTTGTTACCTTCAGTTAATAAAATTACACTAAGCTTCAATCTATATTATTGTCATTAGAGTCAGACCTCTTGATATGCAGCTTTCACAATTATCTGAATTTCAGATTCTACTCTTGCAAGAGTGTCCTTCCCTGCAATACATGCAGAATGTGAGGTCTGTGTGTATCCATGATGCTGCTGTCTTTGCTTGATTTCTTGTATCAGCACATCTCCATAACTACATTTATTTCCTTATTATGTGCATTCCTTATTGTCCTTACCTGTTTTCTTTACTCTTTATAAAAGCAGAAATTCCTTCACCCCTGTGCATTGCAGATCTATATACAGATATAATGGCTGACAGTTTGATCTCTTGACTGATATATATATATATATATATATATATATATATATTACATATATATGTATATATATATATATATTATGTATATATATATACATCACAATGGGGGCAGATTAAAGGTGGCTTGGGCCCCGGGCAGTTTAGGAGGCATGGGTCACCCCACCAGCACCCCATGTAGCTTGTGACATGTCATATGATATTTTTGAGAACTTATGTGATAGGTTATATTATGAATACACCGAAGCTCTGGTGCACATCTGCAGAGGCAAATTGATAGAAAGAATGTAGTGCATTGCACAATTTTTTTCCCTTACGTACGGCACTTTACCTATTAAAGTACTACACATAATGGAGGATTCTATGTAATAAGGAACGGCACCATATATACTCAACAGGATGCTATGTAATATGGGATGGCGCTATACATAACAAGAGATGTTATGTAATAAGGGACAGCGCTATACAAAACAAGAGAGGAAGGTAAATACTAAGGAACTGTACAAAATAAGGGAGTTTCTTTTACAATCAAAAGTATTGCTCCCATTACCTCTCTGCAAGTAAAGCTGCATTTACACTGAAAGATAATCCTGAATAGGAATTCGTCTTAAAAACTACATGTCTTTGAGAGCCAAAATTCAACTCTTGCTGCTTGGTTGGTGATCAAATACTTATTATAGACGTCTTCATTCTTTGTAAGTGGGAAAAGTTGCAAAACCAGCAGTGTATCAATTACTTATTTTCCTCCAATTCATTACTAGTCACTCTCCTTTGTCCTCAATAGAGTTGAGCGATACTTTCCGATATCCTAAAGTATCGGAATCGGAATGGTATCGCCGATATCACTAAAATATCGGCGATACCCGATACCGATACCGGAAGTCCCATGTAAGTCTATGGGAACAAAATATCGCAACTAAAAAAAACCCCATTCTTTCCTTGTAAACACTAAATATACACACATAGAATACATATATATATATATACATGTCATTGTGACATATATATATACATATATTATAGTTTATACACTTCTACATAGTAAAATAGACTCTGATTCAATTGCCGGGTAAAGCCGGCTTCAGTGAAAAGACAGAAGCACCCGACATGAAATGACACTTGGTGTACATAGGGTTAACCATGTCTTTTCATGTCCTTTGCTATCTAATTTGCACAAACAAATTAAATCAGACTATGTGTGCAAAATTTCACACCTGTAGGGGTTAATTAAAGGTGTAAATTCGTTGTAAAAAAAACGGACTTTTTTGCTACGAATTTACACCTTTAATTAACCCCTACAGGTGTGAAATTTTGCACACATAGTCTGATTTAATTGTTTGTGCAAATTAGATAGCAAAGGACATGAAAAGACATGGTTAACCCTATGTACACCAAGTGTCATTTCATGTCGGGTTCTGCATTTTCACAAAAGCCGGCAATTGAATTAGCGGCTATTATACTATGTAGAAGTGTATGAACTACAAATATAAATATATATATATATGTGTCACAAATTCAATGACATGTATATATATATATGAGGTGTAAAATTGCTGAAAAAAAATGCGTGGGCTCCCGCCCTATTTTCGCAACCAGACAGACAAAGCCAGTGAGTGGGGGCAGATAATAATAGCCCAGAGAGGGACCATTATTTTTGCCCCCCCCCGGCTACTAACATCTGCCCCCAGACACCCCAGGAAAGACAAATCTATAATTAGATTCGCCCTTTCTGGCACTTTGCCCGTCTATTCCCATTGCCCTGTAGCGGTGGCGAATGGGTTAATATGGGGTTAAAGCCACCTTGCTATTGAAAGGTGACCTTAAGCCAGGTTAATAATTGAGAGCTGTCAATTAGACAACTATCAATTATTAATCCTATTGCATGAAATAAAAATAAAACACACACACTTTAATTAAAAATCATTTTAATGAAATAAAGACACATGTTTTTGACCATCTTTTATTTTACTGCAAAAAACATTTCCTGTAATAAAAATAAAATAAAAAAGCAAAATTATTCTTACCTATCCCATGCACAGTCAGGTCCCACGGTGTAATCCTTCAGAAAGGGTTAATGTTTACTGCAGGGACCGCAGCTAATGCTGCAGCCTCACAGTAAACCCCAAATGAATGAGTTCCTCTCCTGCCTGACAGGAGAGTAAAGGCTGGGTGTCACATAACGATACACCAGCGATCCCGACAACGATATGCACTTGTCAAGATCGCTGGTGTATCGCTACATGATCGCTGCTGAGCTGCCAAACAGGCAGCTCAGGCAGCGATCTGGGACAGCGACACTGCGGGTAACATCGCTTAAGGGCCCGTCTCACATAGCGATATCGCTACCGAGATCGCTGCTGAGTCACTAGTTTTGTGACGCAGCAGCGAGCTCACCAGCGATATCGCTGTGTGTGACATTCAGCGACGATCAGCCCCCCTGCCGGGTATCACTGATGTCGCAGAAATGTCAGGACCTTTTTTTGTTTCGCTGGTTTCCCTCTGACAGGCACGCATCGCTGCGTGTGACAGGCGGGAGACCAGCGATCCGCTGGTAACCAAGGTACACAGCGGGTTTCCAGGCACCGCGCAGCGCTTGGAAACCCGCTGTGTACCTTGGATACCAGCTCCCTGCATCAGGGCGCTGGTATCCAAGGTACACAGCGGGTTTCTAGGCACAGCCCCGCGCCTGGAAACCCGCTGTGTACCTTGGTTACCAGCGGATCGCTGGTCTCCCGCCTGTCACACGCAGCGATGTGTGCCTGTCAGCGGGAAACCAGCGATCAAAAAAAGGTCCTGACATTTCAGCGACGATCAGCGATACCCAGCAGGGGGGCTGATCGTCGCTGAATGTCACACACAGCGATATCGCTGTGAGCTCGCTGCTGCGTCACAAAACTAGTGACTCAGCAGCGATCTCGGTAGCGATATCGCTATGTGAGACGGGCCCTTAAGTGGAAAGCTTAATTGATTGCTTTCCACTTTCACTTCAGGTCAGCCAGGGACACAATCAGTGACGTCAGAGGGAACTGATTAACAAAAATAGGGGTTCCCTTTGAAAAAAAAATGGCGTGGGGTCCCCCTATTTTTGTTAACCAGCCAGATGAAGCAGACCGCTGAGGCCTGGATTTTCAGGCTGTTAAGGAGCCAAGATCCATGGACCTTGCCAGCCTGATAATACTAGGCCACAGCAGTCTGCATATCTTGGCTGATTAACAAAAATAGGGGATCCCCTCGAAAAAAATTGGCGTGGGGTCCCCCCTATTTTTGTTAACCAGCCAGATGAAGCAGACCGCTGAGGCCTGGATTTTCAGGCTGTTAAGGAGCCAAGATCCATGGACCTTGCCAGCCTGATAATACCAGGCCACAGCAGTCTGCATATCTTGGCTGATTAACAAAAATAGGGGATCCCCTCGAAAAAAATTGGCGTGGGGTCCCCCCTATTTTTGTTAACCAGCCAGATGAAGCAGACCGCTGAGGCCTGGTTTTTCAGGCTGGTAAGGATCCAATATCCATGGACCTTGCCAGCCTGATAATACCAGGCCACAGCAGTCTGCTTAGCTTGGCTGGTTAACAAAAATAGGGGATCCCCTCGAAAAAAAAAACGGCGTGGGGATCCCCCCTATTTTTGTTAAACAGCCAAGTAAAATGCAGACTGCTGCGGCCTGGTATTAAAAGACTGTCAAGGCCCATGGATTTTGGCCCTCAACAGCCTGATAATACCAGGCTACAGCAGCCCCACATTTGACGCATCAAAAGATGTGCCAATTGTGGCACTTTACCCGGCTCTTCCCACTTGCCCTGTAGCGTGGCAAGCGGGGTAATAAGGGGTTAATGTCACCGTTGATTGCACGGTGACAATAAGCCCGGTTAATAATGGAGAGGTGTCAATAAGACACCGATCCATTATTAATCCCAAAGTTATTAAATGTATAAAAAAAAGACAAAGCAAGAAAAAAGTATTTTAATGAAATAAAAGAGACAACACAGTTTTCATTAATTTTATTGTACTCTCATTCCTGCGACGCCATCGATCTCCTGTAAAAAAAGAAAAAAAACAAACCAACAGTATACCACCTGTCCGACGCAGTCCATAACGACAGTCCCACGACGATCCAACTCTGCTACATCGCAATGACAGGCAGAGCCTGTCATCGCGACGCAGCACAGCTGATTACCTGCTTCCCCGGCGGTGACGTCATCGGACTGACTGCTTTAACGGCCGGATTACCCAGCAGTCACTGCAGTTATCGCGAGAAACTGCATGTGACCGCCGGGGAAAGAAGATTGCGGCCATGAAGCAGTCCAGGACGTGACCGCCGGAGATCTTCTGCCAGGTAAGTGCCGCTGACTCCTGACAGACCCGACCGACGGACACTGACAGTGACAGTGACAATCCCGATTCCGGTATCCGATAAGACGAAAATATCGGAACTCGGAATCGGAATTCCGATACAGCCAATATCGGCCGATACCCGATATTTGCAGTATCGGAATGCTCAACCCTAGTCCTCAACCCACAACACTTTTCGCCTTCTGTTCCCCCAATTCCTTATTATTACATGTTCCCATATTCATTATAGCTACTTGTCCTGTCCCTAAATTATAATAATTACGCATCCTTTTCAAATTCAATATTATTACATGTCCTCTCCTAGTTCATTATTACACATTCTCCCCCAATTCATTAAAATTACATGTCCTCACCCAGTTCATTATAAGTTGAAATCTTCTCGCCAATTCACATAATATTAATTGCATATACTCCCCTAGTACATTATAATTATATGTCCTGCCCCCAGTTCATTATAGTTACACATTCTCCCACAATTCAATACAATCACATATCTTCCCACAGTTCATTGTAAATACATATAATCTCTCCAATTACATGTCCTCCCCCAATTCATTATAATTTCACCACCTCCCCAATTTATTCTAATTACCTATCCTCCCCAGTTCAATCTACTTACATGTCCTATACTTCTATTTATTATACTAATATGCCCCCAATTCATTGTAATTTCATGTCCTTTCCCCAGTTGGTCATTATAATTACATGCCTCCAATTCAGTTTAATTACATGTCATCCAATTCACGACATTACAAGCCTCCAGTTCATTATGTCATGTTATCTCTCACACATTCCACCCCTCAATTCATTATAAAGTAATGTCCCTCTCCCTCTCATCCTTATTTCATTCACTTTTTAGAAATGAAAAGAGAAAATACTTACCACTTCATGCGATTCCCTGTGGCTCCACTTCCTCTTGTGGCAAATCATTAATAAAGCGACAGAAACTTTCTGTTATTTTCTATTGCCAGCAGCAGGTAAGGCAAATAATATAAAAAATAAGGCAATGTCACCATTGGCCCACCAGAGCCTTGGCCCGGGTGTAGCCCAGGCGGCTCTCATTATAGTCTGCCCCTGTCTATCCCGTTCATATAAAATAAGCTCTGGAGACAGATTATTGGCGAGATCTGTGTCCGGCCCTTAAAATCTCATTTGTATATTGAAAAAAATGGATTTTTCTAGAATAAGACATCATCTTACAGATGTCCAGATTTTATCCCGACATTTTATTCCACATTCTATGACTGCATGCCCATATAGATGTCTTAGAAGGGTTGGTCCTGCTGACAAATTCCCTTTAAACGACTATGTTAGGGTACTGCAGAAATAATAATTTTAAATGTAATACCTAGTTAGTATAGGGATCTTCTGCTAGACAAGCATTATTATAATTAGATAAAATATTGTACTGTTTAATTGCAATGGTAAAGAATTCTTAATATTTTAAATCTGGACATGAATTGTATATTAACGTTATATTGTACCGCTATACTGTCTTTATACTGTGACTTTAACTCCTTCACGATGTGCGCCGTACTAGTACTGCTCTGTAGGAGGTGCGATTGCCCTGAGAGAAGTATTAGTATGGCGCCTCAATCGCACAGCCTCACGCTGAGCACCGCAGCGATCGTTTGCTGGTGTCAGCTGTATGTGACAGTTGACACCCCGCTGCAACGCCAATCATCAGTGCAAGCATCGATTGTGGGCATTTAACCCCTTTGATACCTCTGTCAGCAGTGAGAGCAACATATAGAAGAATCACGTTCTGATGATCTCCATGGAGACCCCCGGCACAACATTTCTGTGGGGTCATTCCAGGTCCTGCAAGGAAGGTGACTTGTCAGTATGCCTCCTTCCCTGCCTGTCAGATCCCGATCTGTCACTGCTGAGCAGTGTAATATCAGCGATTTGACATTATATAGTGATGTCCCATACTGGGACAATGTAAAAAAAAGTTTTTAAAAAATATATAATGTGTAAAAATATATTTTTTAAAAATCCCCAAATAAAGAAAAAAATAAAATAAATTCTTTACCAATAAATTCATTTATTTATGTAAATAAAAAAAAATATAAAAGTACACATATTTGGTATCACTGCCTCCAAAATGGCCCGCTCTATAAAACTGTCCCATTCGATAACCCCTTCTGTGAACATCATAAAAAAAAATAAAAAACTAGGAAAAAAAATGCTTTATCATCATAGCGCGAGCAAAATAGTGCAATAAAACGCGATCAAAAGTACGGATGTAAATAAAAAGAGTGAAAGAGAAAATATGAACAATTTCAGCTCACCACTATGATGGCCGTTTCAGACACTTCAGCACGGAAATAGTTCAGTCCTGGCTAAGCACAGCTATATCCAAGCAAAAAAAGGAGTGTTTCCAGAGAGCGTAAAAGGTACAGTAGTAGACTTTTTGCAAAAAACACCTCAATATTTAATGAATCCAAAAATTTTACATGTATAGACAAAAAATTGACCCCTCAACCCCCTAAAACGTTTACTACTGTTCCTTCTACGCTCGCTGGAAACACTCCTTTTTTTGCATAAATAAAATTTCAGGTACCCCTGAAAGCATCATCTTGTCCCGCAAAAAACAAGCCACACATATAGCTCCATCAGCAGAAAAATAAAAAGTTATAGCTCTTAGAATGAAGTGATGCAAAGACAATTATTTTTTCTATAAAATAGTTTTTATTCTGTAAAAGAGCAAACACATAAAAAAATATAAATGAGGCATCGCTGTAATCGTACTGACTCAAAGAATAAAACTGCTTTATCAATTTTACCACATGCGGAACTGTATATGAAAAAAAGCAATTCCTAAATTGCTGGTTTTTGTTAATTCTTTCTCCCAAAAATAGGAATAGAAAGGGATCAAAAAATGTCATGTGCCTGAAATATGGTACCAATAAAAACGTCAGCTCGTCCATCAAAAAAATAAGCCCTCACATGACTCTGTTGGCTGAAATATAAAAAAAACTAAAAGCTCTTAAAATATGGTGATGAAAAAACTATATTTCACAATAAAAAGTGTCTTTTTATGTATGACAGCAGTCAAATATAAAATCTCGATATAAATCTGGTATCACTTTGATCGCACTGACCCAAAGAATAAAGTCACCTAATCACTTATAGCACATGTGGAACGGCGTAAAGAATAAATAAAACCAATTTTTAACATGTTGATTTTTTCATTCTGCCTCCCAAAGATCGAAGTACGGCTTGGGGAACATTTATCTAGCAATTTGCGCTGAGCTCCTACACCAGGTTTTCCGTGTAAATCTTTGAAATACTTGATTCAGATGGAACCTCTGCCTGAACATTCCCTATAATGAGGCAGATGGAGGCACTGTGGACGCCAGAGCACCTGTGATCCAGGGATGTCCATCTTTTAAGGATTGCATAAAAGTGCCTTCGGCCACAGTTTTGTGCACTTCTGAAAAGAAGGAAGCCACGGAACAGAAGCCAGAGTCTAGTGTAACTCTGCTGCCTCACTATAGCAATTATTATATGCAAATTATTTTTTCTTCAGTGCCCAATGGAATAAAAGTTTGTGAAGCACCTGAGATGTCAATATAATCATTTCCCAGCTAGATGAATTCATTGAGAGGTTTAATTGGTAAAATGTGGTCTCTTATGGGGGATTTTGCTGTTCTGGGACCTCAGGGGCTCTGCCAATGTAACATGGCACCCTCAAACAAGTGCAGCAAAATCTGCAGTGCAATATGGCGCTACTTTTTTCTGGAGAAATTGCACAACAAATTTTGGGGTCAATTTTCTCATTTTTCTCTTGTGAAAATACAAAATTTGTAGCTAAAAATTATTTTTGTGGAAAAAATGTGATTTTTTTTTCACAGCTTAACGTTATAAACTTCTGTGAAGCACCTGGGGATTCAAGGAGCTTTATAGACATCTAGATAAGGTTCCAAAGGGGCCTAGTTTCCAAAATGTTGTCACTTGTGGGGGGTTTCCACTGTTTAGGCACATCAGGGGCCAGGGCCGGCGTCAGCACCCGGCACACCCGGGCAAGTGCCGGGGCCCTGAGCAGGCGGGGGGCCCACTCGCAGTCTGGCACCCCCGTGCCCGTTAGCGGTGTCAGCGCCGCCACTGGGCCCCCCCGCCCGCTCAGGGCCCCGGCATCAGCTGGCACAATACTTACCTCTCCCGTGCCTCCACAGCCGCAGCCGGGCTCCAGGGGGTGCCGGCGCTTCCTCTCACAGCAGCGCCTCTGAATGACGTCATCATTCAGCGGCCGGCTGTGGCAGAGAGCGCGGACGCTGGGCCGTGTGTGTGTGTGGCTCTGTGTGTGGCTCTCTGTGTGTCTGTGTGTGTGTGTTCGTGTGTGTGTGTGTGTGTGTATGTATGTGAGAGAGTGCTTGTGTGCTATAGTGCTGTCTGTGTGTGATGATGGGCAGGCATTGCTGATAATGAGGAGGCATTGATGATGATGATGGGGAGAAGATGATGATAATGGGCAGGCATTGATGATAATGGGCAGGCATTGATGATGGGAGAAGATGATGATGGGCAGGCATTGCTGATAATGGAGAGGCATTGATGATGATGATGGGGAGAAGATGATGATAATGGGCAGGCATTGATGATGGGAGAAGATGATGATGGGCAGGCATTGCTGATAATGGGGAGGCATTGATGATGATGGGGAGAAGATGATGATAATGGGCAGGCATTGATGATAATGGGCAGGCATTGATGATAATGGGCAGGCATTGATGATCGGGAGAAGATGATGATGGGCAGGCATTGATGATGATGGGGAGGAGATGATGATGGGCAGGCATTGCTGATAATGGGGAGGCATTGATGATGATGGGGTGAAGATGATGATAATGGGCAGGCATTGATGATAATGGGCAGGCATTGATGATGGGGAGAAGATGATGATGGGGAGGAGATGATGATGATGGGCAGGCATTGATGATAATGGGGAGGCCATGATGATGATGGGGATTCAATGAAGATGATAAGGAAGCAATGATGATGATGGGGAGGTAATCATGATGATAATGGGGAGTCTTTCCACAGCACCCTTTCCTGAGCCGTAACAGTGCAGAATGCAGTACAGCGCAGAGGAGAGCTCCATATTTTGTATGGAACATTATATGGGGACCAGTATCCTGTATGGAGCATTATATGGGGACCAGTATCCTGAATGGAGCATTATATTGGGTCCAGTATTCTGTATGGAGCATTATTTTGGGTCCAGTAATCTGTATGGAGCATTATATGGGGAGTGACATCCTGCATGGGGTATTATATGGGTGATGAGGGGGAGACTGTGGTGCCCATAATATTGTATGGAGGACTGTACTGTCCAGTCTGTACTGTGCGCTGTGAGGATTTGGCGGTTTTTGAGCTATTGTACAATTTACAATAGATATCACTCATGTAATGGAAGAAGTGAAGTATTTGGCATTATACTGTACCCATATTTCTCTGCTGTATCTGTGCATCATGAATCGTGGTCTGTGTTAAAGGGGCCCACTGAGGCTCTTTCGCCCGGGCCCATAAAAACCTGGAGCCGGCCCTGTCAGGGGCTCTTCAAACGCGACATGGCATCCGCTAATTATTCCAGCAGATTTTACATTCAAAAAGTGAAATGGCACTCCTTCCCTTCTGAGCCCTGCCGTGTGCCCAAACAGTAGATTTCCTCCACATGTGGGGTATTGGCATACTCAGGAGAAATTGCACACCTGCACACCAAAAGTAATTGTCCATTTTCTCCTGTTACCCTTGCAAAAGAAAAAAATACATCTAAAAGAAAATTTTTGTTAAAAAAAAGTAAGTTTATTTTTTTCCTTCCACATTCCAAAAATTCCTGTGAAGCACCTGAAGGGTTAATAAACATCTTGAATGTGGTTTTGAGTACCTTGAGGGGTGCAGTTTTTAGAATAGTACCACTTTGGGTATTTTCTGTCATATAGACCCCTCAAAGTCACTTCAAGTCAAACGTCTGAAGGACCAAGCCTGTTGTGAATGGGTTTGAGATGAGTTCTGAGCAGAGACTCCCTCTGGTGGTTACAAGCGGTACTGGTCTGTTCAGTGAAGATTGTGAGGACTGGGAATCAGGTGTTACTGACTGGTCTTATATAAGGGAGTCACCTTCCCATCAGGGTTGCCGGTGATCAATTGTTCTGGTCTGAATCCTTAATTCCTGTTTCCCTTGTAGCCTGCTGTGTCGTGTCTGCATCTCCTGCTAACAGATAAGACATTTTCTTCTTTTTGTTTTTGTACTATATTTTTGCATTTTGTCCTGCACTTCTGTGGGGGCCTTCTGGGTCCCCTCCGGGGCTTTTGCCCTCTCAGTTTAGTTCAGCCACTGATGTTTGTACTTTTGCTTTTTCCAGTTTTTTCAGTGGCTGCTGTTTTGATTTTGTTACACCAGAGAACTAATTTAGGTGGTAGAGGTCGTGTGATCTCAGGTGATTTTGAAATTAGTAGAGTTGGTGCTTTTCAGGGTTTTCTGGGATTGCAGTAAGTACCCTTCCTATCCTTTTCTATTTAGTTAGTTTGGGCCCCAGCGTTTGCTCATACTATTTTCTTTCTGTGTCAGTATTTCTTCTTCTCTAACCGCCATTACTTGTTTGGGGCTTTCTATTATCTTTGGGGTTCTGCTCCGTGGCAGATAGCTTTCCTATTTCTATCTTTAGGTGTAGTTAGTTTCTCAGGCTGTGACGAGGCGTCTAGGACCAACGTAGGAACGCTCCACGGCTGCCTCTAGTTGTGGTGGTTAGTCAGGGTACTGCAATCTCATAGATTCCAACTGCTCTGGTGTATTGCCTTTTTTACCTGCACTCCTCAGCTACCGAAACATAACAGTATCACCGGCCTAAAAATTGAAAATTGTATGGTACTCACAGAAGGGAAAAAATATTGTGAAAGAAAAAAGGTTGTCAGAGTTGTCAGAGATATTTTTCTGTTTGTTGCATTTTTTTTTCCCTCTGTATCTCTGGGTGCTGGGGAGGATCTTTTCTCTCAATGGAGTTTGCACGGTTGTCTGGCCGTGTGGATCAGCTTGCCACTGAGGTTCAGAGTATTGCTGCACATCTTGCTAGGTTGCCTGTTGTGGAACCTAGGATCCCCATGCCAGATTTGTTTTTGGGGGATCGAGCTAAGTTTCAGAATTTCAAAAATAATTGTAAATTGTTTTTTGCCTTAAAATCTAAGTCCTCAGGGAACGCAGCGCAGCAGGTACAAATTATCATCTCTTTCCTGCGCGGCGATCCTCAGGATTGGGCTTTTTCCCTGACACCTGGGGATCCTGTTTTGAGTGATGTTGATGCATTTTTTCAGGCTTTGGGGTTATTGTACGATGAGCCTAATGTCACTGATCAAGCTGAAAAAGCCTTGTTGGCATTAAATCAGGGGCCTTATGACGCTGAGTTATACTGTCAGAGATTCCGTAGGTGGGCAGTCCTGACCAAATGGAATGACGACACTTTGGCAGCCCTTTTCCGGAAGGGTCTGTCAGATAATGTAAAGGATGTTATGGTGGGATTCCCTGTCCCCTCTGGTCTCAATGATTCTATGTCATTAGCGATTCAAATTGACAGACGTTTGCGTGAGCGGAGAAGTATGCGTGGAATGGTGTTGCCTTGTGAACCAGCTTCTGAACCCATGCAGTGTGATAGAGTGGTGTCTGGGGCACAGCGTCATGAGTTTCGAAAGCGCAATGGGTTATGTTTCTACTGTGGTGATGCCTCTCATGCTATTTCAGTCTGCCCTAAGCGGGGAAGACGTTTTGCACGCTCAGTTGTCTTGGGTAGTGTTCAGACTAAGTTTTTATTAACTGTCACTCTGATGTGCTGTCTGTCCTCATTTTCTGCTCAGGCTTTCGTTGATTCTGGAGCAGCTATTAACATGATGGATTATGATTTTGCTAAACGTTGTGGGTTTCCCTTGATACCCCTACAGAAGTCTATTCCCCTACTGGGGATCGATTCTACCCCTTTGGCTGAGAATAAACCCCAGTTTTCTACTCAGGTGATAATGAGGGTTGAACCTGATCACCAGGAGTGCTGCAAATTTTTGGTTCTGTATAATCTGCATGACATTATCGTGCTGGGTTTCCCTTGGTTACAGTCTCATAATCCTGTTTTGGATTGGAAATCTGTGTCTGTAACCAGTTGGGGCTGCCAATGTGTTAATACCAACACTCCTGTTTTTTCTGCCTCCCCCCAGGCTCAGGATGTTCCTGACTTTTTGATTGATTTTTCTGATGTGTTTAGCGAAAGTAAATCTGCATCCTTGCCTCCCCATAGGAGCTATGACTGCGCTATTGAATTAGTGCCGGGTAGTAAATTCCCTAAAGGTCGCCTTTTTAACTTGTCTGTACCTGAACATGACGCTATGCGGTCTTATATCAAGGAATCATTGGAGAAGGGTCATATCAGACCATCCTCTTCACCCTTAGGTGCCGATTTTTTCTTTGTGGCCAAAAAAGATGGTTCATTAAGGCCGTGTATTGATTATCGTCTCTTGAACAATATTACTGTGAAATATCAATACCCGTTACCCTTGATTTCTGACCTGTTTTCCAGGGTGAAAAAACGCTACTTGGCTTACCAAGCATGACCTCAGGGGGGCGTATAACCTTATTGCATTAAGCACGGGGATGAATAGAAGACGGCATTCAATACCCCTGAAGGGCATTTTGAGTACCTAGTGATGCCCTTTGGGCTCACTAATGCTCCTTCCATCTTCCAGTCCTTCATGAATGACATTTTCAGGGATTTTGTGGACAAATTTCTGATTGTTTATTTGGATGATATCTTGATTTTTCTAATGACTGGGACTCTCATGTGAAACATGTTCGAACTGTGTTCCAGATTTTGAGAGAGAATGCTCTGTATGTGAAGGGATCAAAGTGTCTTTTTGGCGTACAGAGGATCTCATTTCTGGGATTCATTTTGTCCCCATCTGTTATTGAAATGGACCCGGTCAAGGTTCAGGCCATCTGTGATTGGGTCCAACCTACTTCATTAAAGGCTCTTCAGAGATTTTTGGGTTTTGCCAATTTTTATCGTAAATTTATTGGTAATTTCTCGGTTATTGTTAAACCATTAACTGATTTGACCAGAAAGGGTTCTGATGTGGTGAATTGGCCTCCTGAGGCAGTCTCTGCATTTCAGGAACTTAAGCAGAGATTCACTTCTGCTCCTGTTCTACGGCAGCCTGATGTTTCTCTGCCATTTCAGGTGGAGGTTGATGCCTCTGAAATTGGGGCAGGTGCCGTTTTGTCCCAAAAAGATCCAGAGACCTCTAAAAGTAACCCTTGTGCCTTTTCTCTTGAAAATTTTCTCCTACTGAACGTAATTATGACGTGGGTAATCGGGAGTTATTGGCCATGAAGTGGGCTTTTGAAGAGTGGAGACATTGGCTGGAGGGAGCCAAACATCAGGTGGTGGTCCTTACGGACCAAAGAATCTGGTCTATCTGGAATCTGCCAAGCGACTCAATCCTAGACAGGCCAGGTGGGCCTTGTTTTTCACACGTTTTAATTTTGTGGTTTCCTTTCTTCCTGGCACTAAGAATGTTAAGGCGGATGCCCTCTCGAGGAGTTTCCTTGCGGACTCTCCTGAGTTATCTGATCCTTCTGTTATTTTGAAAGAGGGTGTAGTTCTTTCCGCCATCTCGCCCAATTTGAGACTTGCTCTGGAGGGGTGTCAGGAGGATAGGCCCGAGTGCTGCCCTGTTGGAAAATTGTTTGTCCCGGACCAGTGGAAAAAGAGTGTGATGTCTGAGATTCATTGTTCCGCATTGGCTGGGCATCCCGGAATTTTTGGTACCAGAGACTTGGTTAGTCGGTCCTTTTGGTGGCCTACCTTGTCTCGTGATGTCAGGGAATTTGTGCAGTCCTGCAGGACTTGCTCTCGCTCCAAGCCTTGCTCTCGCTCTAGTGGTTTGTTGATGCCATTGCCTGTGCCCAAGAGACCATGGACCCATATCTCTATGGATTTCATTTCCGACCTTCCTGTTTCTCAGAGAATGACCACCATCTGGGTAATTTGTGATAGGTTTTCCAAAATGATACATCTTGTGCCATTACCTAAGTTGCCTTCCTCCTCTGAATTGGTGCCGTTGTTCCTTCAGCACGTGGTTCGTTTACACGGCATTCCTGAGAACATTGTGTCTGACAGAGGAGTCCAGTTTGTTTCCAGATTTTGGAGGACTTTTTGTTCTAAACTGGGTGTTCAATTGTCTTTCTCCTCGGCATTTCATCCTCAGACCAATGGTCAAACTGAGAGAACAAACCAGACATTGGAGACTTATCTTAGATGCTTTGTGTCTGCTGATCAGGATGACTGGGTCTCTTTTTTACCTTTGGCTGAGTTTGCTCTTAATAATAGGGCTAGCTCTGCCACTTTGATGTCTCCGTTTTTCTGTAATTCTGGGTTTCACCCTAGATTTTCTTCAGGACAGACGGAGGCTTCTGTCTGTCCAGGTGTTGACTCTGTTGTGGAGCGTATGCAACAGATTTGGGACCAGGTAGTGGAGAGGTTGTCCCTCTCTCAGGAGAAGGCCCAGCGGTTTGCTAACCGGCATAGGACTGATGGTCCTCGGTTTAAAGTGGGGGACTTGGTCTGGTTGTCCTCAAAGAATATTCCTATGAGAGTAGCATCTCCTAAATTTAAGCCTAGGTTCATTGGACCTTATAAGATCATTGAGATTCTTAATCCTGTATCTTTTCGTTTGCTTCTTCCAGGGACATTTAAGATCCATAACATGTTCCACAAGTCCTTGTTGAAGAGGTTTGTTGAGCCAGTGGTTCCTGCTGCTGTGCCTCCTGACCCTGTTTTGGTTGAGGGCAATCTGGAGTATGTGGTTGAGAAAATATTAGATTCTCGTTTTTCTAGACGGAAACTCCAGTATTTGGTTAAGTGGAGAGGTTATGGTCAGGAAGACAATTCTTGGGTGTTTGCTTCGGACATCCATGCTAGGAGACTCATCCGTGCGTATCATAGAACTCATCCTGACCGACCTGGTTGCTCAAATGAGGGTTCGGTGACCCCTCCTCAAGGGGGGGTACTGTTGTGAATGGGTTTGAGATGAGTTCTGAGCAGAGACTCCCTCTGGTGGTTACAAGCGGTACTGGTCTGTTCAGTGAAGATTGTGAGGACTGGGAATCAGGTGTTACTGACTGGTCTTATATAAGGGAGTCACCTTCCCATCAGGGTTGCCGGTGATCAATTGTTCTGGTCTGAATCCTTCATTCCTGTTTCCCTTGTAGCCTGCTGTGTCGTGTCTGCATCTCCTGCTAACAGATAAGACATTTTCTTCTTTTTGTTTTTGTACTATATTTTTGCATTTTGTCCTGCACTTCTGTGGGGGCCTTCTGGGTCCCCTCCGGGGGCTTTTGCCCTCTCAGTTTAGTTCAGCCACTGATGTTTGTACTTTTGCTTTTTCCAGTTTTTTCAGTGGCTGCTGTTTTGATTTTGTTACACCAGAGAACTAATTTAGGTGGTAGAGGTCATGTGATCTCAGGTGATTTTGAAATTAGTAGAGTTGGTGCTTTTCAGGGTTTTCTGGGATTGCAGTAAGTACCCTTCCTATCCTTTTCTATTTAGTTAGTTTGGGCCCCAGCGTTTGCTCATACTATTTTCTTTCTGTGTCAGTATTTCCTCTTGTCTAACCGCCATTACATGTTTGGGGGCTTTCTGTTATCTTTGGGGTTCTGCTCCGGGGCAGATAGCTTTCCTATTTCTATCTTTAGGTGTAGTTAGTTTCTCAGGCTGTGACGAGGCGTCTAGGACCAACGTAGGAATGCTCCACGGCTGCCTCTAGTTGTGGTGGTTAGTCAGGTACTGCAATCTCATAGATTCCAACTGCTCTGGTGTATTGCCTTTTTTACCTGCACTCCTCAGCTACCGAAACATATCAGTATCACCGGCCAAAAAATTGAAAATTGTATGGTACTCACAGAAGGGAAAAAAAAAATATTGTGAAAGAAAAAAGGTTGTCAGAGTTGTCAGAGATATTTTTCTGTTTGTTGCATTTTTTTTTTTCCTCTGTATCTCTGGGTGCTGGGGAGGATCTTTTCTTCCAATGGAGTTTGCACAGTTGTCTGGCCGTGTGGATCAGCTTGCCACTGAGGTTCAGAGTATTGCTGCATATCTTGCTAGGTTGCCTGTTGTGGAACCTAGGATCCCCATGCTAGATTTGTTTTTAGGGGATCGAGCTAAGTTTCAGAATTTCAAAAATAATTGTAAATTGTTTTTTGCCTTAAAATCTAAGTCCTCAGGAAACGCAGCGCAGCAGGTTCAAATTATCATCTCTCTCCTGCGCGGCGATCCTCAGGATTGGGCTTTTTCCCTGATACCTGGGGATCCTGTTTTGAGTGATGTTGATGCGTTTTTTCAGGCTTTGGGGTTATTGTACGATGAGCCATTACTTGTTTGGGGGCTTTCTATTATCTTTGGGGTTCTGCTCTGGGGCAGATAGCTTTCCTATTTCTATCTTTAGGTGTAGTTAGTTTCTCAGGCTGTGACGAGGCGTCTAGGACCAATGTAGGAACGCTCCACGGCTGCCTCTATTTGTGGTGGTTAGTCAGGGTACTGCAATCTCATAGATTCCAACTGCTCTGGTGTATTGCCTTTTTTACCTGCACTCCTCAGCTACCGAAACATAACACAAGCCACTTTGTAGGTTAAGGACTAGGCCTTCGTTTTGAAATCTGAACACTGTCATTTTATGTGGTAATCTCTTTGGAATGCTTCAACGGATCCCATTGATTCTGAGAATGTTTTTTCGTGACATATTGTACTCTATGATAGTGATAAAACTTCTTCAAAATTTCTTATGTTTATTTGTGAAAAAAAATAAATTTGGCAAAAAACTTGAAAATTTCACATTTTCTATCTTTTAATTTTTATGTCCCTAAATAGCAGCGTTATGTCACACAAAATAGTTAATAAATAACATTTCCCACATATCTACTTTACATCAGCTCAGTTTTTGAAACATAATATATTTTTAGGAAGTTATAAGGGTTAAAACTTGACCTGTGATTTCTCAGTTTTCCAACAAAATTTACAAAACCATTTTTTTAGGGACTACCTCACATTTGAACTCACTTTGGGAGCCTATATGACAAAAAATACCCAAACGTGACACTATTCTAAAAACTGCACCCCTCAAGGTGTTCAAAACCACATTCAAAGAGTATATTAACCCTTTAGGTGCTTCACAACAATTAAAGCAATGTGGAAGGAAAAAATTAACATTTAACTTTTTTCACAAAAATTTTACTTCTGACACATTTTTTTTTATTTTGTCAAGGGTATTAAGTAGAAAATGAACCACATTATTTGTTTAATTTCTCCTGAGTACACTGATACCCCATGTGTGGAGTAAGACCACTCTTTAAGCGCACGTCAGGGCTCGGAAGGGAAGGAGCAAGATTTGAGGTTTTGAATGTAAAATTGTCTGGAATGTAGACTGGACGCCATGTCGCTTTTGGAGAGCTCTTGATGTACATAAAAAGTGTAAACCACCTTAAGTGACACCATTTTGGAAACTAGACCCCCAAGGAACTTATCTAGATGTGTGGTGAGCATCCAGGTGCTTCACATAAATTTCCACAAAAAATGATCTTTTACACATAATTTTTTATTTTCCAAAGGGTAATAGGAGAAATTGGACCACAAAAGTTGTTGTGCAATTTGTCCTGAGTATGTACTCCATATGTCGGGGTAAACCACTGTTTGGGCTCATGACAGAGTTCAGAATGGAAGGAGCGCCATTTGACTTTTTCAACACAAAATTGGCTGGAATTGAGATTGGATGCCATGTCGCATTTGGAGAGTCTCTTATGTACCTAAACAGTGGAAACCCCCAACAAGTGACCCCATTTTGAAAATTATACCCCTGCCAAATATGAATGCTAAAGGTGGTTTATGCACACTGGGGATCAGAAATGAGGGGGGCATTTGGATTTGGGAGCTCAGAATTTGCTTAATTTCTTTTGGCTTTTCTAGAGCCTTTGTGCTACCAGTAATGTGGAAGCCTTCTATATTTCTGTTATAAGATGACAGACTTTAGTGGGACTTTTTTGTGGATTGAGCAGAATCTTTCATTGGGAACATTTTTCATAACGTTTGTGATCACATTTATTCAGCGCTCTACGCTGAAAACATGCTTTGGCATTTCCATCTAAATTTCTCAGCTACATGACACATGAAACCCTGAGGGATCCATTCACTATAATGAGGCAGCAGAGTTACTCTGGACTCCATCTGGCTTCTGTTCAGCGTCGTTCTTCCTTTCAGAGGTGCACAAAACTATGGTGGACTGCGTTTTTATGCACGCCGAAAAAGACGGACACTGTCGGATCACAGGTCCCATGACATTCACAGTGCCTCCATCTGCCTCATTATAGGGAATCTTCCACCGATAGTTCTGTATGAATCACGTATTTCACAGATTTACATGGAGACCCTGATGCAAGCTCTCAGGGTAAAGCGAAGAATAAATGTGCACCAAGCCTTACTGCGATCTTTGGGAGGCAGAATGAACAAATCTTCAGCGGGTGAGAAATTGGTTTTACACTGATCCTCGTGCGGTAAAAGTGATTAGGCGACTTTATTCTTCGGGTTGGCACGATTATAGCGATACCAGATTTATGTCCTTCTGTCACACACCAAGAAGTTTTTTGCAAGAAGTTTTTGCATCACCATATTTTGAGAGCTATAATTTTTCCATATTTTGGCCCATAGAGTCATGTATTTTTTTTTTGCGGGATGACCTGACATTTTTAATGGTACCATTTTTGGGCACATGACATTTTTTGATCGCTTTCTATTCTGATTTTTGTGGAGGCAGATTGAACAAAAAACAGCAATTCAGCAATTGTTTTTTTTTCTCGTTCTGCGTGTGGTAAAATTGATAAGTCAGTTTCATTCTTCAGGTCAGTACGATTATAGCGATGCCACATTTATTTTTTTTATGTTTTGGCTTTTTTACACAATAAAAACTTTTACAGAAAAAATAATTATTTTTGCATTGCTTTATTCTGAGAGCTATAACTTTTTTATTTTTCTGCTGATGGAGCTGTATGATGGCTTGTTTTTTGTGGGTCAAGATGGCGCTTTCAGTGATAGCATTTTTATTACCATTAATCTTTTTGATTGCATTTCATTCCACTTTTTCCAAGCGGTATGATGATAAATTATAATTTGCTACATTTTTTGTAGCTTTTTTTACGACCTTCACTGAAACGGTTAACTAGGGTGACATATTATAGATCAGATTGTTCCAGACATGTTGATACCAAACGTGTACTTTTTGGCTTATTTTTATTTTTTTACATAAAAATGTGCATTTATTTGTGGATTTTTTAAATTATTATTATTATTATTATTATTATTATTATTAATATTATAATTATTATCATTTCGTGATTTTTTTTACATATTTTTTAAAAAAATTTTCTTTTTTATCGATTCGTTTTATGGGACTTTCACTGTTTTTACTTTGATTGCAGGTATAATACATTTCAATGCACTAGCATTGCAATTCATTACACCTATATTGAAAGCTTCTGACACCATGCTGTGAGCATGGTCTCAGAGGCTTTCTGTTGCTTGATGACCCGAGGTACGTCATGACGACACCGGGTCACCATGACAATGATCAGGCCCCGTGATGACGTCACGGGGACGTCGATCTGAAGACAGAGGGAGCTTCCGTCCCTCTGCCTCCCACCTCAATGCTGCGATCGCGATCGATCGCAGCAATTAGGGGGTTTCCAGCCAGTGGCAGCGCAGACAACACTCCTGTCTGTTGGTGCAGAAGCCCAACCACTGGCAGCGCTGAGGTCCTTCACTAACTGGGCGGGAGGTGCTGATATTTGATATTGCTGATATTTTGCGGTCATGCTGTGATCGGTCAGATTGACTGCCCGATCACAGCGATCTGGGTACTTGGACCAATGGCATGGGTCCCCGCACCTCCTCCCATGCCTCTTAGCTGTCTGTGACAGCTGTCGGCATGAAACTGTCACTGTCTGTCTATACACAGTAACAGTTTAAATGCATGATGGGCATACTCCGTCATAGTTTGGGAACTGACATCCTGCTATGATAGACTATGTCTATCAATGGACGTTAAAGAGTTAAGGGCAAAAAATTAGAAGTTTGAAAATTGCGAAAATTTTCGGCAAACTTCCATTTTTTCACAAATAAACGCAAGATATATCGCAGAAATTTCACCACTGTCATAAAGGACAATATGTCACAAGAAAACATTCTCAGAATCACTGGGATTTGTTGAAGCGTTCCACAGTTAAGACCTCAAAAGATGACACTGGACAGAATTGTAAAAATTGGCCTGTCATCAAGGTGAAAACAGGCTTTGGGGTGAAGGGGTTAACAATAAACTCCATTTTTGGGAATTTTCACATTGCATGGATTTTAGTGGTTCATTATGGAATTGAATATTTAAACATTTAACCCCTTTATGCCATCTGACGTACTATCCCATCCATGTGCCCTGGGCCTGTCTGCCCATGGATGGATTTTACGTCATGGGCAATCAGCCACTCTTATGAGAAGAACGTGGCCGATCGCGGCCGGCTGTCAACTGATTCTCATAGCTGACACCCGCACTAAATGCCAGGATTGCTCATAGAACGCTCCCGGCACTTTAACCCTGGAACACTGCGATCAAACAAGATCGCAGCATTCCAGATCCGGCACAGGGGCTGACAGTACCTTTGCCTTTGGATCGGAGACCCCGAGGCACGTAGCAGGGTCCCAATAGCTGCGATGGAGACCCAATGTCGTCATAATGACATCTGGGTCTCTAGAGCTGAGAAACTTCCTGTCATGCACAGTGCAAGTCTCTCAAGTCAGTGTGCACAGTAGCATGCAGATGCTGCTTCATCTGCATGCTATAGAAGCCATCAGGATGCAAAAAATGATTGTCCCATAGTGGGACAGAGTGTAAAAGTTAAAATGAAACAAAAAAAAATAAATTTAATAATTATAATAATATTTTTTAACAAAATGAAAAATAATAAAAAAAATCAATATTCTATCGCTAAAAAAATATTTGAATAAAAAAATCTAAACAATAAAAGTACACATATTTGGTATAGCTGCATCCGTAACGACCCGACCTATAAAACCGTAACACTAATTAACCCCTTTAGGGAACACCATAAAAAAGGCAAAAAACAATGCTTTATCATCACACCGCCGAACAAAAAGTGGAATTACACATGATCAAAAATACGGTTAAAAATAAACATGGTAACGCTGAAAACTTCATTTTGCCCTGAAAATAACAAGCCACCATAATACAGCATCATCAGAAAAAAATAAAAAAGTTATAGCTGTCAGAATAAAGTGATGCAAAAACAATTATTATTTCTATAAAATATTTTTAACATAAAAGCGTCAAATGTAAAAAAAAATGATAAAAATGAGGTATCGCTGTAATCTTACTGACCCGAAGAATTGAACTGCCTTACCAATTTTACCACATGTGGAATGGTGTAAAAGCCCCCACCCAAAAGAAATTCATGAACTGCTGGTTTTTGCTCATTCTGTCTCCCAAAAAATCAGAATAGAAATTGATTAAAAAATGTCATGTGCCCGAAAATGGTACCAATAAAAATGTCAACTAGTCCTGCAAAAGTCAAGACCTCACATGACTCTATGGACCAAAATATGGAAAAAATATAGCTCTCAATATGTGGTTATGCCAAAACTATTTTTTTGCAATAAAAAGGATCTTTTAGTGTGGGGCAGGTGCCAAATATAAAAACACGCTATAAATAGTGTTAAGGGTCTGCGGAACGCACCAAATATATAATGTAGAGAGGTGCGTTCGCAGCCCGGGGTCCACCGTGCAAGCGGAGCCTGCTGCTAGTAAAAATGGCGCGAGAAGCAAACTCTGTTATCCCGCAGAGTCGCTAACATAAACGCCGTAATGCGCTGTGGCAATAAGTGCGAACTCTGTTAATCCACAAAGCCGCAAGAAAGAGAGCCGCAGTGCTATACGGCGATGTGTGCGCACTCACTAGACACAACTGAGTCGCAAAGAAAACACGCTAGGGCGCTGTCTAGCGTAGAAAGCGAACCCTGTTACGTCACAGGGCCGCAGAGAAAAAGCACTGTGTCCTGTCAGGCTCTCAGGTACACAGTTAAGTGCTAAGCGTACATAAAGCGTGATCATGTGCTAATGTCCTCGCGGGAGTAACCCGCAATCTATGGTGTCTGAACGCCAGACCCTGAATACGGCAATCAAAACTCCTCACCGGTTATGCCGGTAATCTAGTGGCTTATTTCAGCCGGGTCCCTAACCACACATACGCATGATTTTTTTTTTTTTTTTTCCCTCAGATGGGAAGTTCCACAGTCAGATAACCAAAACTATAAGGAACTCAACTCCCAAACAGCGTGTACACTTACATAATGCAGCAGCTGTTCCCATCATCATCGGAAAACCAACTTTATTTACAAGCACAAAAAAACACAAAACTAAGACACATTAACAAGATGTTTCCACTTTTTAACTTTCCAAATTCCCTCTGCGTCCTCCTCCCCCCTCTTTCTCTTATCACACACAAAACAAAAATACAATTTTCCCAAAACAATTTTTAAACAATTTTTAACCTCAATCTCCTTCCTCTTAAACACATACACGTTCCTCACATCCCACAACACCTCTTTTATACATGCAAGCATCAACCACAACACTCTCTCCTTTTCTCCACACATACCCAACCCAAACATAAATAACTCAAACGTCAAAAAATTCACATCACACAACTCCTTACACAACGGGCCCAAACCTGAAATCACACTTCTAGCATACTGACAATTCCAAAACAAATGCACCACACTCTCTCTCCCACCACATCCCCTCCTCGGACACATCTCACTCCTCACTAAACCCCGATTTCTCTGGAAGTCTCTCACCGGTAACACCTCATGCAATGACTGCCACACAATCTCGCTCTGTCTATTTGTCATACCATCCATACGTACCTTCTTCCATACCTTCTGCACATCACTTCCTCTCACCATATAGATACCACATTCCATCTCTCTACACTCAATCATCCTATATACCGCTTTCTTCTTCTCTAACAACCTCACATCCACATCACACAGTTCATACTTCACCAAAAATTTGTAAACCCACACATACCACACAGGCACCTCAAAAGCCACTGGGCACCTTAAATCCCTTTCCCGCCACTTCAAACGGAACAGAAAACTTCCAAACAAATACCTGCACATACGTGCACACTTCCCATCCATCCTAATCACACCCAATACAAACATCATAATATTCACACCAAAAAATACATTTAAATTGGGGAATCCCAGCCCCCCCTTATCCATTCTCTTCATCACAACCTCTCTCCTTGCACGCTCCATACTTGAACGCCAAAAAAATACAAACAAAACCCTATTTAATCTTCTAACACACATATAACCTGGTGGAAAAACCACCGCAACATGCAAAAAAATTGGTAACACCACACTCTTAATAACTAAAATTTTACCAAAAAACGTCAAATCTCTCATCTTCCAAAAATTTAACTTGCGCTCCACTCTCTCTCTCACATCCACCCAACTTTCCTCTCCATCCAACTTCTCTGAAAATTTCACACCCAGCACCTTTATCGGTCCACTCACCACATTCACCCCAATATCATTGCTCAGAGTCCTCCCACCAAAAATCTTACATTCAGTCTTCTCCCAATTCACTTTAAACGCAGACGCTCCACAAAAAACGGATACCAACAACTTCACACGACGCACCGAACACTCTGAATCACACAAAACACACACATCATCCATGTAACCATTCACCTTCCACTCCCTCCCCCCCGCCCCCGGCACTTGCACACCCCGAATCACCTTATCTTTCCTCAACATACACAACAACGGCTCAATCGCGCAAATGAACACAACAGGGGACAATGGGCACCCCTGCCGTACACCGGAAAACACATTCACTCTCCTCCCTACATTCCCATTCAACAAAACACAACTATAAATATTTTTATACAAACTTCTCACTCTCTCAACAAACTCAGCCGGAAAACCCATCTTCACCAACACTCTAAACAGAAAACCATGCGCCAACCTATCATACGCCTTCTCAAAATCCAAACTCAACACATACACCCCCTTCTTACGGTTCAAACAGTCCCACAAACAATCTCTCAGTATACACACACCCTCATGTAACCGCCTTCCAGGCACCGCACAACACTGCTCCTCACCCACCACACTCCCAACCACATCACGCATCCTATTTGCCAGAAGCTTCGCATAGATTTTATAATCACAATTAAGCAACGTGATCGGCCTCCAGTTTTTTAGATTTTTCAAATCACCTTTTTTGGCAACAGCACAACCACTCCTGCACGCATACCATTCGCCACCTCTGCATTCGCCCACATATACTTACATACATCAACAAAATCCTTCCCAATCACATCCCACATCACACGATAAAATTCCACCGGGAGACCATCATCCCCCGGCGTTTTATTCAGCGCCATGCTACACACCACCTTCCATATTTCTTCACTCGTCACCTCCCCCATCAAACTCTCCCTTTCTGTCCCATTCAATCTATTTTCCAAAACACTCAGCACATCACTCTCCAAACCTTCATCCCTCCATTTCACTGCATACAAATCATCATAAAACTTTGCCACTTCCTCACATAAGTCCGCACCACTCACTTCATTTCCATCCACTCCATTCAAAACACTCATGCTCTGTCTTTTTCCAAAAACTTTCTTGAAAAAAAACCGCGAACACTTCTCATTCTTTTCCAAGTTCTCTATTTTAGCCCTATACACAATACTCCTCCCTCTCTCTCTCAAAAACTCGTTCACTTCTTTTTTCACTCTCAACAAATCTTCACTCACATCCATCCCGCCCTCTCTTAGCTTATATAAACACACTCAATCTTGCATTCAACCCAGCAAACCTTTCTCTCTTAGCAGCTGCACACTTGTAACCAAGTTTTTAAAAAAAAAAAACTTGGTTTTCCATTTAACCCAATCCCACCATTCACACACATTACTGAATTCACTTCTGCTCTCACACCACTCTTTATAATGTCTCTCATACTCCTCTCTCACCTCCACCCCATCCAGTAAACTCACATTCAGCTTCCATATACCTTTCCCAGTTACCTCCTGAGTATGCACATCCACTTCACACTTCATACACACATGATCTGAAAACGGCACACTCTCCTGTGCATAACTAACAGCAATCAGGTTTTTTGAAACAAAACAATAGTCCAGTCTAGACGCCACCCTCCCACTCTCAGAAAAAAATGTATTTAACAATGGAGTTACTTTACACTCCCTCTGCATATCCCTCAAACCAAAATCACTCACAATGTCCATTAACTCTTTCCTTGACACATCCACATTCACCTTTCCCACATCAACATTCATATCACCCACAATCACAACAGGCACTCTACCTGGAATAAAAAACTTAATTTTTTCAAATAAAACTTTACGCTCCTGTTTTTTCACAGGAGCATACACATTAATAACACTAAAACGAATATTTCTAAACTCAAAATTTGCTAACACGCATCTCCCAACCTCAATCACCATATAGTCACACAAACTCACATTACGCCCCTTCACCAAAAAACCAACACCGTCATTTCTATTACATGCACTCCCTGACCACACAGACGCACCATGAGGCCATTCACTCCCCTTCACACCATCCACAATCCCACACTCCTGTAAACAAAAAATTTCCGCATTTTGCGCTGCAAAAAACTCAAAAATGGCCGCACGCCGCAACTTATTTTTAAAAACCCTCACATTTTGAGATATAATTCTAACACCCATACTAAACACAAACCAAAAGGCTTAAAAAAAACACTTGTCCAAAAAAGCCAAAAAAGGAAAAAAAATACAAAAACAACCTACAGATATAACTTGACACACATTACATAAAACACACAAAAAAAACAGATAGCCATTGCTTAAAGAGCAAAGCTATGTACCCAAAAAAACCCTACCTGGCTACTGGAAAAATAAAACGTACTTAACCAGTACCGCCACCATTTGTGCCGAGCAGCCTTCCGAGCCGCTGGCCTCCATATACTCCTCCACCCGTGCCTTTTTCTGCCCAGTCTTCCTCTGGGCCATTCCTTCTTCCACCACCTCAATGTCTCTGTTTTCCCCACCACCCTCCCTGTGACACTTTAACCCTCCTGAGTCCTCTTCCGAGGAGAAGGCACCAATATTTCTCGGATCAGACTCATGAACTAAAACCTCAGCCTCATCCTCTGCCACAGATATATCGAAATCCATCAGGCATTCTGACCATGATTCAGCAACTGGGACTTCTTTTTTTACTTCTTTTTTAGGCCATGAACGCTCCTCTCGCCTTATGGCCTTCCAAAATTCCTTGTCCTCCTTTTCCTCCTGTTGCTTCTCCTTCCTTCTCTCAGCCTCCTTGTCCTCCTGCCGCTTCTCCCTCCGTCTCTCGGCAGGAGTGGATGGCGCCCTCACAACGCTTTGCAGCGCGGCGACTTCGCCTTCCCTCCGCTTCTTCTCCTCCTCCCGCCTCTTAACCTCCTCCTCTCTCTTCCTTTCTTCCTCCCGCCTCCGCTCCTCCTCACGTCTCTTTCTTTCCTCCTCCTCTCTAGTTGACCTCCTCGGCACACCAAACGGGCAGTCTCTATACAGGTGCTCTGAACTGCCACACCTGTCACATTCACGAGGCATCGGACACCTAGCCGCCACATGACCCTCTTGCTTGCAATTACGGCAAACCAACTCCTTGCTACACATGTTTAGCAGGTGCCCGAACTGAAAGCACCTCCTGCAGTAAAGTGGCTGCCCTGGGTATGACAGGAAGCCCCTATGACCCGCCACTGAAAAGTTCGCTGGTGGGTGGGTGAAACCTCCCAAACAACCTGGGTCCTTCTTCAATTTCACCCGAAACACATACTTGCAGTTGAAAATGCCCAAGACATTTTTCTGCTTCTCCCCTCCCTTCACGTATTCACAGTACCACTCCAGGAACTGCTCCAGTAGTGCTACTTCTGTATAGGGGTTGTACACAGTCACAGTCATAACTTTTTCCATGAGTCCAAACAGGGGCTCCACCCGCACTCCCTCCAGGCATGGATCACCTTCATTACTTCTGAGCCATACAAAGACGGTCAAACAGCATCCCTCATTCACAAAGGTTACATCATATGTACCTTGACTCCGGAATTCATTGACGCTGTAGATATCCTGACGATGGGCTCCAGCCTTTCCCTCCAACAGGTCACGAACGACGTACACCAGGTTGTTTTTCTCACCACCTTCCACCACCACTTGGATCGTATTCTTAATGAACATCCTCAGTCCAGACTGCCGGTACGGATACCGCAGTAGAAAATCAGCAGCACGCTGCCAGCAAAGCCCCTGGATCACTCTAGGAAAACTCGCACCCTCTGACCGCGACACACGATCGCAGCCAAAAGGCCGAGATCACACTGGCGCATAGCATACAATGGTTGATATTAGCGCATGGCGGCCCAGCCATGCTACCCTTTTATAGCAACAGCTACAGGACCTGCCAGAAACCAGGACCAATGAAACTTGTTCCCGAACATCAGTAATCACAGGGCCTTCCTGGTGGACCAATAGGAGCCGCTGCAGTACCTGAGCATGTGACCCCTGATCTCCAATGAGAGATCTCACTCTGGGCATGCTCAGAAGGGAAAACGCAGGACTTTGTCCCAAAGACGTCTGCTCCAACACTGGCTATAATAGCAGATCCAGGAAAGGCAGCAGCAAGTCACTGCACAGTAGTGGAGTGGGCAAGACGCTTGGACCGATGTCTCTGCTGAGCAGGCTCCACTGCGGCCGGAGATGAATGGGAAACCGCAGCGGGACTGGTTCGAGACTCCCCTTGTGCAGCAGCGGGAACTCGAACCCTAACATAACCCCCCTCCTAGGGCCCCCCCTTCTCTGGGCCTCGCTGCGTTCAAAGGCAGCGATGAGCTGCGGAGTGTGAACATGCTCGGCTGGCTCCCAAGACCTATCCTCAGGCCCATAGCCCCTCCAGTCCACCAAATAAAACTTTTTGCCCTGTACCACCTTACACCCTACGATGGCGTTCACCTCATGGTTATCCTAGATGAACCTGATGTATCGGCAGATGACTCAGAAAACCGGGACAAGAGCACGGGTTTCAGGAGGGATACGTGAAAGGTGTCGGAGATACCCAGGCGTGGTGGAAGAGCCAAATGGTATACCACAGGGTTAACCTGCTCGAGGACCTTGAAAGGACCCAGGTAGCGGGGTGCCAACTTAGTGGACTCAACTCGCAGCCTGATGTTACGGGCGGAGAGCCACACCAAGTTCCCAGGAGCAAATGTTGGAGCGGGGCGCCGATGTGCGTCGGCGGAGGACCTCATCCTCTCCTTGGATGCCTGAATGGCATCCTGGGTACGGTCCCAAATGTCCCGTGCCTCCACAGCCCAGTCTGCCACCCTGGAGTCGGCGGAAGATACAGGCATGGGCACCGGAACCTGCGGATGCTGACCGTAGTTTAGGAGGAATGGAGTCTGTCCGGTGGAATCAGCCACAGCATTGTTTAGTGCAAATTCAGCCCATGGTAGCAAGGATGCCCAGTCATCCTGCCTGGCCGAGACAAAATGTTGTAGATAGGTGACCAAGGTCTGGTTGGCCCTCTCTACCAACCCATTCGTCTCAGGATGGTACGCTGAAGAGAGATTTAACTCAATACTGAGTAGACAACAAAGCTCTCTCCAGAACCGAGACGCAAACTGGGGACCTCGGTCACTGACAATTTTGTCCGGCATGCCGTGTAGACGGAAGATGTGCCTAACGAACAACGCTGCCAGAGCCCGTGCAGAAGGTAACCGTGGTAGCGGCACCAAATGCACCATTTTGGAAAAATGGTCGGTGATTACCCAAATGATGGTGCCACCCCGAGACTTGGGCAAGCCCACCACAAAGTCCATTCCAACCATCTCCCAGGGCCTGTCTGCCACCGGCAAAGGGTAAAGTAACCCAGCTGGCCGTTGTCGTGGAGACTTATTCTTGGCGCAGGAGACACACGCCCGAACGTAGTCCCCAACGTCACGGATCATATGCGGCCACCAGTATGTCCTCACCAGCAATTCAGATGTCCTCTTTGCCCCAAAGTGTCCACCCACCCTGGACGAATGTGCCCAAGAGAGTACCTCCGGTCGCAAGTTGGCAGGTACAAAAGTCTTGCCCTGGGGCACAGACTCTAGCGAAACCGGGGCCACTGTTCTCAGGCTCTCTGTGGGGACAATAAGCCGAGGCTCCTCCACCTCCTCCTCAGAGGACACCACAGAGCGAGAGAGAGCGTCGGCACGAATGTTCTTTTCTCCCGAGAGGAAATGGAGTGTGAAATTAAACCGGGAGAAGAACAAGGACCATCTGGCCTGGCGAGAGTTAAGTCGCTGGGCTGTCTGCAGATACACCAAATTTTTGTGGTCGGTGAAGACTTGGAAGGGAAAGCGGGCCCCCTCCAACAGATGTCTCCATTCAGAGAAGGCCAACTTCATGGCTAGCAACTCCCTATCCCCGATGGAATAATTCCTCTCCGCTGATGTGAAGGTCTTAGAGAAGAAGAAGCAAGGATGCTTCCGACCTTGAGCATCCTTTTGGAAAAGGACTGCTCCAGCACCAACGGATGAGGCATCCACCTCCAATAAAAATGGCTTATCAACATCGGGGCGATGAAGGATGGGAGCGCTAGCAAAATGAGACTTAATAGAAGTGAAAGCCTTGGAGACCTCTTCCGACCACAATTTGGGATTTGCTCCCTTCTTGGTGAGGGCTACCAAGGGAGCTACCAAGGTAGAGAAATGCGGAATGAACTGGCGATAGTAATTAATGAACCCCATAAAGCGCTGCACCGCTTTAAGAGAGTGGGGTTCCTGCCAGTCCATCACAGCCTGTAGTTTGGCCGGATCCATAGCCAATCCCTGGGTTGAAATGATATAACCAAGGAAAGGTAAAGACTCCAGCTCAAACATACATTTCTCTAACTTAGCATAAAGGGAATTAGCCCGTAAGAGGTCGAAGACTCTGCAGACATCTCTCCGGTGGGAGTCCATATCTGGAGAGAAGATGAGTATATCATCCAGATAGACTACGACCGAGGTGGAGAGCATATCCCAGAAGATGTCATTGACAAAGTCTTGGAAAACGGCTGGGGCATTACAGAGCCCAAAGGGCATCACCAGATATTCGTAATGCCCATCCCTGGTATTAAAAGCCGTCTTCCATTCGTCCCCCTCACGGATGCGAATCAGGTTATAAGCACCGCGTAGATCTAGTTTAGTGAATACCCTTGCTCCCCGAAGCCTATCGAAGAGCTCAGAAATCAGGGGCAACGGGTACTTGTTTTTAACGGTGATGGCGTTAAGACCCCTGTAATCAATACACAGACGTAATTCTCCGTTTTTCTTCTGCACAAAGAAGAATCCTGCCCCTGCCGGTAACACCGACTTCCTAATAAACCCTCTTGCCAGGTTCTCCTGAATATATTGCGACATGGCCTCTGTCTCAGGAAGAGAGAGGGATAGACCCTTCCCCGAGGAGGTTCTGCGCCAGGCAAGAGGTCGATAGGACAGTCATAGGGGCGATGAGGCGGAAGAGTCTCCGCAGCCTTCTTGGAGAACAAGTCTGCATATGACCAGTAGCACTTGGGAAGTGGAGTAAGATCTGCGGGTAACTCAGTAGTGGTAACCTGAACGCAACTCCTGACACATCTGGCTCTACATGCATCACTCCAACCCAGTATCCTACCCGAAGTCCACTCTATATGTGGGGAGTGGAAACGGAGCCAAGGTATACCTAGTAGGATCTCGTCTATTCCCTCGGGAAGGACGAGTAGGGAAATAAGTTCCTGATGGGAGGGAGATACTAACAATGCAAGTGGAACAGTCTGGTGTGTAATTTGTGAGGGCAATGTCGACCCATTCACTACCCGGACAGTCACTGATTTGTCAAGCGCCACCAGAGGTATTGCATGACGGCGAGCAAAGTTAGAGGACATGAAGTTCCCCTATGCTCCTGAGTCCACGCAAAGGTCGGCGGGGAAAGTGGAAGTGCCTATAGTGATTGTCCCTTTAAATGTCATCTTGGAGGAAAATGCCGCTGTCTCTAGTGAACCTCCTCCCAGGGCCACTAGATGTGATCGCATCCCCGATCGCTGTGGACATTTGTTGGCATAGTGTCCTGTCTGCTGACAAAGGTTACAGACCACGGTCCGAGACTTAGGTCATGCATGAGGAACCTCTGTGGCCTTTTGGGGTTCGGACACCAGATCGGGAGATTCGAGAGGTTTGGCAAAGGTGGGAGCCAACCGAATTCTCTGCCTTACACTGGGCCCGCTCCAATCTCCGCTCGTGAATACGGAGGTCAATGCGGGTAGATATGGAGATAAGCTTCTCCAGTGTGGCGGGAATCTCCCTGGTAGCCAAAGCGTCTTTAACATGGTCAGCCAGACCTCGCCAGTAAACTGGAATAAGAACTTTATCTGACCAGTCTAGCTCTGAGGCCAGAGTCCGAAACTGGACGGAAAACTGACTGACCAAAGACGAACCCTGTGCCAATGCCAGCAGTTGAAGTGCCTTATCGTGGGTGACCTGAGGTCCTAAAAAGACCTTTTTAAGAGCCTCCAAGAAACGAGGAGCACTCCGCACCACACGATCGTCGCGCTCCCACAGCGGCGTTGCCCACTCCAACGCTCTGCCCGAGAGTAGAGAGAGTACAAAACCCACTTGTGCCCGATCCGTGGCGAAACGTGCAGCCAGAAGCTCGAGCTGTATAGAGCACTGACTCACGAATCCCCGACATTGCTTGCTGTCACCGGCAAACTTGTCAGGAAGCGGGAGGTGGGATAATGTAGGGGCAGAGGTGGCAGAAGACAAACTGGCTGCAGCCACGCTAGCAGCCTGAACAGCGACTGCGGTAACATCCACAGATGAGGTTGTGCGCTCAAGAGCCGCCAACCTACCCTCCAGCTGCTGGATGTACTGCGATAGACGCTGGTCATCCGCCATTTTACTAGCCAGACCCTGGCGATAATATTATGTTAAGGGTCTGCGGAACGCACCAAGTATATAATGTAGAGAGGTGCGATCGCAGCCCGGAGTAACCCGCAATCTATGGCGTCTGAACGCCAGACCCTGAATACGGCAATCAAAACTCCTCACCGGTTATGCCGGTAATCTAGGGCATCTAGGACACCGACCCTGACCAGCTAACACACCAAACTCCTCACCGATTAAGTCGGTATTCTAGTGGCTTATTTCAGCCGGGTCCCTAACCACACATACGCATGATCACACTGGCGCATAGCATACAATGGTTGATATTAGCGCATGGCGGCCCAGCCATGCTACCCTTTTATAGCAACAGCTACAGGACCTGCCAGAAACCAGGACCAATGAAACTTGTTCCCGAACATCAGTAATCGCAGGGCCTTCCTGGCGGACCAATAGGAGCCGCTGCAGTACCTGAGCATGTGACCCCTGATCTCCAATGAGAGATCTCACTCTGGGCATGCTCAGAAGGGAAAACGCAGGACTTTGTCCCAAAGACGTCTGCTCCAACACTGGCTATAATAGCAGATCCAGGAAAGGCAGCAGCAAGTCACTGCACAGTAGTGGAGTGGGCAAGACGCTTGGACCGACGTCTCTGCTGAGCAGGCTCCACTGCGGCCGGAGATGAATGGGAGACCGCAGCGGGACTGGTTCGAGACTCCCCTTGTGCAGCAGCGGGAACTTGAACCCTAACAAATAGTAAATCAAACCCCCCTTTATCACCCCCTTAGTTAGGGAAAATAATAAAAAAAAGTTCTTATTTCCATTTTCCCATTAGGGTTAGGGTTAGGGCTTAATTTAGGATTGGGGCTAAAGTTAGGGTTAGGGTTGGGGCTAAAGGTAGGGTTAGAGTTGGGCTAAAGTTAGGGTTAGGGTTGGGGCTATAGTTAAGGATAGGGTTTGGGCTACAGTTGGGGTTAGGGTTTGCAGTAGGAATAGGGTTGGGATTAGGGTTAGGGTTGGGGTTAGAATTGGGGGCTTCCTCTGTTTAGGCTCATCAGGAGTTCTCCAAACGCAACATGGCATCTGATCTCAATTTGCAGCCAATTCTGACTTGAAAAAGTCAAACGTGCTATTTTCCTTCCGAGCTCTACGATGCACCCAAACAGTGATTTATCCCCACATATAGGGCAACAGCATAGTCAGAACAAATTGCACAGCAACTGTTTGGTTCCAATTTCTCCTGTTACCCTTTGGAAAATAGAAAATTGGGGGCGAAAATATCATTTTAGTGAAAAAAAAGATTTTTTATTTTTACGGTTCTATGTTATAAACTTCTGTGAAGCACTTAGGGGTTCAAAGTGCTCACTACACATCTAGATAAGTTCCTTAGGGGGTCTAGTTTCCAAAATGATGTCACTTGTGGGGTTTTTCCACTGTTTAGGCACATCTGAGGTACTTCAAACGCGACATGGCGTCCGATCTCAATTCCTGTCAATTTTGCATTGAAAAGTCAAGCAGCTCTCCTTTCCTTCCGAGCTCTGTCATGCGCCTATACAGAGGTTTTACAAGCATATGGGGAGTATCAGCGTACTCAGGAGAAATTGCACAACTTTTGGGTTCCAATTTCTCCTGGTTCCCATGGTAAAATAAAAAAAATGGATCTGAAGAAAAGTTTTTGTGAAAAAAAGTTGAATGTTCCTTGTTTTTAAACATTCCAAAATTTCCTGTGAAGCACTTGAAGGGTTAATAAACTTCTTGAATGTGGTTTTGAGCACCTTCAGGGGTGCAGTTTTTACAGTGTTGTCACTTTTGGGTATTTTCTATCATATAGACCCCTCAAAGTGACTTCAAATATGATGTAGTCCCTAAAAAAAAAGTGGTCCTGTTAAAATGAGAAATCGCTGGTCAACTTTTAACCCTTATAACTTCCTAACAAAAAAAAAAATTAGTTCCAAAATTGTGCTTATCTAAAGTAAAAATGTCGGAAATGTTACTGAATAAGTATTTTCTGTGACATATCTCTGTGATTTAAGGGCATGAAAATTAAAAGTTGAAAAATTGCAAAGTTTTCAAAATTTTCGCCAAATTTCAGATTTTTTCACAAATAAATGCAAGTAATATTAAATAAATTTTACTTCTATCATGAAGTACAATATGTCATGAGAAAAAATTGTCAGAATCACCAGAATCCATGGAAGCGTTCCAGAGTTATTACCTCATAAAAGGATAGTGGTCAGAATTGTAAAAATTTGCCTAGTCATTAACTTGCAAACCACCCTTGGGGGTAAAGGGGTTAATTATGAAGGTAGCTAATGTGTTTCTTAGAAAAAGTGATGAAAAAACATATGTAGATTTAATAAATTCTACGTTCTGCCAGACTCTGTAAATTGATATATGAAATGTGCAATTTGGTGCAAGTCAAACAAATTGTGATGTTCAGAGCTGCATTGCCATAGGCTTCACAGAGATGAATGTGATTACACACAGCTGTGGGTTCTATCTAAGGTCTCATTCTATCTTATTCATAAAGTGTAGACCAAATGACAGTTTCAAAAGAAATGAATAATGCATCTATTGATTTTGTTGCATGTTCTACCAGGTTACATAAACTGATACAGCACTTTTGTGATTTTGACAGGGGAAAAAGCATAACATTAACTTGAATGCGTATGAAACAACTTCAAGCCTGTAGCTGTCCTTAAAACACAGCAAGGTCACCATAAAATAGCCAAAATATCAGAAAAAGCAGTGCGTAGATAGAAAATATAAAAAAATCACTACTTTTTGATAAAGTAGTAAAATATACAAACAAACACTATAAATATTTGGTATCACTATTTTAACAACTACCCTTACAGAAAAGATGGAAGGGTTCAAAGCGCTAATCACATATTCACCCCTTGAATGGAGCACTGCATGCATATGCATGGTACTGCTTCACTTGAAGTAACTGGAAGGAACATCTAAACTTTGTACTCGGATGACAATTTCCTATTAAATAGATTGGAATTGCACCAACTCATCCACTACTCCATTTCAACTCCATTTTGTTTCTTATTAAACAATTTCTAATGCTAGTTATTCTAGAATTTTTTATTTTGTTTTCCTCTGAATATCTTCATAGGACGCTGCGTCATCAGAAAACTTTATTTGCTTTGTTTTTCTCTTACATAAAAAAGACCAAAAAAAATGACTTATAATGAACTGGCACTTTTTTCTTACAATTGATCTATTATTATCATCAGGGATGATGATTGGCAGGGTTAGTGATGCATTTCAAGCGCATGCAGAGACTGACAGGGGCATTTAACATGTTAATAGCAGAGGATGGAAGGGTAGATCAAGATTCAACCCTCGGCTTTTATGTGCGCGTGACAACTGATAACATCAGCTGTTATGTGCCTAAAAAGATGTGGACTCAGCACCAGACCCCACATCATAGAGAGGGGGAGCCAACCTATGACGTACCTATATGTCATAGGTCATAAAGGGTATAGGTTAAATTTTGCTTTGTCACAAGGTGGTTAATGCAAACTAAAATATACATACATACATTTTCAGTTGGAGATAATTCTCTGAAAATACTGAAGTTGTATGTTATGGTATTTAAATAGGAACAGCAGGTGCCCTACTATGATAACCAGTAGACTGAAAACCAAATTTCTGCACTAGTGGTTAGGATCAGCTAAAATAAAGATCTGGACCATTTAATTCCTCAAACACTGACATCAATATTGATTTTAATATGAATGAAGTGTAGATGTTCCCTATGTCAAGCTTCAAGTTTTACACATCCATGAAATGTCTACTTTAATTTCCACAGAAGCGGGTTAGATCTGTTGGAGGGGTCCGATATTGCAGGAGCAGATAATTCACAGATCACTGAAATTCATTAAAAGATTTGATGATGATGTTTGTCTTACATGTTTGTTACAATTTAGCAAACTATTTTAAATAGGTCTTTTATTATTACACACTGTTATCTTGCATGTTAAATACTCACTAAAAAAATAAAATTTTAGCTGTGTAGTTTATTTAATCTCACCTCAATTATATGTATGTATCTCCCCACACTCACCATTTTTATTATAGGGAATTGGGTCATTTTCAGTCTGACACCATGTTCAGTCCAGCCTATTTCACAATTATAAAATAATACTCTATGCTGCACAAAGAAGTAAAAATACAGTATGAACTGTAACTGGAGTATTAAAGTCAACATCTGTAATAGGGCTCTATATCTACCATATACTCACTCATGGTGTGATTTCCTATGTGGCAGAAAAACCTTATGGCTAGGTATGAGCGAGTATATTCGTTAGGATTCGGTACTCGGTGAGTAATGCGGTACTCGCTTTACTTGAATCCTAGCAAGTATTTCACTACTCGCCTCACAATATTTGTATCTCCCACCCAGCATTAGCCAATCACAGTAATGCTGCAGCCTTTTTGGTTGTGGGCTGCATTACTGTGACTGGCTGGCTGTGCAGCGTCATAGATGAGTCATCATAGTAGGCTGCGACTCATAGGCTCTATACAAGCCCTGCCGACACCATTTTCTGCACATTTCATCCGAAACACAGCTAGTGCTAGCATAGGAGAGAGTGTGAGCAGCTGCTAGGGAGAGCTGTACTTTTGGAAATCATCCAGAAATCATCTAAAAAAAGACACAAAAGCTCTTGTGAAAGCTATTCTAGCAGTAGGTGACTGTAGTAGTGCAGGGAGACAGGCAGGAGAGTTATAGTACATACATAGTACCTCAATATCTCAGCTCTTGCTGAAAGTATTGTATAAGGTCAGGGAGTAGTGACAGTTTTCCCAGCTATTTTTGGGGTCACATTTACCCCTGCAGGTCAATTTTTTTTCCCTTGCGGTGCTGTTTGCACACCGAATAGCACACACGGTACTGTACAACTGACACGCAGCCAGCACTGTTGTCTTCTGTGGTGATTGGCGAGCAAAATATTCAGCTTTAAACTCAGGCCAATTTTTTTTACATTGCTGACAGTCGTCCTGTTTGTAAAAAACAAAGGTGCACTAGGCTGTAGTGCTACCTTCCTCAAAGCATGAACTGCTCCTTGTTTCCCAATATCTGCATCTGAACATCTGCAACTATGTCACAAAAACCCCAAATTCTCAAAAAGCCTGTTGTGAAGGGACAGGGACGTGGACGTGGGTGTGGGGTTGTCAGTGGAGCCCGACAAGGCACTGAGTCTAGGAGACAGAAGAAGGTTGATGCATCTATGTTCCTGGTGAAAATTCCCGGTCTGAGATGTAAACATGTCTGGAAGCCAGAAGAGCAAGAGCAGATAATGTCTTGGATGTTAGATAAGGCTTCAATGAAAATTTCTAGAAGCAGACAATCCTCCATGACCACACAGTCTACTGTCGATACACAGAACGCTGGGTCATCCAATCCTCAAAATGTTCCTTCTTCCTCCCCCCTCAGCAGTCACAGGAAACATTTGACCCCATGCTTGGCATCTCCGATGATCTGTTTGGTACATATGATCCTTTGGTTGCCTCTGGCCTCTCAATGCGCAACATTGAAGAGGAATGTGAGGAGGTATCGTCTGTTCATGGCCAAAAATTTTAAAAACCCACGGACAGAAGAAAGCCACTTTCAGCCACGTGATATACCGGCTCAAGAGGTGGAGGCTGATGATGATGAGACACAGTTGCCATCTGGCCAGCTGACAATATCAACACAGAAGGAGGATGACATGGACAACGAGGTGGTCGATGATGAGTCCAATAATCCGACCAGGAACGTTGGTAAGCATAACCAGTAAAGCAGCACAGAGGAAGAAGGTGGATAAAAACAAAAGAGAAAGAAAAACGGAGTAAGATACACAATTTATATGTAAAGATATTAAATTTATTCGATATACAAAATACAAGTTAAAAAACACACACAGTGGTGAAAGGACCCTAATGTGAACAAATTGCGCAAGGGAACAGGGCACACAAAATGTGGCAGCAGTTACAATATATAGTCACGTTATAAAATATATCATATCAATTGTACACAAGACTGATTATAAACACTGCAGATAAGTATGCTAGCTACTGTGCAAAATGCATGAGCATAAAGTGACGATATGAGTGCCCCCAATGATATATAAATGGACCACTCATAAAAGAAATAATAATCAAATTACAAAGCCAGCTTACCACTGCAAGTGCAACGCTGCAATGCCCTGGACCCACGCGCTACTCCTAAGAAGGTGGATAAGTAGCACCAACAAAGGCATCAAGGGCTACTGGTTTGAGCAAATGTGTAAACAGTTGCCAAGAGCAATCCCTGTGTGTCCCAAGTCATGACTAGGGGGCATTCATCCTCTGTCTGGAATTTTTTTGGATAGTCCTTCTGAACCAAACATTGTCATCTGTAGCATCTGTCATACAAAGCTGAGAAGAGGCAAGGGCAAAGGCAACCAGAGCACCACCAGTTTGCGTAAACACATAGCAGCCAAGCACCCCAGTCGGTGGGCGGAACAACCGGGTACCGAATCAGTGTCTGCGGGTCAAACCACTGCCATGTCGCCTGTGATCTGTCCTTCCCAATCTGCTGGCCAGGAAGCAGGTGCTCATACCTCCTGCTCACAAGCTGCGGTTGCAGAGACACAGGACACAACAATCCCATCCACTTGTTTGTCCCTGTCAAGTGTCCAGTTGTCCGTGTCCCAGATCTATGAAAGGAAGCGTAAATACCAACCCACACACCCAGAAGCACAAATACTAAAAGCGCATATTGCCAAGTTTCTAGCCATGGAGATATTGCCATTTAGGCTTGTGGAGACACAGTCCTTCCATGATCTCTTGGCTGTGGCTGACCCACGATACTCTGTTCCCAGCTGGCACTATTTTTCCCATTGTGCCGTCCCTGCGTTACACCAGCATGTGTTAAACAATCTAAAGCATGCTCTCACCATCGCCGTAACCGTGAAGGTCCACCTAACAACAGACACGTGGACAAGTAGTTGTGGACAGGGACGATACATTTCTGTCACGGCACACTGGCTGAACCTGGTGGAGGGTGGGACAAAGTCCCAAACTGGAACATCACATATCCTACCCATGCCATAAATAGCCGGCCCAACCTCAATCATGGTTTCCGCCTCATCATATATGTCAAATTTCCACTCTTCCTTTTCCTCCTCCGCCTCCTCATCATATGCTGTAATACCCTCCACATCATTCCCAAAATGGGAGTTGTGCAGCAGCGCATCGGCAAAGCTGCAACATGCTCTGCTGAAGCTTATCTGTTTAGGTCCAACTCCCCACACTGCAACAGAGCTGTGGCAAGGAATAAAACAACAGACCGATAAGTGGCACTCCCCACTGCAACTCGAACCCGGTCTGGTTGTCTGCGATAATGAGCGTAACCTGGTGGAGGCATTAAAGCTCTGGAAGCTGGTACACATGCCATGCATGGCTCACGTGTTGAACCTAGTGGTTCAGAAATTTATCAAAACATACCCTGACTTGTCATACCTACTTGAGAAGGTGCCCAGTATTTGTGCCCATTTCCGCCATTCCACTACCTCTGTTGCCGATCTTGCAGCTCTTCAAAAGCAATTTCATTTGCCAAATCACCTACTTATTTGCGACATGCCCACACAGTGGAACTCAATATATCATATGTTGGCAAGGATTAGTGAGCAGCAGAGGGCACTTTCTGAATACCAGCTTAAACATGCCCATCAGACTGCGACTCAGCCAAAGCACATAACAACTGTCAAGTGGGTGTGGATCACTGACATTTGTGAGGTGCTTGATAACTTTGAGTTCTGCACCAATGTCGTTAGTGGTCATCAGGCTATTATCAGCGTTATCATCCCGATGCTATCTACGTTGAAAGAATCGCTGCATAATCTTAACATGGAATTTTTGAGTGCCCATCAGCTGGGTATGGAGCAAGATTTCACACTGGGAGATCCTACCTAGCCCAGCCAATATCATGATGAGGCAAGATTGGGTGATGAAGATGAGGAGGAAGATGAGGAGGGAGAGGATTAATTTTTATGTGGTACCGAAGGGACCCATGATGCTATAGAGGGGACTCCCAACCCCAGCTTCAGGTCTGTCCAGCATGGGTGGGCTGGAGAGGAGGAGATGGAGGAGGAGGAGAGTCAGTGTGAGGAGAGGATGGGTATTGTTCCTCCTTCTGGGCCACAGAACATTTCCGTCATTGCAGCTTGGCACACATGACACAGTTCATGTCTAATTGTCTGTCCTAACACCCTCGCATGATCCACATTTTCAACAGCAACCTATACGGGTTGGCCACCTTTCTCGACCCAAGGTGCAAGGACAAATTTCCTTCGCTACGGTTGCAGTCACCAAGAGGTTTCACAATTGAATCCATCAAGAGAGCCGTTGTCAATCATTTGATGACAACATCAGACTCAGACACCGCTGGTAGCAGAGGTACCAGCTTTTTGCAACAGCATGCATTAATGGGTAGAGACACACCCAGCAGGTAAAAAGAGTTGGGGGGAAAATGTCCACAAACTAGGCTAACTGAGACTGAAGTTGAACAACAAGATCAACGAGTAACTAAGTGACCATACCTGTGTCCTTCTTGATGCTTCAGTTCCATTTAATTACTGGGTATCCATGCTGCACAGTAGGCCAGACCTCTCCTTATATGCCTTGGAAGTGCTGGCCTGCCCTACTGCTAGTGTGATGTCAGAGCGTGTTTTCAGTGCTGCTGGGGCAATCATCACAAGTACACGCACACGGCTGACTACAGAGAATGCAGACAGGCTGACTCTGATAAAATTTAACAAGAACTGGATTTTGCCAGTTTTTAAGCCCTCCAGATGACATCATCCCAACCTAAAGTCACCCAAAATGTTCTTTTATGCTACTGGTAAAACCCTTTGCCTCCTTCTTACATGTATATCCTACTCATGCTTCTGCCACATGTACCTCATGGTCAACAAGCTAGATACAATGTTCCATTCATTAATAATTCCCATTGGAGGCAATTGTGATGAAACCTCCTTCCTGCGTCAACTATGGTATCATGCCCCTTGGGCTACTTTTTTGGAAACACTATGTCTATACCTGCACATTGTGCACTGGAAGTACTGTGCTAGTAGTCTAGTTTCATAATTGTCTGGATCTTGAGGCCTCCTTACTGTGTTAACCGTGATACAGCCCCTAGGGCTAAAGTTTTGAAGACACTATGTCTATGCCTGCACATTGGGGACAGGAACTACCATGCTAGTAGTCTAGTTTCATAATTGTCCGGCTCTTGAGGCCTCCTTCCTGTGTCAACCAAGATACAGCCCCTAGGGCTAATGTTTTGAAGACACTATGTCTATGCCTACACATTGGGCACTGGAACTAGCATGCTAGTAGTCTAGTTTTCATAATTGTCTGGCTTTTGAGACCTCCTTCTCGCATCAATCATGATACAGCCCCTAGGGCTAATTTTTTGAAGCATCAATCAAAAAGTCAGCAAAACTCCCTTGCCCAGGTCTTGGAACAAATGCACTACAGGGTGTAGCCAGCCCATAAAGCAAGATGTTAGCTACACAGGTGCAAAATACTAGAGCAACAGCCACTCACCACAAACCCATTCAGTTAGGGGGTGACTGCCCAGTATGCAATTGCACAATAAAGGCCCACATAGGGTACCGTTCACACAAGGTTAGTGCATAGTGTCTGGTTCACAGCCTATTAGTCACGCCCTTACTATTTGACTAGGCGGGCTGGCCAGCATACTCTCAATGCATAACAGTGTGAATATCCCTCATGCGAGACCAGACGTGTATGGGCTTGGCTGCACCCTGAAAAATACAGTACAAAAAGCACAAAAAGTTTTTGTGAGGTATTGGTTGATATTTTGGCCAAAGTATGTAAGCTCGTAACCTGCGCCAAAGGTCCCCACGCTTACGAGTCTCTACACTAAACTATTCAGCAAAGGCCACTAAAAAAGACTCAACATCTCCAAAAATCCAATTGAAACAACAAGTAAAAAGGCAGCAAAACTCACCTGCCCAGTAGAGTTGAGCGAAACAGGTCGGTCAGATTCAAAAGTCATCGACTCCCAAAGTCGGTTTTCCCATAATGCTTGCAGGCGCCTTTTTTCAGTCAATGAGGAAGGACGTACAATGTGGGCAACGAGATGACATGGGCAGCGGCCACCACCATCTTAGAGAAGGGCATTGCAGTGATTGGCTTGCTTTGGGGGCGACGTAGTGTCTATAAAAGCCCTGACCGCCGACCGCCATTTTACTTCTGCCGATCTTAACAATAGGGAGTGATTGCTGATGCTGTTTATCAGTAGGGAGAGAGTAAGGGCTGCAAACAGAAGTTCTTATGTGCTTGTGCTGTTAGCAATTGTGCTGTACAGTTAGTGTGCAGTGACAGGGGAGGATTTTCTTGTGTGTAACAGTGCTGGTTATTAGGCTGCCTGCCAGTAACAGGGGAGGATTTTCTTGTGTGCAGCAGCGGTGGTTAATAGGCTGCCTGCTAGCTGTATTGCTGTGTGTACACTGAGGTGCAGACTGCTTTTTACCCAGCATTAAAACTTCTCTTCTTTTTTTCTGCACAGTTACCGAGCGTTCATATTTTCCCACACCGTAGAGAGTTGTATGCTCCTCACACACTACCGTGTACCGGCTGGTATCACGGACAAATACATGCTGACTATCTGTGTGTGATTCCGGAAATATATACGGAGATTTGCTATTACCCCTAGACTGTATACAGCTGTACTCTTATGATACAATACCTTTTCTCTGCTTTTTATATTCTTGTCTAATCCATACTGAGCCTGTGAGCGTCTGTGTCTGACCCGGAAATATATACGGACTTTTACAATTACCCCTACACTGTATACACCTGGTATCTTCTGATACAGTACCCTTTTTCTGCTTTTTATATTCTGGTCTAATCCATACTGAGCCTGTGAGCGTCTGTGTCTGACTCCGGAAATATATAAGTAGATTTACAATTACCCCTAGACTGTATACAGCTGTACGCTTCTGATTCATTACCCTTTTTCTGCTTTTTTTAATCTGGACTAATTCATACTGAGCCTGTGAGCCCCTGTGTTTGACCCTGGAAATATATACAGAGATTTACAATTACCCCTACACTGTATACAACAGGTATCTTCTGATACAGTACCCTTTTTCTGCTTTTTATATTCTTGTCTAATCCATACTGAGCCTGTGAGCGTCTGTGTCTGACTCCGGAAATATATATGGATATTTACAATTATCCCTAGACTGTATACAGCTGTACGTTTGTGATACAGTACCCTTTTTCTGCTTTTTATATTCTGGTCTAATCCATACTGAGCCTTTGAGCTCTGTGTCTGACTCCGGAAATATATGCAGAGATTTACAATTGCCCCTACACTGTATACACCTGGTATCTTCTGATACATTACCCTTTTTCTGCTTTTTATATTCTGGTCTAATCCATACTGAGCCTGTGAGAGTCTTTGTCTGACTCCGGAAATATATACAGAGATTTACAATAATCCCTAGACTTTATACAGCTGTACGCTTGTGATACAGTACCCTTTTACTGCTTTTTATATTCTGGTCTAATCTGTACTGAGCCTGTGAGCATCTGTGTCTGACTCCGGAAATATATACGGAGATTTACAATTACTCCTACACTGTATATACCTAGTATCTTCTGATACAGTACACTTTTTCTGATTTTTATATTCCTGTCTAATCCATACTGAGCCTGTGAGCATCTGTGTCTGACCCTGGAAATATATACGAAGATTTACAATTACCTCTACACTGTATACAACAGGTATCTTCTGATACAGTACCCTTTTTCTGCTATTTATATTCTTGTCTAATCCATACTGAGTCTGTGAGCCTCTGTGTCTGACTCCGGAAATATATACGGAGATTTACAATTACCCCTAGACTGTATACAGCTGTACGCTTCTGATACATTACCCTTTCTCTGCTTTTTATATTCTGGTCTAATCCAAACTGAGCCTGTGTGAGTCTGTGTCTGAGTCCGGAAATATATATGGATACTTACAATTATCCCTAGACTGTATACAGTTATACGCTTGTGATACAGTACCCTTTTTCTGCTTTTTATATTCTGGTCTAATCCATACTGAGCCTTTGAGCGTCTGTGTCTGACTCCGGAAATATATGCAGAGATTTACAATTGCCCCTACACTGTATACATCTGGTATCTTCTGATACATTACCCTTTTTCTGCTTTTTATATTCTTGTCTAATCCATACTGAGACTGTGAGAGTCTTTGTCTGACTCCGGAAATATATACGGAGATTTACAATTATCTCTAGACTTTATACAGCTGTACGCTTGTGATACAGTACCCTTTTACTGCTTTTTACATTCTGATCAAATCTATACTGAGCCTGTGAGCGTCTGTGTCTGACTCCAGAAATATATACGGAGATTTACAATTACTCCTACACTGTATATACATAGTATCTTCTGATACAGTACACTTTTTCTGATTTTTATTTTCTTATCTAATCCATACTGAGCTTGTGAGCGACTGTGTCTGACTCCGGAAATATATACGGAGATTTACAATTACGCCTACACTGTATACACCTGGTATCTTTTGATAAAGTACCCTTTTTCTGATTTTTATATTCCTGTGTAATCCATACTGAGCTTGTGAGCATCTGTGTCTGACTCTGGAAATATATACGGAGATTTACAATTACCCTTACACTGTATACACCTGGCATCTTCTTTACATTACCCTTTTTCTGCTTTTTATATTCTGGTCTAATCCATACTGAGCCTATGAGTATCTGTGTCTGACTCCGGAAATATATACGGAGATTTACAATTTCTCCTACACTGTATACACCTGGCATCTTCTTATACATTAACCTTTTTCTGCTTTTTATATTCTTATCTAATCCATACTGAGCTTGTGAGCGTCTGTGTCTGACTCCGGAAATATATACGGAGATTTCCAATTACCCCTACACTGTATACACCTAGTATCTTTTGATACAGTACCCTTTTTCTGATTTTTATATTCCTGTCTAATCCATACTGATCTTATGAGCGTCTGTGTCTGACTCCGGAAATATATACAGAGATTTACAATTACCCCTACACTGTATACACCTGGTATCTTCTTATACATTACCCTTTTTCTGCTTTTTATATTCTGGTCTAATCCATACTGAGCCTGTGAGAGTCTGTGTCTGACTCCGGAAATATATCCAGATCCAGAGATTTACAATTATCCCTAGACTGTACACAGCTGTACGCTGTACGCTACAGTTTTTTTTTAACAATGTTATTTTAACATGAATTTTTAGAGAGAACTGCTCTATGTAAAACCTCATGTTAAAATCGCATTGCATACGGATGGAAAACGGATAGAAAGCGGATGGTGCGATTAAAAATCGCTTACAAATCGCATGACAATCGCATGCCAATTGCATAGAATCGGACCGTTTTTTCCATCCAGGAAACGGACCTTTTTTTTTCTCGCAAATGGGTATGTACCCAATATATGTGTCACAATGACAAGCATGTATATTTATATATATATATATATATATATATATATATATATATGTATTCTATGTGTATATATCTATTCTTTCTTTTGTGATTTTAAAACAGTCATTTGGATACATTATATGTCGGTTTTGCAAGCCGGCGAGAAATTCTCGCCGTACGGATGCCATACCGATGCCAAACGGATGACACATGGATGTTTTGATGCGAGAAAATAGCATCCTCGCATTGCACACGGATGACATACGGATCACTGTTCAGAGGACTTTTCTGCGTGTTACGGCCGTATAATACGGTCCGATTTTTATACGTTGTGTGTGACTCCGGCCATAGACAGATAGATAGATAATAGATAGCTAGATAATAGATAATAGATAGATAGATAATAAATAGATGATAGATAGATAGACAGATAGATAGAAGATAGATAGATAGATAGATAGATAGATAGATAGATAGATAGATAGATAGATAGATAGATAGATAGATAGATAGATAGATAGATAGATAGATAGATAGAGTACAGACCAAAAGTTTGGGCACACCTTCTCATTCAAAGATTTTTCTGTATTTTCATGGCTATGAAAATTGTAGAATCACACTGAAGGCATCAAAACTATGAATTAACACATGTGGAATTATACATTACACTTTACAAAAAAGTGTGAAACAACTAAAAATATGTATTATATTCTAGGTTCTTCAAAGTAGCCACCTTTTGATTTGATTTCAATAGGTTCCAGCCTCTCTGGTGTATTGCCTTTATTGCTTATTCTCCTCAGCTACCAAAACATAACATAACACTGGCCCAAACTGAAAATTATATGGTACTCACAGAAAGGAAAAATAGAGTGAAAAAAAAAAAAAGTTGTCAGAGTTGTCAGAGATTTTTTTTCTCTGTTTGTTGCATTTTTTCCCTCTTTTTCTCTGGGTGCTGAGGAGGATTTTTTTTTTCTCTCTCTCAATGGAGTTTGCACAGTTGTCTGGCCGTGTGGATCAGCTTGCCACTGAGGTTCGGAGTATTGCTACCTATCTTGCTTGGTTGCCGGTTGTGGAACCTAGGATTCCCATGCCAGATTGTCATGTGTGCATTGCCACGAAGATCGTCGCGGTTGCACATTCTGACTTCTCACAGCTGAGTTGCTGTTTCTTTGTGTTTGGCAGTTAGGGAGTTAATTCTGTCTGTGCTCAGTTCTGGGACTGGGTGCAGTTTCTCCCGGCTGCAATTAATTATTTGTTGATTGGTTTCCTTTAAATCTCTGGTTGTCTGTGTTGGGAGTTGCCAGTGAAATTCTTCATGCAGACCACAGATAGGATTGTATCTGTATAGACTTAAGTTAAAGAGCTCCTTAGTTGTTTTAAGCTCACCTTGCTTAGAGTTTAATATCCCAGATCATTTATGTTCCTTCTGTGTTTGAGTGTGTATGCAAGTCTGTGTTTTCTCCAGTCTGTCTAATATGTCTAATCTGTGTATTTAGCAGAGATCAGCCCGTATTCCTTTGGTGGTAATCAGTATCCTTCTTAGGACTGATTACAGGGTTCAGGGACTGATAGGAGACAGGGTTAGGCTGGAGACTTGGACCTCTGAACCATTATCAGTACCTCCAAGGTGAGGGATTAGTTAGGACCCCAGTTTAGGGTCAGGTTAGACCCCCGGTCCTCCTCTTTCCTGTGACAGTGTATCAAGTCCTCAAGATTAACCCTGAGTTCAACGGATATCGTGTCAGGTAAATCTATTCTATATTTACATGCTGATGTTGCTAATCTATATGTTGTATAGAGTGTTGTTCTTTTAAGAATAGTTTACTGACATCGTACACATATCATAAGACCGCGTGACATTTTCACTGGCCCATAAAATTATTCCCAGTTGCCATGGATCCAGTAGCCCAGCTGGCTCTGCAGTTGCAGGGATTATCCATGGAACTGACGGACATTAAGTCCAAAGTTTTGTCTCCCTCGGAGCAAACCAGATTTGAACCTAAAGTAGCTCTCCCGGACAGGTTCACTGGTGGGCGAGACAAATTTTTTACCTTCAGGGAAGCATGTAAATTGTATTTTCGGCTTCGGCCTCGATCATCAGGGAGTGAAGAGCAGAGAGTGGGAATTGTTATCTCGCTCCTACAAGGGGACCCTCAATCCTGGGCCTTCTCCCTTCCTCCGGGATCCCCGGCTCTACAGTCAGTAGATCGATTTTTTACTGCCCTGGGTTTGGTATATGATGACCCAGATCGGGTCTCTCTTGCTGAGACAAAATTACGTAAGATACAGCAGGGAGATCGTCCGGCGGAGGAATTTGCTTCTGAGTTCCGTAGATGGGCCACAGATACTCAGTGGAATGACCCAGCTCTTAGAAGCCAGTTTTGTCATGGGCTTTCTGACAAATTAAAGGACGTTTTGGCTCAGTATGATTCTCCTCCATCACTGGAGGCTGCTATGGCCCTAGCTATCCGTACTGATAGACGGCTCCGGGAGAGGTGCGAGGTAACTCCGCCCCCTGTTGTTACTCCACCTACTACTAAAGTCCCTTATGTTGAGGTTCCCCTTGTCTGTTCGGAGGAGCCTATGCAGTTGGGAGGGACATCATTTCGTAGGAGGGGATTGGCGGTACGCCGCAGGACTAGAAGGTGTTTCTTCTGCGGGAAAGAGGGACATTTTGTTGGGGGATGTCCATCCCGTGCCTTGTTGAGCAAAAAGTCGCCGGAAAACTGTTAATCCCAGGTTGTGTGGTGGACGACAACCTGGGAGTATGTATTTCGTCCGCTAGTTCTTCTCAGTTCCTTGTACCAGTGGAGGTGGTGGTTGGTACGAGAGTGGAGAGATTTTCTGTTCTTCTTGATAGTGGGTCCGGGGCTAATCTGGTTGACGCTCAGTTTGCTCAGGCTCAAGGTATGCATCTGAGTGTATTGGTCAAACCGATCCCTATATTCTCCATTGACGCCAGGCCTCTCGGCCAAGGTAGCTTTGTTCATAAGGTTCATAACATTGTCCTTCGGGTAGGGGCAATACATAGGGAACTATTATCTTGTTATGTGTTGGAGGGTCTACCTACTCCTATTGTGTTGGGACTTCCTTGGTTGGTTAAACATAACCCTGTGATTAATTGGCAGTCCAGAGATATAAGCCAATGGGGGGAGTTTTGCAAAAGTAACTGCATGAACACAGTCATCAGTGCGGTCGTGCCTAGTACTTTGCCTCCTTTTTTGGAGGACTTTGGGGATGTGTTCTCTGAGGAGGGGTGTCAGGAGTTGCCTCCTCATCGCGTGTATGACTGCTCTATTAATTTACTTCCTGATGCTAAGTTACCTAAAGCTAGGTTATATAACCTTTCTGGTCCTGAGAGGCAGGCTATGAAAGATTATATTTCGGAGAGTCTGGCCAAAGGGCATATTAGACCTTCATCTTCCCCAGTGGCCGCGGGGTTCTTCTTTGTGAAGAAAAAAGATGGAGGCCTACGCCCTTGCTTGGATTTCCGCGAACTTAATCGGATTACTGTTCGAGATCCGTATCCACTCCCTCTGATTCCTGATCTCTTCAATCAAATTGTTGGCGCCAAATGGTTCTCTAAATTGGATCTCAGGGGGGCGTATAATCTGATTAGGATAAAAGAGGGGGATGAGTGGAAAACGGCGTTTAACACGCCGGAGGGACATTATGAGAACCTTGTCATGCCTTTTGGTCTGACTACTGCACCAGCAGTGTTCCAACATTTTGTTAATGACATTTTTCGTCATCTGGTGGGGCTGTTTGTGGTCGTATATTTGGATGACATTTTAATTTACTCACCAGATCTTGTGTCTCACCAGGAGCATGTGAGACAGGTGTTGCAGATCTTGCGAGACAATAAACTATACGCCAAACTGGAAAAGTGTGTATTCGCCGTACAGGAACTTCAGTTTTTGGGTTTCTTGGTGTCAGCCTCCGGTTTCCGTATGGACCCTGAAAAGGTGAGAGCAGTGCTTGAATGGGATCAGCCAGAGGATCTTAAGGCTCTGCAGCGTTTTCTGGGGTTTGCTAACTACTACCGGAAATTTATTTGTAATTTCTCATCTGTTGTCAAACCTCTCACTGACATGACAAGAAAAGGGACGGATTTTTCTAAATGGTCGGACAAAGCTTGCCAAGCTTTTTCCTCTTTGAAAAAATGTTTTGCTTCGGCACCCGTTCTCATCCAACCAGATGCATCTCAGCCGTTCATTGTGGAGGTGGATGCGTCTGACGTAGGGGTGGGTGCTATATTGTCCCAGGGTCCGTCCCTGGTAAATGGCATCCGTGCGCTTTCTTTTCTAAAAAATTGTCGTCCGCCGAAAGGAATTATGATATCGGCAATAGGGAACTTTTGGCCATTAAGTTGGCTTTTGAAGAATGGCGTCACTTTTTGGAGGGGGCAGTCCACCCGGTCACCGTCATTACTGATCACAAGAACCTGCTGTATTTGGAATCTGCTAAGCGTCTGAATTCCAGACAAGCTCGATGGTCGTTGTTTTTTACCAGGTTTAATTTTGTTGTCACTTATCGCCCTGGATCTAAGAATGTTAAGGCGGATGCCTTGTCTCGCAGTTTCCCAGGGGCCGGGAAAATGGATGACCCGATTCCTATCCTTCAGGAGGGGGTGGTAGTGTCGGCTGTATGTTCTGAGCTTGAGGAGGAGGTGTTAGAGGCTCAGGGGGACGCCCCTGCAGGACCTCCAGGGAGACTGTTTGTCCCAAATCAGTTGAGACAAAAGGTTATTGAGGCACATCATAATTCTGCTTTAGCAGGACATCCAGGGAGTAAGGCTACTTTAGATCTCCTTTCTCGCCGGTTTTGGTGGCCTAACGTTAATAAAGATGTTTTAACTTTTGTCGCGTCCTGTGGGGTTTGTGCTCGCTCTAAGACCCCTCATACCCGTCCGTCTGGGACCCTCTTACCCTTGAAACTTCCGGAGCGTCCATGGACTCATTTGTCTATGGACTTCATCACGGACCTTCCTCAGTCGTCAGGGAAGACTGTCATACTGGTGGTTGTTGACAGGTTCAGTAAGATGGCACATTTCATTGCTCTTCCTGCCCTCCCTAATGCTAAAACTCTGGCGCAGGTGTTCATTGGGGAGATTGTGAGACTTCATGGGTTGCCTTCTGATGTGGTGTCAGATAGGGGGTCTCAGTTTGTGTCCAAGTTTTGGAGGGCATTTTGTTTACGTCGGGGGATGCAATTGTCATTTTCCTCGGCTTTTCATCCGCAGACCAATGGTCAGACAGAGCGTCTGAATCAAAGCCTAGAGACTTATCTTCGGTGTTTTTGTCTCAGAGAACCAGGAGGACTGGTCTTCTTTCTTGCCTCTGGCAGAGTTCGCTCTTAACAACAGGCGGAGCGAGTCCACTGGTAAGTCCCCGTTTTTTGGGGCATATGGTTTTCATCCCCAGTTTTGTACATTCAATGGGGGGGTCCCTTCTGGGGTTCCTGAGGAGGAGCGTTTCTCGTCGTCACTTGCTTCAGTGTGGAGAGGTGTATTGAATAATCTGAGTGCTATGGGGAACCGTTATAAACGTATGGCTGATAGGAGGAGAGTTTCTGGTCCAGATCTTAATGTGAACGATCTGGTATGGTTGTCTACCAGGAATATAAAACTTAAAGTTCCCTCCTGGAAGCTGGGCCCCAGATTCATCGGGCCGTACAGGATCAGTTCCATAATTAATCCTGTGGCATTTCGTCTGGACCTCCCTCCTACGTTTAAAATCCACAATGTGTTCCACAAGTCATTACTTAAGAGGTACGTGGCACCAGTCATACCATCACCTCTACCTCCTCCTCCAGTGGTGGTCAATGGTAACTTGGAGTTTCAAGTGTCAAAGATCATTGACTCACGTCTGAATCGCCGGTCCCTTCAGTACTTGGTGCATTGGAGGGGGTATGGTCCAGAGGAGAGGACGTGGGTTCCTGCGTCTGACATTAACGCAGATCGTTTGGTGCGGACCTTCCACAGAACTCACCCGGGCAAACCTGGCCCTGAGGGTCCGGAGGCCCCTCGTAGAAGGGGGGGTACTGTCATGTGTGCATTGCCACGAAGATCGTCGCGGTTGCACATTCTGACTTCTCACAGCTGAGTTGCTGTTTCTTTGTGTTTGGCAGTTAGGGAGTTAATTCTGTCTGTGCTCAGTTCTGGGACTGGGTGCAGTTTCTCCCGGCTGCAATTAATTATTTGTTGATTGGTTTCCTTTAAATCTCTGGTTGTCTGTGTTGGGAGTTGCCAGTGAAATTCTTCATGCAGACCACAGATAGGATTGTATCTGTATAGACTTAAGTTAAAGAGCTCCTTAGTTGTTTTAAGCTCACCTTGCTTAGAGTTTAATATCCCAGATCATTTATGTTCCTTCTGTGTTTGAGTGTGTATGCAAGTCTGTGTTTTCTCCAGTCTGTCTAATATGTCTAATCTGTGTATTTAGCAGAGATCAGCCCGTATTCCTTTGGTGGTAATCAGTATCCTTCTTAGGACTGATTACAGGGTTCAGGGACTGATAGGAGACAGGGTTAGGCTGGAGACTTGGACCTCTGAACCATTATCAGTACCTCCAAGGTGAGGGATTAGTTAGGACCCCAGTTTAGGGTCAGGTTAGACCCCCGGTCCTCCTCTTTCCTGTGACAGTGTATCAAGTCCTCAAGATTAACCCTGAGTTCAACGGATATCGTGTCAGGTAAATCTATTCTATATTTACATGCTGATGTTGCTAATCTATATGTTGTATAGAGTGTTGTTCTTTTAAGAATAGTTTACTGACATCGTACACATATCATAAGACCGCGTGACACAGATTTTGTTTTTGGGGGATCGGGCTAAATTTCTGAATTTCAAAAATAACTGTAAGTTGTTTATTGCCTTAAAGTCTAAGTCCTCAGGGAACGCAGCACAGCAGGTTCAAATTGTCAAATCTCTCCTGCGCGGCGACCCTCAGGATTGGGCTTTTTCCCTGACACCTGGGGATCCTGTTTTGAATGATATTGATACATTTTTTCTGGCCCTGGGGTTATTGTACGATGAACCTAATGTAACTGATCAAGCTGAAAAAACCTTGTTGGTATTAAATCTGGGTCTTGAAGATGCTGAGTTGTACTGTCAGAAATGCCGAAAGTGGGCAGTCCTGACCAAATGGAATGATGATGCTTTGGCAGCCCTTTTTCGGAAGGGGCTGTCAGAGAATGTAAAGGATGTTATGGTGGGACTCCCTGCTCCCTCTGGTCTCAATGATTCTATGTCATTGGCTATTCAAATTGACAGATGTTTGCGTGAGAGCAGAGGTATGCGTGAGATAGTGTTGCCTTGTGAGCCAGCTTCTGAGCCCATGCAGTGTGATAGAGTGACTTCTGGGGCACAGCGTCATGAGTTTCGAAAGCGTAATGGGTTATGTTTCTACTGTGGTGACGCCACTCATGCTATTTCAGTCTGCCCTAAGCGGGGAAGAGGTTTTGCACGCTCAGTTGTCTTGGGTAGTGTTCAGACTAAATTTCTGTTGACTGTTACCCTGATTTGCTCCCTGTCCACATTTTCTGCTCAGGCTTTTGTTGATTCAGGAGCAGCTATTAACCTGATGGATTTTGACTTTGCCAAACGTTGTGGGTTTCCCATGATACCCCTGTGGAAGTCTATTCCCCTACTGGGCATTGATTCTACCCCTTTGGCGGAGAATAAACCCCAGTTTTCTACTCAGGTGATAATGAGGGTTGAACCAGATCATCAGGAGAGTTGAAAATTTCTGGTGCTGTATAATCTGCATGACATTATTGTACTAGGTTTCCCTTGGTTACAGTCTAATAATCCTGTTTTGGATTGGAAATCTGTGTATGTGACCAGTTGGGGCTGCCAATGTGTTAATGCCGACACTCCTGTTTTTTCTGACTCTCCCCAGTCTCAGGAAGTTCCTGACTTTTTGACTGATTTTTCGGATGTATTTAGTGAAAGTAAATCTGCATCCTTGCCCCCTCACAGGAGCTATGATTGCGCTATTGAATTAGTGCCTGGTGGTAAATTTCCTAAAGGTCGCCTTTTTAACTTGTCTGTACCTGAACACGATGCTATGCGATCTTATATCAAGGAGTCATTGGACAAGGGTCATATCAGACCATCCTCTTCACCCTTGGGTGCCGTTTTTTTCTTTGTGGCCAAAAAGGATGGTTCATTGAGGCCGTGTATTGATTATCGTCTCTTGAATAAGATCACTGTGAAGTATCAATATTCGTTACCCTTGATTTCTGACCTGTTTTCCAGGGTGAAAAGTGCTAGTTGGTTTACCAAGCTTGACCTCAGGGGAGCGTATAACCTTATTCGCATTAAGCACCAGGATGAATGGAAGACGGCATTTAATACCCCAGAGGGGCATTTTGAGTACATAGTGATGCACTTTGGGCTCACTAATGCTCCTTCCATCTTCCAATCCTTCATGAATGATATTTTCAGGGTTTTTGTGGATACATTTCTGATTGTTTATTTGGATGATATCTTGATTTTTTCCAATGACTGGGACTCTCATGTGAAACATGTTCGGACTGTGTTCCAGATTTTGAGAGAGAATGCACTGTATGTGAAGGGATCAAAGTGTCTTTTTGGCGTACAGAAGGTCTCATTTCTGGGATTCATTTTGTCTCCGTCTGTTATTGAAATGGACCCGGTCAAGGTTCAGGCCATCTGTGATTGGGTCCAACCTACTTCATTAAAGGCTCTTCAGAGATTTTTGGGTTTTGCCAATTTTTATCGTAAATTTATTGGTAATTTCTCCGGTATTGTTAAACCATTGACTGATTTGACCAAAAAGGGTTCTGATGTGGTGAATTGGGCTCCTGAGGCAGTCTCTGCGTTTCAGGAACTTAAGCAGAGATTCAATTCTGCTCCTGTTCTACGGCAGCCTGATGTTTCTCTACCGTTTCAGGTGGAGGTTGATGCCTCTGAAATTGGGGCAGGTGCCGTTTTGTCCCAAAGAGATCCAGACACCTCTAAGAGTAACCCTTGTGCCTTTTTCTCTCAAAAATTTTCTCCAACTGAACGTAATTATGACGTGGGTAATCGGGAGTTATTGGCCATGAAGTGGGCCTTTGAAGAGTGGAGACATTGGCTGGAAGGAGCCAAACATCAGGTGGTAGTCCTCACGGACCATAAGGTGGGCCTTGTTTTTCACACGTTTTAATTTTGTGGTTTCTTTTCTTCCTGACATTAAGAATGTTAAGGCGGATGCCCTCTCGAGGAGTTTCTTTGCGGACTTTCCTGAGTTATTTGATACTACTGTTATTTTGAAAGAGGGAGTAGTTCTTTCAGCCATCTCTCCCAATTTGAGACTGGCTCTGGAAGGGTGTCAGGAGGATAAACCTGAGCGCTGCCCTATTGGGAAATTGTTTGTCCCAGACCAGTGGAAGAAGAGTGTGATGTCTGAGATTCATTGTTTCGCGTTGGCTGGTCATCCCGGCATTTTTGGTACCAGAGACTTGGTGAGTCGGTCCTTTTGGTGGCCTACTTTGTCTAGTGACGTCAGGGAATTTGTGCAGCTCAGCGGGACTTGCTCTCGCTCCAAGCCTTGCTCTCGCTCTAGTGGTTTGTTAATGCCATTACCTGTGCCCAAGAGGCCATGGACCCATATCTCTATGGATTTTATTTCCGACCTCCCTATTTCTCAGAGAATGACCGTTATCTGGGTAATCTGTGATAGGTTTTCCAAGATGATACATCTTGTGCCATTACCTAAGTTACCTTCCTCCTCCGAATTGGTGCCTTTGTTCCTTCAGCACGTGGTTTGGTTACATGGCATTCCTGAGAACATTGTGTCTGACAGAGGAGTCCAGTTTGTTTACAGATTTTGGAGGACATTTTGTTCTAAACTTGGTGTTCAATTATCTTTCTCATCTGCTTTTCATCCTCAGACCAATGGACAAACCGAGAGAACAAACCAGATCTTGGAGACTTATTTGAGATGTTTTGTGTCTGCTGATCAAGATGACTGGGTCTCTTTTTTGCCTTTGGCTGAGTTTGCTCTTAATAATAGGGCTAGCTCTGCCACCTTGATGTCTCCATTTTTCTGCAATTTTGTGTTTCACCTTCGATTTTCTTCGGGAAAGGCGGAGGCTTCGGTCTGTCTGGGTGTTGACTCTGTTTTGGAGCGAATACAGCATATTTAGGACCAGGTAGTGGAGAGGTTGTCTCTCTCTCAGGAGAAGGCCCAATGGTTTGCCAACCGGCATAGGACTGATAGTCCTCGGTTTAAAGTTGGAGACTTGGCTTGGTTGTCCTCAAGAAATATCCCTATGAGGGTTGCATCTCCAAAGTGTAAGCCTAGGTTCATTGGACCTTATAAGATCATGGAGATTCTTAATCCTGTTTCCTTCCGTTTGCTTCTTCCAGGGACATTTAAGATCCATAACGTGTTCCACAAGTCCTTATTGAAGAGGTTTGTCGAGCCAGTGGTTCCTATGGCTGCGCCTCCTGAAACTGTTTTGTTTGAGGGCAATCTGGAGTATGTGGTTGAGAAAATATTGGATTCTCGTTTTTCTAGACAGAAACTCCAGTATTTCGTTAAGTGGAGAGGTTATGGTCAGGAGGACAATTCTTGGGTGTTTGCTTCGGACATCCATGCTAGGAGACTGATCCGTGCCTATCACTGAGCTCATCCTGATCGGCCTGGTTGCACAAGTGAGGGTTCGGTGACCCCTCCTCAAGGGGTGGTACTGTTATGAATGTGCTAGAGATGGTTTCTCAGCAGAGGCTCCCTCTGGTGGTTACAGACAGTACTGAGCCTTTCAGCGAGGAATGGCAATCTGGGATCGTTGACTGGTCTGATTAGGGGAGGTTCCCTCCCATGATGGTCGCCGGTGATCAATTTTTCTTGTCTCAATTGTGGTTCCTGGTTCATTTGGAAGTTTGCTGAGTCTTGCCTGCATCTTCTACTATCAGATAAGATATTTTCTGCTTTTATTTTTGTGCTTGCTTTTTGCATTGTTCCCTGCACTTCTGTGGAGGTTAGCCAGGTCCCCTCCGGGGGCTTGTGCTCCTCTCAGTATATCTGAAGCCACTGTTATTTGTTCATTTGCTTTTTCCTGTTTTTTCAGTGGCTGCGGCTTAGTTTTATTACACCAGAGATCTGATTTTAGGTGGTAGAGATCGTGTGATCTCAGGTGTTTTTGCAATCAGAAGAGTTGGTATTTTTTAGGGTTTTTTTGGATTGCAGTGAGTATCCTTTCCTGTACTTTTCTGTCTAGACAGATTGGGCCACAGCGTTTGCTCATTCTATTTTCTGTCTGTGTACGTTCTTCTTCTTGTCTAACCGCCATTACATGTTTGGGGGCTTCCTATTTTCTTTGGGGATCTGTTCCGGGGCAGATGGCTTTCATCTTTCTGCCTTTAGGTGTAGTTATCTCTCAGGCTGTGACGAGGCATCTAGGATCAATGTAGGAATGCTCCACGGCTACCTCTAGTTGTGTGGTTAGTTCAGGGTACTGCAATCCAATAGGTTCCAGCCTCTCTGGTGTATTGCCGTTTTTGCTTATTCTCCTCAGCTACCAAAACACAACACTACGCCAGATGACCTGGCCTCCACAGTCACCAGACCTGAACCCAATCGAAATGGTTTGGGGTGAGCTGGACCACTCACCGCCTCAATTTTGAATAAATCCCCAACAGTGTCACAAGCAAAGCACCCCCACACCATCACACCACCTCCTCCATACTTCACGGTGGGAACTAGGCATGTAGAGTCCAGCCGTTCACCTTTTCTGCATGAAAAGCTGTAATCAAAGCAAAAGGTGACTACTTTGAAGAACCTAGAATATAAGACATATTTTCAGTTGTTTCACACTTTTTTGTAAAGTGTAATATGTTAATTCATAGTTTTGATGCCTTCAGTGTGATTCTACAATTTTCATAGTCATGAAAATACAGAAAAATCTTTGAATGAGAAGGTGTGTCCAAACTTTTGGTCTGAAATGTTGATAATAGATACATAGAAGACAGACAGATAGAAGATATATAGATAGATAAATGATGATAGATAGATAGATAGATAGATAGATAATAGATAGATAATAGATAGATAGATAGATAGATAGATAGATAGATAGATAGATAGATAGATAGATAGATAGATAGATAGATAGATAGATAGATAGATAATATATATAGATAGATATTAGATATATTAGATAGATAGAAGATAGACAGATAGATAATAGATAGAAAGATAATAGATAGGTAGATAGATGGATAATAGATAGATAGATAGATAGATAGATAGATAGATAGATATTAGATAGATAGATAGATAGATAGATAGATAGATAGATAGATAGGTAGATGACAGAAAGATAGACAGACAGATTGAAAGGTAGAAAAGAGATAGAGTAGATAGATAGATAGATAGATAGATAGTTTAGAAGATAGATAGATAGAAAATAGATAGATAATAGATAGATATTACATTGATAATAGATAGATAGAATGGTACATAAATAGTTAAAGACCCATGCGCACACACACACAAAATCTTCACGCAATAGCGTTAATTTTAAAAAAATGGGGAAAAAAATGGCGTGGGCTCCCGCGCAATTTTTTGCGCCAGAGAGGGAAAGCCCATGGCTCGGGCCAATATTTCTAGCCTGGGAAGGGGTTAATACCCATGGAGCTTCCCAGGCTATGAATATCAGCCCGCAGCTAGCCTTTACTGGCTATTAAAATAGGGGGACCCCTCAAAAAAATGATGTGGGGTCCCCCAGTAATTTATAAACAGAAAGGCTACGCAGACAGTAGTGGGCTAATATTCATAGCCTAGGAAGGGGCCATGGATATTGGCGCACCCCCCTGGCTAAAAATACCAGCACCCAGCCGCCCCAGAATTGGCGCATCTATATGATGCGCCAATTCCGGCACTTAGCCCCTCGCTTCTCACTACCCTGTAGCTGTGGGATTTGGGGTAATAAGGGGTTAATATCACCTTACTATTGTAAGGTGACATAAAGCCCGGTTAATAATAGAGAGGCGTCAATAAGACACCTATCCATTATTAATCTTATATTAATAAAGGGTTAAAAAAACAACACACGCATAAGAATTAAGTATTTCAATGAAAAAAAAACACAACACGGTTTTCATATCTTTATTACACACTCAGATCCGTGCGACGCCCTCGATCGCCTGTAATAAAATGTAAAAAAATAAAACAACCATATACTCCCTGTCCGACGCAGTCAAATTAATAACGAATGTCCCACGACGGTCTCCCCTATAGAACAGTGACATCAGGTGATGCCACTGCTCTGTAGGGCCTCCCAGTGATGCACTGACAGGAGACAATGGCTCCTGCAGTGCATCACTGAGTTCATTATCTCACTTTATGGCAATGCTGCGTGGGAATTTTCTCACCCAGCATTGCCGGTGAGAGAATGAACTGTACAGTCATGGCCAAAAGTTTTGAGAATGACACAAATATTATATTTTCACATGATCTGCTGCCCTCTGGTTTTTATGTGTGTGTTTGACAGATGTTTTTATCACAGACAGAAATATAATTGAAAACATATGAGTAACAAAAGCTTATATTGACAGTTAGAATGAGTTAATGCAGCAAGTCAATATTTGCAGTGTTGACCCTTCTTCTCCAGGACCTCTGCAATTCTCCCTGGCATGCTCTCAATCAACTTCTGGACCAAATCCTGACAGATAGCAGTCCATTCTTGCACAATCAATGCTTTCATTTTGTCAGAATTTTTAGGTTTTTGTTTGTCCACCCGTCTCTTGATGATTGACCACAAGTTCTCAATGGGATTAAGATCTGGGGAGTTTCCAGGCCATGGACCCAAATTCTCTATGTTTTGTTCCCTGAGCCATTTAGTTATCATCTTTGCTTTATGGCAAGGTGCTCCATCATGCTGGAAAAGGCATTGTTGCTCACCAAACTGCTCTTGGAGGGTTGGGAGAAGTAACTCTTGGAGGACATTCTGGTACCATTCTTTATTCATGGCTGTGTTTTTAGGCAAGACTGTGAGGGAGCCGATTCCCTTGGCTGAGAAGCAACCTCACACATGAATGGTTTCAGGATGATTAACAGTTGGCATGAGACAAGACTGGTGGTAGCGCTCACCTTGTCTTCTCCGAATGAGGCGTTTTCCTGATGTCCCAAACAATCAAAAAGGGGATTCATCAGAGAAAATAACTTTACCCCAGTCCTCAGCAGTCCAATGCCTGTACCTTTTGCAGAATATCAGTCTGTCCATGATGTTTGTTCTGGAGAGAAGTGGCTTCTTTGCTGCCCTCCTTGAGACCAGGCCTTGCTCCAAGAGTCTCCACCTCACAGTGCGTGCAGATGCACTCACACCTGCCTGCTGCCATTCCTGAGCAAACTCTGCACTGCTGGTAGCCCGATCCCGCAGCTGAAACACTTTTAAGAGACGGTCCTGGCAGCTTGCTGGTCTTTCTTGGGCACCCTGGAGCCTTTTTGGCAACAATGGAACCTCTCTCCTTGAAGTTCTTGATGATGCGATAGATTGTTGACTGAGGTGCAATCTTTCTAGCTGCCATACTCTTCCCTGTTAGGCCATTTTTGTGCATTGCAATGATGACTGCACGTGTTTCTTTAGAGATAACCATGGTTAACAGAAAAGAAACAATGATGCCAAGCACCAGCCTCCTTTTAAAGTGTCCAGTGGTGTCATTCTTACTTAATCATGACAGATTGATCTCCAGCCATGTCCTCATCAACAGCCACACCTGTGTTAATGGAGCAATCACTGAAAAGAGGTTAGCTGGTCCTTTTAAGGCAGGGCTGCAATGATGTTGAAATGTGTTTTGGAGGATAAAGTTCATTTTCTAGCCAAATATTGACTTTGCAAGTAATTGCTGTTAAGCTGATCACTCTTTATAACATTCTGGCGTATATGCAAATTGCCATTAGAAAAAGTGAAGCAGTAGACTTTGTAAAAATTAATATTTGTGTCATTCTCAAAACTTTTGGCCATGACTGTAGTGATGTCATTCTCTCCCGGCGTCTGAGCGATACACAGGAGTGTATCCACGGGCGGTGTAGAGCACTGACATCACTCGATGTCAGCGATCTATACCAGAGATCGTAGTGGGACACTAGTTACTATCTGGACTACGGCGGACAGGTGATGTATAGATTTCTTTATTATTTTATTTTTATTACAGGAGATGATGGCATCGGGGAATAGGTGATTGGTGTGTATGTACTCTATGTTATGTGTTGTATGTTATGTGTATGTACTGTATGTTATGTGTATGTTCTGTTTGTTATCTGTTATATGTATGTTCTGCATGTTATGTGTTGTATGTTATATGTATGTTCTGTATGTCATGTGTTGTATTTTATATGTGTGTTATGTGTTGTATGTTACATGTATGTTACGTGTTGTATGTTATATGTATGTACTGTATGTTATGTGTTGTATGTTATATATATGTACTGTATGTTATGTGTTATATGTATGTTATGTGTTGCATGTTATATATGTATGTACTGTATGTTATGTGTCATATGTATGTTATGTGTTGTATGTTAAAATTATGTTCTTTATGTTATGTGTTATATGTATGTTATATATATGTTACCTGTTGTATGTTATATGTATGTTTTGTATGTTATGCGTTGTATGTTATATGTATGTTCTGTATGTCATGTGTTGTATGTTATATGTGTGTTATGTGTTGTATGTTACATGTATGTTACGTGTTGTATGTTATATGTATGTACTGTATGTTATGTGTTGTATGTTATATGTATGTACTGTATGTTATGTGTTATATGTATTTTATGTGTTGTATGTTAAAATTATGTTCTTTATGTTATGTGTTATATGTATGTTATATGTATGTTACCTGTTGTATGTTATATGTATGTCCTGTATGTTAAGTGTTGTATGTTATATGTATGTTATGTGTTGTATGTTATATGTATGCTTTGTATGTTATGTGTTATATGTATGTTCTGTATATTATTTGTTGCATGTTATATGTATGTTATGTGTTGTATGTTATATCTATGTTATGTGTTGTATGTTATATGTATGTTACGTGATGTATGTTATATGTATGTCCTGTATGTTATGTGTTGTATGTTATATATATGTACTGTATGTTATGTGTTATATGTATGTTATGTGTTGCATGTTATATATGTATGTACTGTATGTTATGTGTTATATGTATGTTATGTGTTGTATGTTAAAATTATGTTCTTTATGTTATGTGTTATATGTATGTTATATATATGTTACCTGTTGTATGTTATATGTATGTTCTGTATGTTATGTGTTGTATGTTATATGTATGTTCTGTATGTCATGTGTTGTATGTTATATGTGTGTTATGTGTTGTATGTTACATGTATGTTACGTGTTGTATGTTATATGTATGTACTGTATGTTATGTGTTGTATGTTATATGTATGTACTGTATGTTATGTGTTATATGTATTTTATGTGTTGTATGTTAAAATTATGTTCTTTATGTTATGTGTTATATGTATGTTATATGTATGTTACCTGTTGTATGTTATATGTATGTCCTGTATGTTAAGTGTTGTATGTTATATGTATGTTATGTGTTGTATGTTATATGCATGCTTTGTATGTTATGTGTTATATGTATGTTCTGTATATTATTTGTTGCATGTTATATGTATGTTATGTGTTGTATGTTATATCTATGTTATGTGTTGTATGTTATATGTATGTTACGTGATGTATGTTATATGTATTTACTGTATGTTATGTGTTATATGTATGTTATGTGTTGCTTGTTATATATGTATGTACTGTATGTTATGTGGTATATGTATGTTATGTGTTGTATGTTAAAATTATGTTCTTTATGTTATGTGTTATATGTATGTTATATGTATGTTACCTGTTGTATGTTATATGTATGTTCTGTATGTTATGTGTTGTATGTTATATGTATGTTCTTTATGTTATGTGTTGTAGGTTACATGTTTGTTCTGTGTTATATGTATGTTATGTGTTATATGTTGTGAGTTCTGTATGTTGTGTATGTAATGTATGTTTTTTTTTACATTCAACACATTAGCCGGATGATGGGACTACTACTGTCCCATCATTAGCTAATGTGTCACTCATTGACAGTGTAGCAGTCATAGCCGGATGGGGCAAAAACTGAACCTGGAAATTATAGGCCAGTGAGCTTAACATCTACTGTGGGTAAAATCCTGGAGGGTTTTTTAAGGGATACTATATTGGAGTATCTGAAGCTGAATAACCTCATGACACAGTATCAGAATGGGTTTACGAGGGACCGTTCTTGTCAGACTAATCTGATAAGCTTTTATGAAGGGGTAAGTTCAGGACTGGACCAAGGGAATGCAGTGGATGTGGTGTTCATGGACTTCTCAAAAGCTTTTGATACAGTGCCACACAAAAGGTTGATACATAAAATGAGAACAATGGGGATAGGGGAAAATATGTGTAACTGGGTTAAGAACTGGCTCATGGATAGGAAACAAAGGGTGGTTATTAATGGAGCACACTCGGACTGGGTCACGGTTAGCAGTGGGGTACCACAGGGGTCAGTATTGGGGCCGCTTCTCTTTAACATATTTATTAATGACCTTGTAGGGGCATACAGAGTAGTATTTCAATATTTGCAGATGACACTAAACTCTGCAGGGTAATAAATACAGAGGAGGATAATTTTATATTACAGGAGGATTTATGTAAACTAGAAGCTTGGGCTGATAAATGGCAAATGAGCTTTAATGGGGATAAATGTAAGGTCATGCACTTGGGTAGAACAAATAAGATGTATAATTATGTGCTTAATTGTAAAACACTGGGCAAAACTGTCACTGAAAAAGACTTGGGTGTATGGGTGGACGACAAACTCACATTTAGTGGCCAATGTCAGGCAGCTGCTGCCAAGGCAAATAAAATAATGGGATGCATTAGACGAGGCATAGATGCTCATGAGGAGAACATAATTTTACCTCTATACAAGTCACTGGTGCGACCACACTTAGAATACTGTGTGCAGTTCTGGTCTCCGGTGTATAAGAAAGACATAGATGAACTGGAGCGGGTGCAGAGAAGAGCGACCAAGGTTATTAGAGAACTGGGGGGTCTGCAATACCAAGACAGGTTATTACACTTGGGGTTATTTAGTTTGGAAAAACGAAGGCTTAGGGGTGATCTTATTACAATGTACAAATATATGAGGGGACAGTACAAAGACCTTTCTAATGATCTTTTTACTCTTAGACCTGTGACGGGGACGAGGGGGCATCCTCTACGTCTGGAGGAAAGAAGGTTTAGCCATAATCACAGATGCAGATTCTTTACTGTAAGAGCAGTGAGACTATGGATGTTATGTTACGGTAGCTGAGGAGTGCAGGTAAAAAAAGAAATACACCAGAGCAGTTGGAATCTATGAGATTGCAGTACCCTGACTAACCACCGCAACTAGAGGCAGCCGTGGAGCGTTCCTACGTTGGTCCTAGACGCCTCGTCACAGCCTGAGAAACTAACTACACCTAAAGATAGAAATAGGAAAGCTATCTGCCCCGGAGCAGAACCCCAAAGATAATAGAAAGCCCCCAAACATGTAATGGCGGTTAGACAAGAGGAAATACTGACACAGAAAGAAAATAGTATGAGCAAACGCTGGGGCCCAAACTATCTAAATAGAAAAGGACAGGAAGGGTACTTACTGCAATCTCAGAAAACCCTGAAAAAAACACCAACTCAACTAATTTCAAAATCATCTGAGATCACACGACCTCTACCACCTAAATTAGTTCTCTGGTGTAACAAAAACAGCAGCTACTGAAAAAACTGGAAAAAGCAAAAGTACAAAACACAGTGGCTGGACTAAACTGAGAGGGCAAAAGCCTCCGGAGGGGACCCAGAAGGCCCCCACAGAAGTGCAGGACCGAATGCAAAAATATAGCAAAAACACAAAATAAGAAATTGTCTTATCTGATAGCAGGAGATGCAGACACGACACAGCAGGCTACAAGGGAAACTGGAAAGAAGGATTCAGACCAGAACAATTGATCACCGGCAACCCTGATGGGAAAATGACTCCCTTATATAAGACCAATCAGTAACACCTGATTCCCAGTCCTCACAGTCCTCACTAGTACCGCTTGTAACCACCAGAGGGAGCCTCTGCTCAGAACTCATCTCAAACACATTCACAACAGTACCCCCCCTTGAGGAGGGGTCACCGAACCCTCATTTGAGCAACCAGGTCGGTCAGGATGAGTTCTATGATACGCACGGATAAGTCTCCTAGCATGGATGTCCGAAGCAAACACCCAAGAATTGTCTTCCTGACCATAACCTCTCCATTTAACCAAATACTGGAGTCTTCGTCTAGAAAAACGAGAATCCAATATTTTCTCAACCACATACTCCAGATTGCCCTCAACCAAAACAGGGTCAGGAGGCACAGCAGCAGGAACCACTGGCTCAACAAACCTCTTCAACAAGGACTTGTGGAACACGTTATGGATCTTAAATGTCCCTGGAAGAAGCAAACGAAAAGAAACAGGATTAATAATCTCCATGATCTTATAAGGTCCAATGAACCTAGGCTTAAATTTAGGAGATGCTACTCTCATAGGAATATTCTTTGAGGACAACCAGACCAAGTCCCCCACTTTAAACCGAGGACCATCAGTCCTATGCCGGTTAGCAAACCGCTGGGCCTTCTCCTGAGAGAGGGATAACCTCTCCACTACCTGGTCCCAAATCTGCTGCATACGCTCAACAACAGAGTCAACACCTGGACAGACAGAAGCCTCCGTCTGTCCTGAAGAAAATCGAGGGTGAAACCCAGAATTACAGAAAAACGGAGACATCAAAGTGGCAGAGCTAGCCCTATTATTAAGAGCAAACTCAGCCAAAGGCAAAAAAGAGACCCAGTCATCCTGATCAGCAGACACAAAGCATCTTAGATAAGTCTCCAATGTCTGGTTTGTTCTCTCAGTTTGACCATTGGTCTGAGGATGAAATGCCGAGGAGAAAGACAATTGAACACCCAGTTTAGAACAAAAAGTCCTCCAAAATCTGGAAACAAACTGGACTCCTCTGCCAGACACAATGTTCTCAGGAATGCCGTGTAAACGAACCACGTGCTGAAGGAACAACGGCACCAATTCAGAGGAGGAAGGCAACTTAGGTAATGGCACAAGATGTATCATTTTGGAAAACCTATCACAAATTACCCAGATGGTGGTCATTCTCTGAGAAACAGGAAGATCGGAAATGAAATCCATAGAGATATGGGTCCATGGTCTCTTGGGCACAGGCAATGGCATCAACAAACCACTAGAGCGAGAGCAAGGCTTGGAGCGAGAGCAAGTCCCGCAGGACTGCACAAATTCCCTGACATCGCGAGACAAGGTAGGCCACCAAAAGGACCGACTAACCAAGTCTCTGGTACCAAAAATTCCGGGATGCCCAGCCAATGCGGAACAATGAATCTCAGACATCACACTCTTTTCCATTGGAAAATAGGAACAGCATCCAGTCCAGGTAGAAGTATGAAAAAACTTTATTCAGCCACCATAAAACACGACGTTTCGGCCATTATTAGGCCTTTATCAAGTTGATAAAGGCCTAATAATGGCCGAAACGTCGTGTTTTATGGTGGCTGAATAAAGTTTTTTCATACTTCTACCTGGACTGGATGCTGTTCCTATTTTTCTGTTGGACTTTGTTCGTTTGGATCCCCGAACGTCTGAACGTGCATCCGTGCTAACTCCCGAGTGCTGTCAGCTGCTTGCATATTTGTGGACTCTTTTTCCATTGGTCCGGGACAAACAATTTTCCAACAGGGCAGCGCTCGGGCCTATCCTCCTGACACCCCTCCAGAGCAAGTCTCAAATTGGGCGAGATGGCGGAAAGAACTACACCCTCCTTCAAAATAACAGAGGGATCAGATAGCTCAGGAGAGTCCGCAAGGAAACTCCTCGAGAGGGCATCCGCCTTAACATTCTTAGTGCCAGGAAGAAAGGAAACCACAAAATTAAAAAGTGTGAAAAACAAGGCCCACCTGGCCTGTCTAGGATTGAGTCGCTTGGCAGATTCCAGATAGACCAGATTCTTATGGTCCGTAAGGACCACCACCTGATGTTTGGCTCCCTCCAGCCAATGTCTCCACTCTTCAAAAGCCCACTTCATGGCCAATAACTCCCGATTACCCACGTCATAATTACGTTCAGTAGGAGAAAATTTTCGAGAGAAAATGGCACAAGGGTTACTTTTAGAGGTCTCTGGATCTTTTTGGGACAAAACGGCACCTGCCCCAATTTCAGAGGCATCAACCTCCACCTGAAATGGCAGAGAAACATCAGGCTGCCGTAGAACAGGAGCAGAAGTGAATCTCTGCTTAAGTTCCTGAAACGCAGAGACTGCCTCAGGAGGCCAATTCACCACATCAGAACCCTTTCTGGTCAAATCAGTTAATGGTTTAACAATAACAGAGAAATTACCAATAAATTTACGATAAAAATTGGCAAAACCCAAAAATCTCTGAAGAGCCTTTAATGAAGTAGGTTGGACCCAATCACAGATGGCCTGAACCTTGACCGGGTACATTTCAATAACAGATGGGGACAAAATGAATCCCAGAAATGAGATCTTCTGTACGCCAAAAAGACACTTTGATTCCTTCACATACAGAGCATTCTCTCTCAAAATCTGGAATACAGTTCGAACATGTTTCACATGAGAGTCCCAGTCATTAGAAAAAATCAAGATATCATCCAAATAAACAATCAGAAACTTGTCCACAAAATCCCTGAAAATGTCATTCATGAAGGACTGGAAGACGGAAGGAGCATTAGTGAGCCCAAAGGGCATCACAAGGTACTCAAAATGCCCTTCAGGGGTGTTAAATGCCATCTTCCATTCATCCCCGTGCTTAATGCGAATAAGGTTATACGCCCCCCTGAGGTCAAGCTTGGTAAACCAAGTAGCGTTTTTCATCCTGGAAAACAGGTCAGAAATCAAGGGTAACGGGTATTGATATTTCACAGTAATATTGTTCAAGAGACGATAATCAATACACGGCCTTAATGAACCATCTTTTTTGGCCACAAAGAAAAAACCGGCACCTAAGGGTGAAGAGGATGGTCTGATATGACCCTTCTCCAATGATTCCTTGATATAAGACCGCATAGCGTCATGTTCAGGTACAGACAAGTTAAAAAGGCGACCTTTAGGAATTTACTACCTGGCACTAATTCAATAGCGCAGTCATAGCTCCTATGGGGAGGTAAGGATGCAGATTTACTTTCGCTAAACACATCAGAAAAATCAAACAAAAAGTCAGGAACATCCTCAGCCTGGGGGGAGGCAGAAAAAACAGGAGTGTTGGCACTAACACATTGGCAGCCCCAACTGGTTACAGACACAGATTTCCAATCCAAAACAGGATTATGAGACTGTAACCAAGGGAAACCCAGCACTATAATGTCATGCAGATTATATAGAACCAAAAATTTGCAGCACTCCTGGTGATCAGGTTCAACCCTCATTATCACCTGAGTAGAAAACTGGGGTTTATTCTCAGCCAAAGGGGTAGAATCGATCCCCAGTAAAGGAATAGACTTCTGTAGGGGTATCAAGGGAAACCCACAACGTTTAGCAAAATCATAATCCATCAGGTTAATAGCTGCTCCAGAATCAACGAAAGCCTGAGCAGAAAATGAGGACAGAGAGCATATCAGAGTGACAGTTAATAAAAACTTAGTCTGAACACTACCCAAGACAACTGAGCGTGCAAAATGTCTTCCCCGCTTAGGGCAGACTGAAATAGCATGAGAGGCATCACCACAGTAGAAACATAACCCATTGCGCTTTCGAAACTCATGACGCTGTGCCCCAGACACCACTCCATCACACTGCATGGGCTCAGCAGCTGGCTCACAAGGCAACAACACTCCACGCATACTTCTCCGCTCACGCAAACGTCTGTCAATTTGAATCGCTAATGACATAGAATCATTGAGACCAGAGGGGACAGGGAATCCCACCATAACATCCTTTACATTATCCGACAGACCCTTCCGGAAAAGGGCCGCCAAAGCGTCGTCATTCCATTTGGTCAGGACTGCCCACCTACGGAATCTCTGACAGTATAACTCAGCGTCATCAAGCCCCTGATTTAATGCCAACAAGGCTTTTTCAGCTTGATCAGTGACATTAGGCTCATCGTACAATAACCCCAAAGCCTGAAAAAATGCATCAACATCACTCAAAACAGGATCCCCAGGTATCAGGGAAAAAGCCCAATCCTGAGGATCGCCGCGCAGGAGACAGATGATAATTTGAACCTGCTGCGCTGCGTTTCCTGAGGACTTAGATTTTAAGGCAAGAAACAATTTACAATTATTTTTGAAATTCTGAAACTTAGCTCGATCCCCTAAAAACAAATCTGGCATGGGGATCCTAGGTTCCACAACAGGCAACCTAGCAAGATAGGTAGCAATACTCTGAACCTCAGTGGCAAGCTGATCCACACGGCCAGACAACTGTGCAAACTCCATTGGGAGAAAAGATTCTCCCCAGCACCCAGAGATACAGAGGGAAAAAAAAAAAAATGCAACAAACAGAAAAATATCTCTGACAACTTTTCTTCCTTCAAAATATTTTTTCCCTTCTGTGAGTACCATACAATTTTTATGGCCGGTGATACTGTTATGTTACGGTAGCTGAGGAGTGCAGGTAAAAAAAGAAATACACCAGAGCAGTTGGAATCTATGAGATTGCAGTACCCTGACTAACCACCGCAACTAGAGGCAGCCGTGGAGCGTTCCTACGTTGGTCCTAGACGCCTCGTCACAGCCTGAGAAACTAACTACACCTAAAGATAGAAATAGGAAAGCTATCTGCCCCGGAGCAGAACCCAAAGATAATAGAAAGCCCCCAAACATGTAATGGCGGTTAGACAAGAGGAAATACTGACACAGAAAGAAAATAGTATGAGCAAACGCTGGGGCCCAAACTATCTAAATAGAAAAGGACAGGAAGGGTACTTACTGCAATCTCAGAAAACCCTGAAAAAACACCAACTCAACTAATTTCAAAATCACCTGAGATCACACGACCTCTACCACCTAAATTAGTTCTCTGGTGTAACAAAAACAGCAGCTACTGAAAAAACTGGAAAAAGCAAAAGTACAAAACACAGTGGCTGGACTAAACTGAGAGGGCAAAAGCCCCGGAGGGGACCCAGAAGGCCCCCACAGAAGTGCAGGACCGAATGCAAAAATATAGCAAAAACACAAAATAAGAAATTGTCTTATCTGATAGCAGGAGATGCAGACACGACACAGCAGGCTACAAGGGAAACTGGAAAGAAGGATTCAGACCAGAACAATTGATCACCGGCAACCCTGATGGGAAAATGACTCCCTTATATAAGACCAATCAGTAACACCTGATTCCCAGTCCTCACAATCCTCACTAGTACCGCTTGTAACCACCAGAGGGAGCCTCTGCTCAGAACTCATCTCAAACCCATTCACAACAATGGAACTCTCTGCCGTCTAATGTTGTAATGAGTGATTCCTTACTAAAATTTAAGAGGGGACTGGATGCCTTTCTTGAAAAGTATAATATTACAGGCTATATTCACTAGTTTCCTAGATACAGCGTTGATCCAGGGAGCTAGTCTGATTGCCGTATGTGGAGTCGGGAAGGAATTTTTTTCCCCAATGTGAAGCTTACTGTTTGCCACTTGGGTTTTTTTTGCCTTCCTCTGGATCAACATGTTAGGGCAGGTTAGGATAGGATATGGGTTGAACTAGATGGACTTTAAGTCTTCCTTCAACCTTAATAACTATGTTACTATGTTACTATGTATACACACACATACACACACACACACACACACAAAGCCGGGCGGCACCGCTCAGCCAGTGGCGGGGGATTTGAATCCCACGCCGCTCAAAGCCACACGGCACCGCTGCACACTTGATCTTGTTGCACACAGTGTACGTCCTTGCTCATTGATGAAAAAAATTCACCTGCAAGCGGCGAAACCCGACCCCGAATTTGGCGCTCGGGTCGCCGAACGTTTGGTCGACTGCACGCTATGATCGGGGTTCGTTTCATAAAACCCGACTTTGGCGAAAGTTGGCGATTTTTGAAATAGACCGACCTGTTTAGCTCAACTCTAGTTAGCACTTTGAACTCCCAGGTGCTTCACAGTAGTTTATAATGTTGAGCCATGAAAATAATAAAATCATACTTTTCCCACAAAAATGTTATTTTAGCACCATATTTTGCATTTTCAAAAGGGTAACAGGAGAAATGGTACTATACAATTTGTAGTACAATTTCTTCTGAGTACTCTGATGCCCCGTATGAGGGAGAAAACTACTGTTTAGGCGCACAGCAGGGCTCGGAAGGGAAGGTGTGTCATTTGACTTTTTGAATATAAAATATCCTGGAATTATTAGCGGACATCATGTCTCATTTGTACAGCCCCCTAATGTGCCTAAATAGTGGAAACCCCCAACAATTGACCCCATTTTGGAAACTACATCCATCAAAGAATTAATTTAGATGTGTGGTGAGCACCTTGAACCCACCAAGTGCTTCACAGAAGTTTATAACTTTGAGCCGTGAAAACAAAAATATAACATTTTCCTCAAAAAATGTTATTTTAGCCCCAAATTTTGCATTTTAATAAGTGTAACAGGAGAAATTGCACCATACAATTTGTTGCGAAATTTCTCCGGAGTACACTGATTACCCACACGTGGGGGAATACTACTTTTGAGGTGCATTGCAAAGCTCATAAGGGAAGAGGCGCCATATTGGAGTTCAGATTTTGCTGGAATTGTTTGAGGGTGCCATGTCACATTGGCAGAGCCCCTGAGGTGCCAGAACAACAGAAACCCTCTATATGTGAACTAATTTTACAAACTACACTCCCAGATGAATTCATTTAGGGGTGTATTGATCATAATGACATCACATGTGCCCCACAGAAGTTTATACTATTGAGTGAAGAAAAAATAAATTACATTTTTACCACTAAAATCTTGCTTTATCCCCATGTTTTTCATTTTTCTAAGACCTAAAAGGAATTTTTTTTTAAAACAAACTGAAGTCTATTTTTTACTGAGTGTGCACAGTGCAAAGGTCAGAATTCAAGGAGTGGCAGATTTTACTGTCAGGGTTTGCAGGTGTTTTGACCCTCTGGGAGAGTCCATGAAGTGCCAGAACAGCAGAACCCCCCATAAGTGACCCCATTTTACAAACTACACCTCTCAATTCATCTAGAGGTGCAGTGATCATATTGGCGCTACAGGTGTGTCACAGAATTTTATACCATTGGGCAGTGAAGAAAAAATAACTACATTTTTACCACCAAAATTTATTTTTTGCCCCAGATTTAACATTTTCACACAGGAAGTTGGTAAAAATGGTACCAAAATTTGTTCCACAATTTTTATTGAACATGGCAATACCCCATATGGGCTGTACAGTACTACTTAGCAATACGGAGAGACTCGTGAGAAACGGAGCTCTATTTACCTTCCGGAGTGCAGATGTTCCTAGAACAGTTTGCAAAATCAATATACAAAGCCCCTAAGTGCTAGAGGGGCACAATCCACCCCTCAAGTGACCCTATTATGGAAATGAGACCCCTTTGTGAATTTATCTGCAGGTGTAATGACGATTTTTACTCCATGGGTATTTTGCAGAAACAAGCATGTTGCCATGTGAAAATTGCAAACTGCCATTGTAGTGACCTGTACGCTGTAGTGACCAGTATTTTGCAACCATCAGTAAGTTATGCCCAGCCTGTGCTTCTTGAGGTATGCACCAGTAAGCTCGGCGGGCTCTCATTGCTTCAGAAATGCCAAACATGAATGCTATATGTGGTTTAGGTGTACTGTGAGGTTCAGAAGGGAGGGGGCATTTTGATTTGGGAGTGGAGAATTTGCTAACTTTATTTTGGTGGGTGAAGAGCCATTTCTCTTTTCCAGAGTCTTTGTGCTACCAGTAACGTGAAAAGCCCCCTATATTTCATTTGCAGATGACAGACCTGAGTGAGGGCTAGCTTTTTGTGGATTGAGTTGAAGCTTTTATTGGGAACATTTTACACCACGTTTGGGATCACATTTACCAAGCGCTCTGTGCTGACCACTTACTTTGGGCTTTCCATCTAAATCTCTGAGTGATATGATTCAGATGAAACCTTGAGGGATTCATTTGCTATAATAAGGCAGCAGAGTTACCCTTGAGTCCGTCTGGCCTCTATTCAGTGGAGACCTTCTTTTCAGAAGTGCATAAAACTGTGACAGACTGCACTTTTATGCAATCGTAAAAAGACAGACACCACTGGATCACAGGTCAGACGGCATTCACAGTGCCTCTATCTGCCTCATTATAGGGAATCTTCCACCAGAGGGTCTGTCTGAATCACGAATTTCAGAGATTTACATGGAAATCCTGGTGCAAGTACTTAGCACAGACTACAGGATAAATGTGTGCCGAGCCTTACTGCTATGTTTGGGAGGCAGAATAAACTAATCAACAGCAGGTGAAGAATTGGTTTTATTATTTTTTTACACCTTTCCTCGTGTGATAAGTGATTAGGTGACTTTATTCTTCGGGTCGGTAATGCCTAACAGGTATTTGCATACAGCTATAAGGTATGACTGTAGAGTTAATTTCACCTTTGAGGCTTAGTCATCCATGTCCGACGCTGACTATCTCTCTATACAGTTGTTTTTTTCTCCTATTAATCGACATAAACAATTGTTTCCCATCTGTTATCCTTTTATTACATATAATTAAGTTACATTGAAGCTAAGTAGTGCTGTATACTGTAGTTTTCAATACAGTTGGATCCACAGTATACTGATATGTTAATGATGGCAAAACATGAAATTATCAGTCAAATGTTTTAGAAAAAGACACTTTTTTAGTATACATTTGACCAATAGAAATACACTGTGTGCAGAATTATTAAGCAAGTTGTATTTGAGAGGATTCTTTTTATTATTGAACAACAACTACGTTCTCAATCAACCCAAAAGACTCATAAATATCAAAGCTTAATATTTTTGGAAGTTGGAGTGTTTTTTTTTTTAGATTTGGCTATCTTAGGAGGATATCTCTTTGTGCAGGTAACTGTTACTGTGCAGAATTATTAGGCAACTTAATACAAACCAAATATATACTCATCTCACTTGTTTATTTTTACCAGGTAAATCAATATAACAACACACAATTTAGAAATAAACATTTTTGACATTCAAAAACAAACAAAAAAAATCAATGACCAATATAGCCACCTTTCTTTACGATGACACTCAAAAGCCTTCCATCCATAGATTCTGTCAGTTGCTTGATCTGTTTGCGATCAACATTGCGTGCAGCAGCCACCACAGCCTCCTAGACACTGTTCCGAGAAGTGTAATGTTTTCCCTCCCTGTAGATCTCACATTTATAGAGGGACCACAGGTTCTCTATGGGGTTCAGATCAGGTAAACAAGAGGGCCATGTCATTATTTTTTCTTCTTTTAGACTTTTACTGGCCAGCCACGCTGTGGAGTATTTGGATGCGTGTGATGGAGCATTGTCCTGCACGAAAAGCATGTTTTTCTTGAATGATACCAACTTCTTCCTGTACCACTGCTTGAAGAAGCTGTCTTGCAGAAACTGGCAGTAGGCTCAACCCGAAAAGGTCCCACAAGTTCATCTTTGATGACACCAGCCCATACCAGTACCCCACCTCCACCTTGCTGGCATCTGAGTCGGAGTGGAGCTACTGCCCTTTACTGATCCAGCCTCGGGCCCAGCCATCTGGCCCATCAAGAGTCACTCTCATTTCTTCAGTCCATAAAACCTTAGAAAACCTTAGAAAAATCAGTCTTAACATATTTCTTGGCCCAATCTTGACATTTTATCTTATGTTTCTTGTTCAAAGGTGGTCATTTTTCAGCTTTCCTTACCTTGGCCATGTCCCTGAGTAAGGCACACCTTGTGCTTTTTGATACTCCAGTAACGTTGCAGCTCTGACATATGGCAAAACTGGTGGCAAATGGCATCTTGGCAGCTTTACGCTTGAATTTCCTCTATTCATGGGCAATTATTTCGCGCCTTTTTAATCAACACGCTTCTTGCGACCCTGTTGGCTATTTACCATGAAACGATTGATTGTTCAGTGATCACACTTCAAAAGTTTGGCAATTTAAAGACTGCTGCATCGCTCTGCAAGACATCTTACAATTTTTTTCAGAGTCCGTCAAATCTCTCTTCTGACCCATTTTGCCAAAGTAAAGGAAGTTGCCTAATAATTAAGCAAACCTTATATAGGGTGTTGATGTAATTAGACCATACCCCTCCTCATTACAGAGATGCAAATCACTTGATTCACATAATTGGCAGTTGGCTTTCAAGCCTATACAGCTTGGAGTAGGACAACATGTATAAAAAGAATGATGTGATCAAAATATCTATTTGCCTAATAATTCTGCGCACAGTGTAGTATTTTCTATTTTCTTCTCTGCACAAATTAGACATAAATGAAGAAAAAAAACCTTAGATTTATAAAAATGCTTGATCTATATTTAAAATGTTTACTATAAATTAATAATACAAAACTCAATGAAGTTAAAAAATTAAAATTGCATTTTTCTAGCTCATTGAATATCTGTGAACATAGTTTTCTTGGAAGGTGCTTTCAATCTGCTCAGCAATTTCCTTGACATCCAAATCTATTTATATTTCTTGGCAAAATCAAAATGCAAGCATATTGGAGCAAAATATTTATTGTTGGATGGCATAAAAAAGAACTACGGAAGACCTTACAATAGCACAGCATGCACCTGGATGATAAGCTACTTTGAGTATTTTATATTGTTCTGTACATATTTTTCTAAATAATATTATGTGTTTTTCTAGAAATCATTAAGTTTGGGAAAAATATGATATGTTTGATACTTTAAAGCAAATTTTATAAAAAACTGAAATGTGGGACATGGCAGCAGCAATTTTAGGAAATGTCTTTTGGAATGTCACCTCCTGTAGTTCTACGAGGCTATATGAATACATCCCTGGGTATCCGTGTATATGAAATTGTTTATACTGTAAAATTGCCACATTACTTAAGCAAATTACATAAACAATATATGGTAAAACTAATTGAACATGGTGTAATAGTTTGACACCATTATCTGGACATATGGGAGCAATAAGTCACCATAGAGGCACCATTCATTAATAACACAATTCCATGAACCTTGCATTTTACTAAATATTTCCACTTATTTATTTGTGATGGTATTAAAAAACTTAAAATTAAAGGTTAAATATGAGTAGAAAAACCAGTAAGAATAAAACATTTAACGTGTTTTGAATCTGTAAGATTTTTTGCAAAAGGGAACCTGTCATGTGAAAAAAGCTATTAACTAGCAAATATAGGGTTAATTTGCAGGATAATACCATGCGGTGCCTACACTAAGAGCCCCACTGCCAGGAGGAAATGAACTTTATTCCTTCAGGCGGCGTTCTGCGTTTTATCATAGGGGTGGCGCCAGCACAAGTTCAGTCACCACTCAGTGTATAGTTAGCAGTGGCTGCAACTGCACCTCCAGCACTGACTGACAGCAACTTATCATTAGAGTCAGATGTCAGCCAATGCTGGTGACACGGTCACAGCTACCACTCAGTATGCACAGATTGGTGACTAAAACCGTGCCGGCGCCACCCCGTAACGGAAACTCGAATACTATTGGGGTGATTAAAGTTAATTTTTTCCTGGCTGTGGAGCTCTCAATGCAGGCACTGGGCAGTTTCAGAATGCTATTAACCTGCAGGCTTATTCCATATCTGCAGGTTAATAGCGTTTTTTCATGTGACAGGTTCCCTTTAAGTACATGAAAATGAAATTAGAGCTATGTCTTAATTTCAGCCTTGATAAAGCACAAGATTTGCAGAAAATCCACTGATTGATGTAAAGCTAACCATTTCAAGACTAAGTCATTTTTGGTCATGGGAATAGAACACTATTTTTTTAGTTGTTATCTCCTCATTCTTGAATTCATAACTTTTTAAGTTTGGGCACAAGGTTAGCAAAGTTGGGCTATGTTTTTTGCAAGACAATTTTCTGTTTTTACATGTAGCATTTTAACTAATATTTATGTTAATGTCTTTAATTTCTATTTGCATAGCTCAATGACCTTTATCTGATCCAATACTACCTTTGTGATGATAACAAATCCAGAACTCATGGCTACAAAGGGATCCCCCCATATACAGTGCCACAATCAATATTGATAATGGCACTGAGAGGGTTAACTTCCAGGACTGCAGTTTTAGAGTCATGGGCGACAATGTTGCACTCTTGAACTTGTTCCATAAAATGAAGTATTTCTTCCAGAAAGTTATTGCATGTTTTGTTATACACATGTTTACTTCATTATTGTATATTGGAACAATACAATAAAAAAAACTGAGACAAAAAGGTCAAGTGGAAAACATTTCACACAAAATCCCAAAATTGGATTGGACACAATTGTTGGCACCCTCAACTGCAATCAATCTCTTCCTATAATCATCAACAAGCTTCTCACACACCTCACTGTTATGTATGTTGAAAGTCATGATTTCCTATGAATGCCAACTAAGCGATGATTTTCACAGCAGAATCATCATGACAAGCACAGAGGTCTTCAGCAGACTCCGGCAGTCGAGACAACCCACTGGTGCCCTGCAATCGTGTCATGGGTGCATAGATTGGCATGTGGAATGTTGCCCCATCCTGCCGGCTCTCTTTATCTGCTGCTCTCAGAGATTGACAGCAGTACTTTACATTTTAGCAGCCAAAGGCAGGGCTCCACTCTTTCTTCAGCTATTAAAGACAGATGATGACTGATTGAACTAACCATCATCTGCTGGAAAAGATGTGGTTTCAGTGTGCAAGCCTGCATCAAAGTCAGGGACACAACATATGTTTTAAATGTACATCATAAGTCATGAATTGGTTCAATATATCATAAACTGGATATAATGATATGTGGCTAATATGTGCCACTTTTTATAACAAACTCTAAACACAAATGTGTTAGTAAATCTGTGTCACTAATTGTGATCCTTTTGGGAGCGTTAAGAAGACTAAATATTTAACATGTAATGCCAAGTAGATGATGAGGTTATACAGTACTGTAATGTGGATGATAATCATTTACAGCGTGATCAGGGACAGTTCAGATTGTTATTATATTAACATGCGAATGGAAAAGGCACTCTACATTTTACCATAGAAATTCACAATTTCAAGCATAATGATGTTTATCTGTTTGCTGCAGATTTAGTTTTAAAAGGAAAGTAATTATGACCAAATATGATATTTCGACACACTCTTGCTAAGTACCATGTAAGGTTATTAGCTTTAGCGCAATGTACTTTTATATACGAAAATCATCCATGTTTGAAAAGAAGGATAAGGAATTACATTGCTTAGCAGAAATGATTAGTTCTGTCCATTTAGTAAATGGTAGTGTAAAATGAAAGAAAAAAATTGTCATGTTTTATCGGCTTCTTGAACAGTCCTTCCTAAAGCTGTAATGATGAAAGTAGTATGTAATAACGTTTCATAGGAAAATATAGGAATTAAATGTAAAATGTCCTCAACCTTGACAGATCTGTACGATTAGAAGTAAGGCAAGATATGAAGCAACCTTCAGTGCATAAAGAGAAGATTCACACTTGCTGAGAACTTAATCCAGGTTGGCATTAAGGTTGATGATCACTGATATGACAAGAGCCATTTTTACTTTTATAATTAGCGCAGAGATCACTGTGTTATTACAAATTACTGAGAATTACATACTTATAAAAATCAAATTTTTCATTTCCCCATAACTCAAAGAGAGTGCTGTGAATCACACAAATTCATTACCAATGGCAGCGTAACCTATTTAACAACAGGTTACTAATAAAAAGTTAACAAATGAAACCTAGCACAAATCTATTCAACATGGAGAATGTGTTTTTCTGTCTTTCCCATATAATTAACTAATGGACTGATCTACATGCCATTGTACCATTAATTTTCTGGTACTGTGCAATCCTGACCATGTATCACCAGTTGTCCTGAAAAATGCAGTTGCCACGGAAACTATGTACTGTCATTGACGTTATATTCTTTACAGCAAAAGGTAAGCCGAGAATACACAATAAGGGCCCAATTCATTAAGGCTGGCACTGTAAATACCACTCTTAATGAAGAGCTTGCTGGAATAAAATGCGCAGAATTCATTAAAGCACCTCTCCAGTGGGTTATTTTCAGTGCTGGAGTAACATTTGAAATGTAAGCCCTCTGCCCTCATTCTCATAATCACTTTCCGGCGGATTCACTTTTAATCGAAGCCGCTCCGATCTCGCATGGTGTGCCCATAACATCTGCATGGAAGGAAGTCAGAAGTCATGTCACAAGAGCTCAATGAAAGTCTATAAGAGCCAGAATGAGGCTGAAATAGAGATGCATTGAAAAGTGACCTCCGGCGCACTCCATGAAACACTACAGTCATGGACAAAAGTTTTGAGAATGACACAAATATTAATTTTTACAAAGTCTACTGCTTCACTTTTTATAATGACAATTTGCATATACTCCAGAATGTTATAAAGAGTGATCAGCTTAACAGCAATTACTTGCAAAGTCAATATTTGGCTAGAAAATGAACTTTATCCCCCAAAACACATTTCAACATTATTGCAGCCCTGCCTTAAAAGGACCAGCTAACCTCTTTTCAGTGATTGCTCCATTAACACAGGTGTGGGTGTTGATGAGGACATGGCTGGAGATCAATCTGTCATGATTAAGTAAGAATGACACCACTAGACACTTTAAAAGGAGAGTGGTGCTTGGCATCATTATTTCTCTTCTGTTAACCATGGTTATCTCTAAAGAAACACGTGCAGTCATCATTGCAATGCACAAAAATGGCCTAACAGGAAGAGTATCGCAGCTAGAAAGATTACACCTCAGTCAAAAATCTATCGCATCATCAAGAACTTCAAGGAGAGAGGTTCCATTGTTGCCAAAAAGTTTCCAGGGTGCCCAAGAAAGACGAGCAAGCGCCAGGACCGTCTCTTAAAAGTGTTTCAGCTGCGGGATCGGGCTACCAGCAGTGCAGAGCTTACTCAGGAATGGCAGCAGGCAGGTGTGAGTGCATCTGCACGCACTGTGAGGCGGAGACTTTTGGAGCAAGGCCTGGTCTCAAGGAGGGCAGCAAAGAAGCCACTTCTCTCCAGAAAAAACATCATGGACAGACTGATATTCTGCAAAAGCTACAGGCAGTGGACTGCTGAGGACTGGGGTAAAGTTATTTTCTCTGATGAATCCCCTTTTCGATTGTTTGGGACATCAGGAAAACGCCTCATTCGGAGAAGACAATGTGAGCGCTACCACCAGTCTTGTCTCATGCCAACTGTTAAGCATCCTGAAATCATTCATGTGTGTGGTTGCTTCTCAGCCAAGTGAATCGGCTCTCTCACAGTCTTGCCTAAAAACACAGCCATGAATAAAGAATGGTACCAGAATGTCCTCCAAGAGCAACTTCTCCCAACCCTCCAAGAGCAGTTTGGCGATCAACAATGCTTTTCCAGCATGATGGAGCACCTTGCCATAAAGCAAAGGTCATAACTAAATGGCTCAGGGAACAAAACATAGAGATTTTGGGTCCATGGCCTGGAAACTCCCCAGATCTTAATCCCATTGAGAACTTGTGGTCAATCATCAAGAGACGGGTGGACAAACAAAAACCTAAAAATTCTGACAAAATGAAAGCATTGATTGTGCAAGAATGGACTGCTATCAGTCAGGATTTGGTCCAGAAGTTGATTGAGAGCATGCCAGGGAGAATTGCAGAGGTCCTGAAGAAGAAGGGTCAACACTGCAAATATTGACTTACTGCATTAACTCATTCTAACTGTCAATATAAGCTTTTGTTACTCATGTGTTTGCAATTATATTTCTGTCTGTGATAAAAACATCTGTCAAACACACATAAAAACCAGAGGGCAGCAGATCATGTGAAAATATAATATTTGTGTCATTCTCAAAACTTTTGGCCATGACTGTAGAGCTTCCAGCAGGTTACTTTTCACCAGAGCAATGCTGGAAAAGGATGACAGTTTTGGGAGGTGATTAAGAGACAGGGGGAAGGAGAATAACATTTAAATCACCACTCCAGCTTTACAATACCAAAAAATTGGAGTAGTGCTTTAAGAGGTTCTCACCTGTTTTTGTTTTTCCATTTTGTGGTCAGATATTTTCGTCTGATTTCTCAATTTATGTTTTTTACAGAGTCACAAAATTTAAAACCTCAAGTCCTCCTTGTGTATTTTTGAGAATGCCAGCATTTTAGCACAATTTTTGCACCATTTTGCAAAACATGCCACTTTTTGCTCTATAAAGTTGTGAATACAGTTCAAAACAGTAAAAAAGACTGTCTTTCACTAAATTCATGAATTGTGTGAACCATTTTGAAGAATTTTGTACCCAAAAACTAATACACCATGGCAAAAAATGAAACTGACTTTAAAAAAAGACACAAATGATGAATTGGGGCCTAGATGACTTTTGGTTTTAATATTTTGAAGTAATTTACGAGTAGATTGAGCATTTTCTAGTACAGTATTAACAATAGTTTTTCTTTTAAAGCACTTACAGGTGCTTCTCACAAAATTAGAATACCATTTAAAAGGTCATTTATTTCAGTTCGTCAATACAAGAAGTGAAACTCATATGTTGTATAGAGTCATTACAGAGTTATCTATTTTAAGTGTTTATTTCAGTTAATGTTGATAATTATGGCTTAGAGCCAATGAAAACCCAAAAGTTATTATCTCATTAAATTAGAATAATTATTTAACAAAAAACACCTGAAAAGGCTTCCTAAGCATTTAAAAGGCCCCTTAGTCTATTTCAGTAGGTTCCACAATCATGAGGAAGACTGCTGACTTGACAGATGTCCAGAAGGCAGTCACTAATACACTCCACAAGGAGGGTGAACAACAATAGGTCATTGCTAAAGAAGCTGGCTGTTCACAGAGTGCTGTATCCAAGCATAATACTAGTAAGTTGAGTGAAAGGAAAATGTGTGGAATAAAAAGGTGCACAAGCAACCGGGATAACCACAGCCTTAAAAGGATTGTTAAGAAAAGGCCATTGAAAAATTTGGAGGAGATTCACAATGAGTGGACTGCTGCTGGAGTTATTACTTCAAGAACCACCACACACATACGTATCCAGTACACGGGCTACAGGTGTCGCATTTCTTGTGTCAAGCCATTCATGACCAATAGACAATGCTAGAAGTGTCTTACCTGGGCCAAGGAGAAAAAGAACTGGAGGGTTGCTCATTGGCCAAGGTTTTGCTTTCAAATGAAAGTAAATTTTGCATTTCATTTGGAAATCAAGTTCCCAGAGTCAGGAGGATGAGTGGATAGGTACACAATCCAAGCTGCTTGAGGTCTAGTGTGAAGTTTTCACAATCAACGATAGTTTGGGGAGCCATGTCATCTGCTGGTGTACTGTGTTTTATCAAGACCTAAATCAGCGCAGCCATCTACCAGTATATTTAAGAACACTTCATACTTCACTCTGCCAATACCCAATATGTGGGGGAATACTCGGACTCAGGTCAGTGTTTCCTGCTCCATATGAATTGCAGGCCAGTTAATATGCGTGCTTCAAAGCAAAGGGGAGGGGCCTAGCAGGTTTAAGAGCTGTAGCCATGAACAGACTGCTCTCATTCCATTTTACACACAGAAGCCAAGAAGATGGTCTAGGAAGGGCCAAAAGAAAACGGATTTGTCTTGCCAAGGGAGCAGCAGCACATGCTTTGGGGACTGTCCAGCAACTGAAGACTGTTACCTGGGGACGGCATAGCTCCCTGCCTCCCCATGACCATACAACCCGGTAATATTGATCTCTAGCTAATACCTCTAAGCCTTGTATCATTATCGTTGTATTGTACTCTGACTGCAAATCCATTGTAATTACGTTGTATAGCTTTACTGTATATTTCTGTAATTATCTAGTGTGCCCTTAAGGCAATTAAACCATAAAATTAATCTTGGGCTGATGCTTTTACTCTGATTACGAATCTTAGAATACCCAGTGGGTAACAGGACACCCTCCCCGGCGGCCGTTTGCTCTAGGTGAAGTTCCCTTACTGACCTGAGAGACAAAGGGGGCGCCGGAGAGCTGTACCTGTGGAGTTACGTCCCATTGGTGACGTGGGAGGAAAGGGGTCGTCCTTCACATTTGGTAGCGGCGGTGGGATCAGAAGCTGTGATACCCGGGCTACCGTGTGGCGGTCGGCTTAGTTCCTCACACTACTGTTTTAGCGCATTGCAGGACTTAGTAGGGAATTAGTCCAATTTGACTTTTTGAATGCAAACTTTGATGGACTAATTAGCGGACGCCATGTCGGGTTTGAAGAGCCCCTGATGTGCCTTAACAGTGGAAACCCACCCAAATAACATCATTTTGAAAACTAGACCCCTTTTGGACCTTACCTAGATGTGCATTGAGCATCTTGAACCCTCAGGTGCTTCACAGAATCACATTTAAAAATTATTTTTGAGGCACAGTGCAAAGCTCAGAAAGTAGCGCCATATTACAGTGTAGATCTTGCTGCATTTGTTTGAGGGTGCCATGTTACATTGGCAGAGCCCCTGAGGTGCCCGAACAGCAGAATCCCCCATGAGTGACCACATTTTACCAATTAAACCTCTCAATGGATTAATGTAGGGGTGCAGTGATTATATTGACACCACAGGTGTGTCACAGACATTTATAACATTGGGCAGTAAAGAAAAAATAATTAAATTTTTTACCACCCAGATTGTGTGTTAATGTGTGTTTTACATTTTCACAATGGGAAATGGGTAAAAATGGCACCAGAATTTGTGCCACAATTTCTGCTGAATGTAGAAATACCCCATACATGGCTGGACAGTAATACTTTGCCATACGGAGTGACTCGGGAGGGACAGAGCGTTATTTGCCTCCAGGAACGCAGATTTTCCTAGACTAGATTGCACACTCCATATAAAGAGCCCGTAAGTGCTAGAAATGCAGAATCCCCCTTAAGTGACCGCATTTTTGAAATTTTAACCATTTGGGAGTTTATTTACAGATGTAGTGATGATTTTGGCTTCATGGGTGTTTTCTAGAAACAGGCAGCAGTGGATGTTTCTGAGTGAAAATTGCAAACTGCCATTGTAGTGACCAGTACGTTGCAGTCACCAGTACATTATGCCCTGCTCATGCCTCTGGAGACACGCACCTGTAAATTAGGTGGCTCTCATCACTACAGAAATGCCAAACATGTGGGTGGTAAATGTTGTTTAGGCACACCAAGGCTCAGAAGGGAGGGGGGCAGAGAATTAGCTGAATTTCTTTTGGGAAACAAGGAGCCATTTTGCTGTTCCAGAGCCTTTGTGCTACCAGTAACATGGAAGCCCCCTATATTTTCAATAACAGATGACGGACTTAGAGTGAGGGCTTCCTTTTTTGTCGATTGAGTTGAAGCTTTTATTGGAAACATTTTACCTAACATTTGTGAGAACATTTATATGGGGCTCTAAGCTGAGCACTTACTTTAGGGTTTCCATCTAGATCTCTGAGTGATGTAACAGATGAAACCCCTGAGGGATCCATTCAATATAATGAGGCAAAAGACTTACTCTGGACTCCATCTGGCTTCTGCTCAGCGATGCCTTTTTTAGAAGTGTTCTAAACCATGCAATCCTAAAAAGTCAGACATGGCTGTATCACAGGTCCTATGGTGTCCACAGTGACTCCATCATCCTCGTTAAAGGGAATTTTCCGCTGGGGATTCTGTCTGAATCACGTATTTCAGAGATTTACACTAAAACCCCGGTGTAAGCACTCAGTGCAGTGCGCAGGATATATGCGCTCCAAGCCTTACTTCGATCTTTGAGAGGCAGAATGAAAATATCAAAAGCAGGTGAATTATTGGTTTTATGTATTTTTCCTTGTGCAGTATAAGTAATTAGGCTGCTTTATTCTTTGGGTCGGTGCAATTACAGCGATACCAGATTTATATCAGGTTTTATGTTTGGCTGCTGTCACACTAAAAGATGCTTTTTATTGCAAAAACTAGTTTTTGCATCACCATATTTTGAGAGATATAATTTTTTCATATTTCGGCTGACAGAATCATGTTAGGGCTTGTTTTTTGCGGCACGAGCTGATGTTTTTATTGGTACCATTTTCAAGAACATTACATTTTCTGATTGCTTTCTATTCTGATTTTTGGGAGACAGCATGAACGAAAAACAGCAATTCATGAATTGCTTTTCATTTTTGTTTTTTATACTGTTCCTCATTTGGTAAAATTGGTAAGACAGCTTTATTCTTCAGGTGAGTACGATTACAGAGATGCCCAATTTATATCTTATTTTTATAATTTGGCGCTTTTACACAATATAAACTATTTGATAGAAAAAATTATTATTTTTGCATAGCTTTATTCTGAGAACTATAACTTTTTTATTTTTCTGCTGATGGAGCTGTGTGGCAGCTTGTGTTTTGCGGGACAAGATGACGTTTTAAGTGGTACCATTTTTATTTACATCCGTCTTTTTGATCGCATTTTATTTCACTTTTTGTTCAGCAGTATGATGATAAAGCATTGTTTTTTGCCTCTAATTTTATTTTTTTTACCCTGTTTACTGAAAGGGTTAACTAATTGGACAGTTTTATTGAGCGGGTCGTTATGGATGTGGCAATACCAAATATTTGTACTTCTATTGTTTTTTTTATTTACATAAATAAATGTATTTATTAGAAAAAATATTTATTTATTTTTTGTATTTGCGGATTTTTAAAAAATATATTTTATTCTAATATTTTTTAAACTTTTTTACATTGTCCCTGGTTAGGACATTACTATATTTAATATATTTTATCAGATCACTGCATCATCCACACAGTCTCCTCGGCACCGCACTTCAGCTCAGGCCTACTTCTCTGCCCTGTTGAGGACAGAGCAAAGTACTGCAGTGCGCAGGAGCCGGAAAAGGTCAAAGAGCCCAAGCACCTGTGCACTGCAGTATTTTGCTTTGCCCTCAACAGGGCAGGAGCGCGATGCTACACAGAATAGCCCAGTGATGGTGAAACTTTTAGAGACGGAGTGCTCAAACTGCAACCCAAAACCCATTTATTTGTCACAAAGTGCCACACGGCAATCTAACCTGAATACTGAAGTTTTAGTTTAGAAAAAATAACTCATACAGAGAGCAGGTGGGGCAGCAGAACAGACAGAGGTAACATAGCGCCACCTTAGACAGAAGCAGGGTTACCAGACTGCAGATATAAATGATATGCTTCCTATCCTTGTATATGCTCCCTTGTCTTGGTATATGACCCTCATCCTTTAACATGCCCTTTATCCTGGTATATACCATTTATCCTTGTATTAGTCCCCCATCCTGGTATGTGACCTTTATCCTGGTATATGTCACCCATCCTGGTATACATGCCCCCATTATAGTATATGCACCCCTTCTGGTATATATTCCCCCATCCTGGTATATGCACCCCCATCCTGGTTTATGCTCCCCCCATTCTTGCATATGCTCACCCAATCCATGTATGTGGCCCATCCATGTATGTGCCCCCAATCAGTGCATGTGCCCCATCCTAGTATATGTTCCCCCAGCTTAGTATATGCTCCCCAATCCATGTATATGACCCCCATCCATGTATGTGTTCCTCCAATACATTTATATGTTACCCCATCTAAGTATATGCTCCCCCATCTTAGTATATGCTCTCCTATCCTTGCATGTGTCCCCCAAACTTGTATATATAACCCATCCTGATATATGGCTGCTCATCTTTGCATATACTCTCCCAATCCATGTATATGTCCTTATATCCTTGTATATACTTTCCCGTTCCATGTACAGTTGTGGGAAAAGTGTTTGTACCTTTCCTGATTTCCTATTTTTTGCATGTTTGTCAAACTTGAATGTTTCAGATCACAAAACAAATTTAAATATTAGGCAAAGGTAACACAAGTAAACACAAAATGAAGTTTTTAAATGAAGGTATATCTTATTAAGTGAAAAATAAATCCAAACCTACTGAACTTTGTGTGAAAAGGTGTCCCCAACCCCTTAAATCATTAATTAACTGTGGTTTATAACATCTTTGAGAAGTTGAGTTCAAATTTCCTAGACACAATGAGGCCTGATTACTGTCACACCTGTTCTCAACTAAGAAATCACTTAAATAGGACACGCCTGACAAAGTGAAGTAGAATCAAAAATTCTCAAAGCTAGACAACATGCCGCAATACAAAGAAATTCTGGAAAAAATGAGAAAGAAAGTTATTGCCATCAATCAGTCCAGAAAAGGTTATAAAGCCATTTCTCAAGCTTTGGGACTCCAGTAAACCACAGTGAGAGCCATTATCCACAAATGGTGCAAATATGGAACAGTGATGAACCTTGCCAGGTGTGGCTGGCCAACCAAAATTACCCCAAGAGTGCAGCAACGACTCATCCAAGAGGTCACAAAAGACCCCACAACAATATCCAAAGAACTGCAGGCCTCTCTTGCCACAATTAACATCAGTGTTCATGACTCCATCCTAAGAAAGATACTAGGCAAAAATGGCCTGCATGGCACAGGTCCGAGAAGAAAACTACTGCTGACCAATAAGAACATAAAGGCTCGTTTCAGTTTTGCCAGAAAACATCTTGATGGTCCCCAAGATTTTTGGGAAAATACTCCGTGGACTGACAAAAAAAAGTTGAACTTTTATGGTAGGTGTATGTCCCATTATTAGTAAAATAGTAAAATATTGTGGTAGTAATATGATGGTCTAGTGCTACTTTGCTGCTTTATGACCTTGAATACTTGCTATGGTAAATGGAACCAAGAATTCTGCTGTCTGCCAAAAAATTGTGAAGGAGAATATTAGGCCATCTTTTAGTGACCTCAACCTGAAGCACACTTGGGTTATGAAGTAGGACAATGATCCAAAACAAATCAGAAAGTCGACCTCTAAATGGCTTAAAGAAAAGCAAAATTAAAACTTTGAAGTGGCTAGTCCAAGTCCTGACATTGTTCAGATTGAGATGCTGTAGCAGACGTACTATTCCGTCTATGTGTCCTGGGACTTATTGGCCATGGACGGAATACTATGTCATAGATGATCAGCCGCGCTCACGGGGAAGCGGCTGATCCCGGCCGGGTGTCAGCTGATTATCACAGTTGATATCCGGCAGTAAGTGCCAGGAGCTGTCAAACATGATCGCAACATTTCGGAGCAGGCAGATGGGCTGTCAGCTCTGACTGCCCCTCTGCCTTTGAATCGCAGACCCTACAGTATTTCCCTGAGTCCACTGCATAGTAAACCATGTTAGTGCGGGGGTTCTGGGCTGTCACAAAATGTTGGCAGAGCTCCCGCACCACCAAACACCCGCAGCGGCGCACATTGGAACACCCCCTCGTCCCAGCCTGCAGTCTGCAGCAATGCTCCACTCTTGCTTCCTCCAGCAGTGACCCTGGGACCCTGCTCCTCTGCAGCCGGTAAGGTATATCCACAATATAAGATGCACCCCCATTTTCCCAAAAATTTTTTGGGTAAAAAAGTGCATCTTATAATCTGAAAAATACAGTAGTTATGCTCTTAAGAACCAATGCAATTCCATTGTTTCTTCTGCGAAATAAGAAATGCACTAAAATTGGAATTTAAAGGATATGCGGCTTCATATTTTGGCAACTAATCTCTGAGCGGAACAAAGTAGAGACAGAGATACCAATTTCAGTGATATGTCATTTACTGGGCTGCTTAATGTAGTTTTAATACAATCACAGTGTTATCAGAAGGAAATTATCACTAAAGAACTAGAAAAACTGCTATCAGTTAGTTAAGTATATTCATGATCATGAGCTCTGTATAACCCCGCCCCCACCACTGATTGGTGGCTTTCTGTGTACGCTGCAAATATGTGATGGGGCGAGGTTATACGGAGGTCAGCATTTAGGGAATTGGTAGATCTGTAGTAGATAAAACAATGATTTTATCAAAATTGCAGCTAACAACTCAATAATTGACACATCACTAATGCTGCTCAGTTGGGGTAGCAAACATAGTACTAAATCCTATACATAGTCTTTCATTGTGATGTGATATTAGTAAAGTCATCTACATGATCTTAAAGGAATATTTATGATAAAAACTGCTTTTTGGTCTATTGGCTTCATATTTCTGCATTCTAGCCCCATTCACTTAAATGGGAATGTTTTACAATACCAGGTGCAGCTCATAGGAGCAAACTATTATAGTTTTTAATAATTGAAACTTCTCTACTCAGAGAAACTGATTATAAAAGTACACTAAGGAAAGAAGAATTCTGCACTGGGGACATTAAGAACACCTAAAGGTTTTTCCACATGTACTTACTTTTCTATTGTCCACAGTCCTCAGTTAACACATAGGATGTAGAATGCAGAAAAGTACAGTCCTTTTGTGATAACGTATCTTTTCAAGCTAAATCTCCAAGGCCACTTTTGACTCATGTCAGTGACTAGTTAGTAGAAAAAGGCTTGTGTACCATAAAAAGTAATGTTAAGAAATAATGTGGGAGCTGAAGAAGAAAATGCATGTTGTCTACAACCCAAGCTGACCTCTTTTAATGGCAGTTGCATTTACATTAAGGTGTCCAAGTGTTCACTTAGACAAAGATTGCCATATTCTGCCTGGACTTGAATGATTCTTCTGCTATTCTTATGTTGATCCCACATTAAATAAAGCTTGATGATGAGTTCATTGAAAGTTATTCCTATCCTAATAAGTTATTACACTGAGTAGGAGAGAAATTGTTGATCTTTGGGTGTCCCACCAAACCTCGGAATGAGGCTATTGAAATAAAGCTGATGCTGCTTCATTCATTGTCTATGCCAGGAGAGGACAATGTATTTTCCCAAGCTGTCACATAAGAGACTATAAGTGTTGTGGATGGCTAAACCAATAGGTAAAAATCAATTCTACTCAACTTTAATATTAAAATAGTATTAGGTTTTATTAAGTGTATAATTTAATAATGAGCAGAATTAAGCCTGGCTCGCTGCCACTGCTAACACATGGTGTGATAGAATAGGGCTTATTGTAATGTGTATTTTACCACTAGCAGCTAATCAGAACTGTATAATTTACTGCTTTTTATAAATGTTATGAATCATATGTTGTTTATCAGCTCTTGTAATTCATCAGTTCCCCGCACCCAATATGGTGTCCTCACTTCCACCCACACAGTATAATACACCCCCAGCGCCCAATACAGTAACATACCCCTGACAGCCACCTAACAAAGTGTAAATCTCTCACAGCCCAACAACAGTGGTTGATGGCCCTCACATAAAGTATGATGGTCCAACAGTTCCTCACACACTATGATGGCCCATCACAAACAGTATGTTGTTTTCAGCCTGTCACATACAGTATGATCATGATCTTTAAAGTCACACACATGGTGTAATGTCACCATAGCCCTTCACACAGCATGATCCTCCACAACCAGCCCCTACACAGAATGATGGTACTCACAGCCACCTACACAGCATGATGACCTACATAGCTGCCACAGACAGTATGATGCTCCTCAGTATCCCCACACACAGCATGACATTCCTCACAACAACCTCACATAGTAGAATAGTCCTCATAGCCTACCCCTCATGGTGTGACAGTCCTCATAGCTTACTAGCTATGATGGTCATCATAACCACCTCTCAGACATGGCATGATGGCCACCACAATGCCCCACATATGGAATGATGGTACTTAGAGCCCAAATATACATTAACATCCACTATAGCACCAACATTCAGCCTCCTTCACACAACCCAACACACAGTATAATGACAACAAACAGCCTCCACACAAGGTATGATGATCCTCACAGTCCCCTATATACAATATGATCCCCCTCACAGAATGATGGCAACTACAGACCCCAAAATGTTATGATGTTCCCACACATTCACCCCGCATATGACTGATGTTAGTGAATAATAAAACTGTCCCTGCTACTTTTCCATCGGCGCTCTGCTTCAGTCCTTGCTGTGTGCAATGAGGCTCTGAACAGCAGATGTGATGTAGGGACGTCACTATGGATGGAGATAATGAAATTGAAGCTCTGGGTGGGAGGGGATGGCTGCATGAAGCCTTGGGCCACTGTTTTTAGCCTTCGGCTGTCCCGATCCATACAGGAAGATCCAAAGGGCCGTAAGCCGTACTTTGCCAGGTCTGGTCCATGTACTTGTGGAAAAATGTTGACTACTGCATTATGCTATCTCTATTGGTTTCATAGACAATGTATGTAGTAATGGTGTTCATGTGAAACCAGCAAAAGATTCCAACAGGACATTCAAGAGCCATGTTCTAATTGGTTGGGACCTCAATTGAGGGACTCCTAGTGAACAGTCAAGCCTGTGGATAGGTAACAATTCGGGATGAGCGGGCTTGTGGAAGTTCAGGTTCTGGCAACTGACTCAAATTTATTCCAAAATTAATTTCCAGAACTGTACCCAAACTCGAACCAGAACACCATTGAAAACAATGTTCAGGTATGGGTAAGAACAAAAAATCTTTCTCTTTCGCTCTCACTCTCTGCAATGGATTTCCCCCAGAAATCCAAACATTGCAACGGACTTCAGGGGAAAATCTGTGTTATTCGTAGCACCGGACACAAACTGTCCAATAGGAATGCCAAACTTTTAAGTTCAGATTCGCTTATCTCTAGTGATAACTTATTGAAATGTGAATGACCCATTATAATAACCACTATTATTGGAATCGTGATGCAATTTCACTTGTTTACTATGGGAGAAGAAGTAAGTAGCCACAAGGTCAGATTTTTTACAAAGATCCTAGGGTCACTTATTGCTTTTTCATTAATGTACATGTTAGAAATAAGAGAGAGATATTTTATACAACGCTGCAAAATGGGACAGCAATGCAAATGATAAAAGGAAACATAATGTAAAACAACAGTAATTGTTCCTCTCCGATCAACTCACTGCCAACTTTTCTAAAATTCTTCAGTCACCACGATAAATGTCACAATTCAAAAAGTAAATTGTAATAACAATGTCGAAAAAAAATGAATCTGTACAGTCATGGCCAAAAGTTTTGAGAATGACACAAATATTAAATTTTCACATGATCTGCTGCCCTCTGGTTTTTATGTGTGTTTGACAGATGTTTTTATCACAGACAGAAATATAATAATTGCAAACATATGATTAACAAAAGCTTATATTGCCAGTTAGAATGAGTTAATGCAGCAAGTCAATATTTGCAGTGTTGACCCTTCTTCTTCAGGACCTCTGCAATTCTCCTGGCATGCTCTCAATCAACTTCTGGACCAAATCCTGACCAATAGCAGTCCATTCTTGCATAATCAATGCTTTCATTTTGTCAGAATTTTTATGTTTTTGTTTGTCCACCCGTTTCTTGATGATTGACCACAAGTTCTCAATGGGATTAAGATCTGGGAGTTTCCAGGCCATGGACCCAAAATCTCTATGTTTTGTTCCCTGAGCCATTTAGTTATGACCTTTGCTTTATGGCAAGGTGCTCCATCATGCTGGAAAAGGCATTGTTGATCACCAAACTGCTCTTGGAGGGTTGGGAGAAGTTGCTCTTGGAGGACATTCTGGTACCATTCTTTATTCATGGCTGTGTTTTTAGGCAAGACTGTGAGAGAGTCGATTCCCTTGGCTGAGAAGCAACCCCACACATGAATGATTTCAGGATGCTTAACAGTTGGCATGAGACAAGACTGGTGGTAGCGCTCACCTTGTCTTCTCCGAATGAGGCGTTTTCCTGATGTCCCAAACAATCGAAAAGGGGATTCATCAGAAAAAATAACTTTACCCCAGTCCTCAGCAGTCCACTGCCTGTACCTTTTGCAGAATATCAGTCTGTTCATGATGTTTTTTCTGGAGAGAAGTGGCTTCTTTGCTGCCCTCCTTGAGACCAGGCCTTGCTCCAAGAGTCTCCGCCTCACAGTGCGTGCAGATGCACTCACACCTGCCTGCTGCCATTCCTGAGCAAGCTCTGTACTGCTGGTAGCCCGATCCCACAGCTGAAACACTTTTAAGAGATGGTCCTGGCGCTTCCTGGTCTTTCTTGGGCGCCCTGGAGCCTTTTTGGTAACAATGGAACCTCTCTCCTTGAAGTTCTTGATGATGCGATAGATTGTTGACTGAGGTGCAATCTTTCTAGCTGTGATACTCTTCCCTTTTATGCCATTTTTGTGCATTGCAATGATGACTGCACGTGTTTCTTTAGAGATAACCATGGTTAACAGAAGAGAAACAATGATGCCAAGCACCAGCCTCCTTTTAAAGTGTCCAGTGGTGTCATTCTTACTTAATCATGACAGATTGATCTCCAGCCATGTCCTCATCAACACCCACACCTGTGTTAATGGAGCAATCACTGAAAAGAGGTTAGCTGGTCCTTTTAAGGCAGGGCTGCAATGATGTTGAAATGTGTTTTGGGAGATAAAGTTAATTTTCTAGCCAAATATTGACTTTGCAAGTAATTGCTGTTAAGCTGATCACTCTTTATAACATTCTGGAGTATATGCAAATTGCCATTAGAAAAAGTGAAGCAGTAGACTTTGTAAAAATTAATATTTGTGTCATTCTCAAAACTTTTGGCCATGACTGTATTTTAAATGTTAGCCGCAGCAGAAGAGCCGATATCTCATTTCCATTGTGTCACTTTTCCATAAGATACACTGCAAAAAAATGACTGAAAGATACCTGCATTGATCTTACTAAACTTTCCAAACGTTTGAGGCACAGTTGATATTTATTTCCTCCCAAAGAATATTTTGTTGCATAAAAAGCATTAGCTGTAATATAATAGTCCCATTGTTCAGTGAATCTCTGTTTTGTATTGCAGTGTCTGTAAGTCTTCAGGGAGTTAGCACAGCATCTGATGTTGAACATGTTCTTTAATAGCCTCTCTGAGAATCGATTCTTGGTGGTTTCTAATTAGACACTCCCAGATGGTAAGGAAAAGGCAGCTGCAGTCCCAGCTGGATATACAATATATGAGGCACTTCTTATACTTTATGCACAGGGGTTAATATATTTCCTTGAGAGATTTACATTCCAGACTTTTCCTGCTTTGCGCCAGTAGAAGTCTCATTTCTCTACATATCTACATGCCGATTGCAGTTTAATAAATCCTAAAACAAGACATTTCCAGCTTTCATAAGTTTCCTTCACGGACTCAGATTATATGCTACTTTTCAGAGTACAGCAAGGAAAAAGATGCCATTTTATCTAAGCCGGGAATTGTTGCTCTTTGAGCCGTAACACTTGCATCAGCAGAGTCGCGAGTTGTGACTCTCAGATGCGCTTTTAATGGTGTTCTACTGCCGCAGAAGAAAAATGTAAGAATGAAAGTTGAAGGTGCCATGTCCTGCAAGTTGACCTTTTCTTTTGTTACATGTAGACTAATTGAGGAGTGAATGAAACCATGAGAAACTGGAAAAATATGTCAAGAATATTTCACGAAACCTTATAATGTCTAAATGTGCAGTATTAAAGGGGTTATCAAGAGCTCAAAAATTCATCAGCTCTGCTTTAATAGTATGATAAAAGTGCACATATTGATATATTTTCAAAGGTGCAGGCTCTGTCTGCGCTCATAAGCCAATGTGGTAGTTGAGATGAATCGTCACTAGTGATGGCTGAGCGTGCTCGGCACTGCTCGATACTCGATTCAGAGAGAGTGTGAGAGTGTGAATGAGATAGAATTTTTCTGACTTCCGGAAAAATGCTCGTTTGCCATTAACTCCCATTATGCTCGCTACTCGAGTTGAGCATGTCCGCGAGTCCAAAGTGCTTGTTTTGAGTACGGAGCACTCGGGCATTTCAGTGCTCAATCAATACTAATCATCACAGCTACACAGAACAGTGACATACTTCCTCCTCCATGGGTTTTCACACACTTTGAGTGCACAAATTGCAAGATCCCACTTTGACTTAGTTGAATAGAAAAGTTAACCTTATCCCAGAGGCTATGGTTTAGTATCTATAAAAACATAGGGAAAGAAAAGGATGCCTGAATTTGTAATATTGAACACACAGTGCCTAAAGATGTGTTCAGACATCGCAATCCCGCTACAGATGAAAACCAAAACAGTCCTGGGCCACTGCAGTCTTTCCACTGTTTGCCTGCACAATCACTTTATCAGTTGTTTTACCTGCAAAACAGAAAGGCCATTTTGAGTGGCCGGTTAACTAGCTGTTTCATTAAAGGGAACCTGTCACCAGGTTTGGCTGATATGAGATACGGCTATCACCTTTCAGAGCTGATATACAGCATTCTCTAATGCTGTATATCTGCCCCCAACCTGACCTGTAAGAGAAGAAAAATAACTTTTATTATACTCACCTGAGGGGCGGTCTGGTCTGAGGGGTGTCGCAGGTCTTGGTCCAGTGCCTCCCATCTTTTGGCGGTGCCGCCCTCCTGCTTGCTTCATGTGGAAGATGCGTCTCTGCGTCAATCACACATTCTCCTTGGCACTGGGCTCCTACACAGGCGTACTTCTCTGTCCTGTTGAAGGCAGAGCAAAGTACTGCAGTGTGCAGGTGTTGGAAAAGATCATATAGCCTTGGCACCTGCACACTGCAGTACTTTGCTCTGCCCTCAACAGGACACAGAAGTACACCTGCGCAGGAGCACGGTGCCAAGGAGAATGTGTGTATGACGCAAGACGTGTCATTCACACGAAGCAAGAAGGAGGGCGGCATCGCAAGAAAATGGGAGAACCAAGAAGAGCGACACCCCTCTGACAAGACTGCCACGCAGGTGAGTATAATAAAAATTATTTTTCTTCTCTTACAGGTCAGTTTGGGGTTTATATACAGCATTATAGAATGCTGTATATCAGCCCTGAAAGGAGGTAGCCAATTCTCATATCGGCCAATCCTGGTGACAGGTTCTCTTTAAAAGTTGCTAAAATGATTAAGCAGGCAAAAGGTGGAAAGCTTTTCAGGGCTGATTTCTGCATCACCATAAAGGTAACAAGAAGAATTTCCATCATGGTGGAGTTTGTAAGCAATAAAATGATCAATATTTCTTGGTCACTGTGTATTGGCTGCAGTTTAGACATCATAACTATAGTGCACATCACCTCTGCAAACAATCACTGAGTGCAGTAATGCTGTGCTATGCCATCATGAAGTCACTGCTGCAGAGACTAAAGCGGTGGTGGAAATCCAGTGTTGGACCCATGGAGAAAGAGTAGCATCCGATTTAGAGGCAGAAAGTCTAGAATTATTTGATGATCTTGTGGCAAGAGTTAGGTTTGTTTAAGAAGACAAATTATAATTAGATTTTAAAATGAAAACATTTGAAAACATTTTTCCTGTTTTATTCAAAGCCAGGGCCTGGTTATGCTATAAAATAGCAAACCGAGCATTGCTTACCGATTGTTAACCCTATTGTGATAACACTCCCTCTCCACTGCTCCCCAGTATTGTTTGTTGACTAGACTGCAACAGTAAAGTCACATTGACAGCATACTGTATGACTGCTGCAGCTAATCACTGACTGCTGCAGCCAATCACTGACCTCAGTGATCTACTGCCATCTACCATTGCATGAATACTGAACTCTGTTATTGTGGCTCATCATTGCAGCAGGGACAGAAAAGTGTTGAGTAAGGCTGCAGTCACACACAACGTATAAAAATACGGTCCGTTTTTCACAGACCAAAACCGCACAAATGTTTCATGAACAGTGATCCGTATGTCATCCGATTGTAATGCGAGGAAGCGATTTTCTCGCATCTAAGCATCAATGTGACATCCGTTTTGCATCTGTATGGCGAGATTTTAACGCCGGCTTGCAAAATGGACATATAATTGATCCCAATGACAGGTTTTAAAACATAAATGAAAGAATAGATATATAAACATAGAATGTACTATATAATTGTCTATTTTTGTCTGTAACTGAAATCCCGCGTCGCTGATTGGTCGTTCCCGGTCGGACGCGGCCAATCAGCTACAGGAGCAGTCCGGCTGTTAATTGGTGCAGGATTTGAACCACGCACGCCACCGCTATCATCAGGAGATCAGCGGCGCTAGCCGCTGATCTCCCAATGGTAGCCGCGGGTCATCTCCTGCCGCATGGAGGTCAGCGGCGATGCAGCCATGAGATGACTGGCGCCAGCCGGTCATCTCCCAGCTGCTCGCAGCGGAAGTACCCCGACCTGCGGCCTCCACATAAACCCCAGCAGCAGCCTCCACGTACACCCCACCAGCAGCAGCCTCTATATACCCGAGCAGCAGCCTCCACATATACCCCCAGCAGCAGTAGCCTCCACATATACCCCAGCAGCAGCAGCACAGCCTACACATAAACTCCAGCAAGCAGCCTCCACATATACTCCAGCATCAGCCTCCAGGTACACCCCACCAGCAACAGCCTCTATATACCCCAGCAGCAGCAGCCTCCACATATACTCCAGCAGCAGCCTCCACATATACCCAGCAGCAGCCTCCACATATACCCCAGCAGCAGCAGCCTCCACATATACTCCAGCATCAGCCTCCAGATACACCCCACCAGCAACAGCCTCTATATACCCCAGCAGCATCAGCCTCCACATATACTCCAGCAGCAGCCTCCACATATACCCCAGCAGCAGCCTCCACATACACCTCTGCAGCAGTCTCTATATACACCCCAGCAGCCTCTATATACACCCCAGCAGCAGCCTCTATATACACCCCAGCAGCCTCAATATACACCCCAGAAGCCTCTATATAAACCCCAGAAGCCTTTATATACACCCCATCAGCCTCTATATATACCCCAGTAGCCTCTATATACACCCCAGCAGCCTCTATATACACCCCAGAATACTATATACACCTCAGCAGCAGCAGCCTCTTTATACACCCCAGCAGCCTCTAAGTACACCAAAGCAGCTTCTATATACACCCCAACAGCCTCTATATACACCCAAGAAATCTCTATATACAAGTCAGCAGCCTCTATATATACCTTAGCAGCCTCTATATACACCACAGCAGCAGCAGCAGCCTCTATATACACCCCAGCAGCAGCCTCTATATACACCCCAGCAGCCTCTATATACACCCCAGAAGCCTCTATACACACCCCAGCAGCCTCTATATACACCCCAGCAGCCTTTATATATATCCCAGCAGCCACTATAAACACCCCAGCAGCCTCTATATACACCCCAGCAGCCTCTTTATACACCCCAGAAGCCTCTATATACACCCCAGCAGCAGCAGCCTCTGTATAAACCCCAGCAGCCTCTATATACACCCCAACAGCCTCTATATACCCCAGAAGCCACTATGCACAGCACAACATATTCAGCTTGTCTGCGCAGGCTCCCCGCCTGACCGGGGATGAACTGATTAGCGTGAGAAAGTTTCTGAACATTTTCCCACACTGTCAGCTCACCGTGGGTCAGGTGGGGAGTCAGCGCAGTCTAAGTTACGTCAGCGGTAGTCAATGAGGCTGTGCAGACTACCCGACTGACCCGCGGTGAACTGACAGCGTGGGAAAAAGTCCAGGAATTTTCCCACGCTAATCAGTTCATCCCCGGTCAGGCGACGAGCCTGCGCAGACATGATTTCATTCATTCTGCAGTGGTTTACATCCGGGCCGGTAGCATTAGGACCGGTCCCTGTTGTAAACTAGTTAACCCCTTGTGATGGATTGCAGCGGGGACCTGACTTTATGGCGGAGAGGTATGGATATTGTTGTTTTTTTATATTTTTTTGCTTACAGGAGAACAAGGGATTCAGTTGGATTGGCAACATAATAAATGTGGTCAAAAGCTTTGTGTAATTATTTCATTAAGAATTTTAATTAATGCGTGTATGTCTTTCTTAACCCTTTAATACTATAGGATTAATAATGGATAGTTGTCTTATTGACAGCGCTCCATTATTTACCCGGATTAATGTCACCTTTCAATAGCAAGGTGACATTAACCTCTTATTAACCTATGAGCCACCACTAAAGGCAATGGGAATAGAGAGGTTAAATGCCAGAAATGCGCATCTTATAGATGTGCCTTTTCTGGGGTGGCTGGGGCCAGATGTTTGTAGACAGGTGGTGGTCTATAACCATGGTCCCTCTCTAGGCTATTAATATCTGTCCTCAGTCACTGGCTTTCCCTCTCTGGCGGAGAAAATTGCTCAGGAGCCCAAGCAATTTTTCCGCGATTATAGCTTTTAATTTAACGCCTAGAGTTCCAAATTTTTCCTAACACAAACTAATAAATTTATTAAACACTGTCATATAAAGATCATTTTGATATGACATTGTTTACTATATGTAAACCATGTGTCATATCATGTCGGGTTCTGTAATGATTTTACAGAAACTGGCAATTGATTAAGCGACTATTATTCTATGTAGAACTCTATGAACTAGAAATATATAATATATTATAAGATATATATATATTATATATATATACTACCGGTCAAAAGTTTAGGGTCACTTAGAAATTTCCTTATTTTTGAAAGAAAAGCAGTTTTTTTCCAATGAAGCTAACATTAAATGATTCAGAAATACACTCTATACAGTGTTAACGTGGTAAATGACTATTCTAGTGGCAAACGTCTAGTTTGTAATGCAATATCTTCATAGGTGTATAGAGGCCCATTTCCAACAACCATCACTCCAGTGTACTTATGGTATTTTGTGTTTGCTAACTGTGTAAGAAGGCTAATAGATGGTTAAAATACCCTTTAAAACCATTGTGCAAGTATGTTAACACAGCTGAAAACATTTTGTTTGATTAGAGAAGCTATAAACCTGACCTTCCTTTGAGCTTGTTGAGAATCTGGAGCATTACATTTGTTGGTTCCATTAAACTCTCAAAATGGCCAAAAAAAAAGAACTTTCTTGTGAAACTCGACAGTCTATTATTGTTCTTAGAAATGAAGGCTATTCCATGCGAAAAATTACCAAGAAACTGAAGAATTCATACAATGGTGTGTGGTGCTCCCTTTAGAGGAGTGCACAAACAAGCTCTAACCAGAGAAGAAAGACAAGTGGGAGGCCCCGCTGCACAACTGAGCAACAAGACAAGTACATTAGAGTCTTTAGTTTGAAAAATTGACGCCTCACAGGTCCTCAACTGGCAGCTTCATTAAACAGTACACATTAAACACCAGTGTCAACATCTACAGTGAAGAGGCGATTCTCAACAAGAAAAAAACTGCTTTTCTTTCAAAAATAAGGAAATTTCTAAGTGACCCTAAACTTTTGACCGGTAGTGTATATACAGTACAGACCAAAAGTTTGGACACACCTTCTCATTCAAAGCTTTTTCTGTATTTTCATGACTATGAAAATTGTACATTCACACTGAAGGCATCAAAACATTTGGAGTTATATACTTAACAAAAAAGTGTGAAGCAACTGAAAATATGTCTTATAGTCTAGGTTCTTCAAAGTAGCCACATTTTGCTTTGATTACTGCTTTGCACACTCTTGGCATTATCTTGATGAGCTTCAAGAGATAGTCACCAGAAATGGTTTTCACTTCACAAGTGTGCCCTGTCAGGTTTAATAAGTGTGATTTCTTGCCTTATAACTGGGGTTGGGACCATCAGTTGTGTTGTGCAGAAGTCTGGTGAATACACAGCTGATAGTCCTACTGAATAGACTGTTAGAATTTGTATTATGGCAAGAAAAAAGCAGCTAAGTAAAGAAAAACGAGTGGCCATCATTACTTTAAGAAATGAAGGTCAGTCAGTCTGAAAAATTGGAAAAACTTTGAAAGTGTCCCCAAGTGCAGTTGCAAAAACCATCAGGCGTTATAAAGAAACTGGCTCACATGAGGACCGCCCCAGGAAAGGAAGACCAAGAGTCACCTCTGCTTCTGAGGATAAGTTTATCCGAGTCACCAGCCTCAGAAATCGCAGGTTAACAGCTGCTCACATTAGAGACCAGGTCAATGCCACATCTCTTCAACAACTGTTAAGATGAGACTTTGTGTAGCAGGCCTTCATGGTAAAATAGCTGCTAGGAAACCACTGCTAAGGACAGGCAACAAGCAGAAGAGACTTGTTTGGGCTAAAGAACATAAGGAATGGACATTAGACCAGTGGAAATCTGTGCTTGGTCTGCTGAGTCCAAATTTGCAAAAAGCCACCTTTTGCTTTGATGACTGCTTTGCACACTCTTGGCATTCTCTTGATGAGCTTCAATAGGTAATCACTGGAAATAGTCTTCCAACAATCTTGAAGGCGTTCCCAGAGATGCTTAGCACTTGTTGGCCCTTTTACCTTCACTCTGCGGTCCAGCTCTCCCAAAACCATCTCGATTGGGTTCAGGTCTGGTGACTGTGGAGGCCAGGTCATCTGGCGTAGCACCCCACAACTTTCCTTCTTGGTCAAATTGCCCTTACACAGCCTGGAGGTATGTTTGGGGTCATTATCCTGTTGAAAAATTAATGATGGTCCAACTAAACGCAAACCGGATGGAATAGCATGCCGCTGCAAGATGCTGTGGTAGTCATGCAGGTTCAGTATGCCTTCAATTTTGAATAAATCCCCAACAGTGTCACCAGCAAAGCACCCCCACACGATCACACCTCCTCCTCCATGCTTCACGGTGGGAACCAGGCATGTAGAGTCCATCCGTTTACCGTTTACCGTCTCACAAAGCCACGGTGGTTGGAACCAAAGATCTCAAATTTGGACTCATCAGACCAAAGCACAGATTTCCACTGGTCTTAAGTCCATTCCTTGTGTTCTTTAGCCCAAACAATTCTCTTCTTCTTTTTGCCTGTCCTTAGCAGTGGTTTCCTAGCAGCTATTTTACCATGAAGGCCTGCTGCACAAAGTCTCCTGTTAACTATTGTTGTAGAGATGTATCTGCTGCTAGAATTCTGTAGAAAACAAAAAACAAATATCCTAAAATAAAACAAAATAAAAAATATATTACAAAACATGCATGAAGTTGTAATAATAATAATAAGGGTATTTGGTAAACATAATTTTGATCAAAAGAATGTACAAGCCATCCCGCCACGTCAAGGCAACCCTTTGTGGGACAGTCCTACTCTAATATTAAAAACCTTTCCACTTGTCAAGTGATGTAAATGTGAACAAGGCAGAGGGACTGAACCACCAGTTGAAGCATAGGCCAGACAGGATGGATTTTTCAGCTCAAAAGCAGGGCGGTCACACCCTTATATGCACAAGATGCACTAAGAACTAAATGAAAAACTGGGTCTGAACTGAAAAAGTAAGTTGATGTGTATGCAAAATGTAAATGCATATCAAACACATGACCATTAAACAGAGAAAACAAAAAACAGAAACAAATATCCTAAAATAAAACAAAATAAAAAATATATTGCAAAACATGCATGAAGTTGTAATAATAATAATAAGGGTATTTGGTAAACATAATTTTGATCAAAAGAATGTACAAGCCATCCCGCCACGTCAAGGCAACCCTTTGGGACAGTCCTACTCTAATATTAAAAATCTTTCCACTTGTCAAGTGACGTAAATGTGAACAAGGCAGAGGGACTGAACCACCAGTTGAAGCATAGGCCAGACAGATGGATTTTTCAGCTCAAAAGCAGGGCGGTCACACCCTTATATGCACAAGATGCACTAAGAACTAAATGAAAAACTGGTCTGAACTGAAAAAGTAAGTTGATGTGTATGCAAAATGTAAATGCATATCAAACACATGACCATTAAACAGAGAAACAAAAAACAAGAAAAAATATCCTAAATAAAACAAAATAAAAAATATATTGCAAAACATGCATGAAGTTGTAATAATAATATAATAATAAGGGTATTTGGTAAACATAATTTTGATCAAAAGAATGTACAAGCCATCCCGCCACGTCAAGGCAACCCTTTGTGGGACAGTCCTACTCTAATATAAAAACCTTTCCACTTGTCAAGTGACGTAAATGTGAACAAGGCAGAGGGACTGAACCCACCAGTTGAAGCATAGGCCAGACAGGATGGATTTTTCAGCTCAAAAGCAGGGCGGTCACACCCTTATATGCACAAGATGCACTAAGAACTAAATGATAAACTGGGTCTGAACTAAAAAAGTAAGTTGATGTGTATGCAAAATGTAAATGCATATCAAACACATGACCATTAAACAGAGAAAACAAAAAACAAGAAACAAATATCCTAAAATAAAACAAAATAAAAAATATATTGCAAAACATGCATGAAGTTGTAATAATAATAATAAGGGTATTTGGTAAACATAATTTTGATCAAAAGAATGTACAAGCCATCCCGCCACGTCAAGGCAACCCTTTGTGGGACAGTCCTACTCTAATATTAAAAACCTTTCCACTTGTCAAGTGACGTAAATGTGAACAAGGCAGAGGACTGAACCCACCAGTTGAAGCATAGGTCAGACAGGATGGATTTTTCAGCTCAAAAGCAGGGCGGTCACACCCTTATATGCACAAGATGAACTAAGAACTAAATGAAAAACTGGGTCTGAACTGAAAAAGTAAGTTGATGTGTATGGAAAATGTAAATGCATATCAAACACATGACCATTAAACAGAGAAAACAAAAAAACAAGAAACAAATATCCTTGTTTTTTGTTTTCTCTGTTTAATGGTCATGTGATTGATATGCATTTACATTTTGCAAACACATCAACTTACTTTTTCAGTTCAGACCCAGTTTTTCATTTAGTTCTTAGTGCATTTTGTGCATATAAGGGTGTGACCGCCCTGCTTTTGAGCTGAAAAATCCATCCTGTCTGGCCTATGCTTCAACTGGTGGGTTCAGTCTCTCTGCCTTGTTCATATTTACGTCACTTGACAAGCGGAAAGGTTTTTAATATTAGAGTAGGACTGTCCCACAAAGGGCTGCCTTGACGTGGCGGGATGGCTTGTACATTCTTTTGATCAAAATTATGTTTACCAAATACCCTTATTATTATATTATTACAACTTCATGCATGTTTTGCAATATATTTTTTATTTTGTTTTATTTTAGGATATTTGTTTCTTGTTTTTTGTTTTCTCTGTTTAATGGTCATGTGTTTGATATGCATTTACATTTTGCATACACATCAACTTACTTTTTCAGTTCAGACCCAGTTTTTCATTTAGTTCTTAGTGCATCTTGTGCATATAAGGGTGTGACCGCCCTGCTTTTGAGCTGAAAAATCCATCCTGTCTGGCCTATGCTTCAACTGGTGGGTTCAGTCCCTCTGCCTTGTTCACATTTACGTCACTTGACAAGTGGAAAGGTTTTTAATATTAGAGTAGGACTGTCCCACAAAGGGTTGCCTTGACGTGGCGGGATGGCTTGTACATTCTTTTGATCAAAATTATGTTTACCAAATACCCTTATTATTATTATTACAACTTCATGCATGTTTTGCAATATATTTTTTATTTTGTTTTATTTTAGGATATTTGTTTCTTGTTTTTTGTTTTCTCTGTTTAATGGTCATGTGTTTGATATGCATTTACATTTTGCATACACATCAACTTACTTTTTCAGTTCAGACCCAGTTTTTCTGCTAGAATTCTGTGTGGCATTTACCTGGTCTCTAATCTGAGCTGCTGTAAACCTGCGATTTCTGAGGCTGGTGACTCTGATAAACTTATCCTCAGAAGCAGAGGTGACTCTTGGTCTTCCTTTCCTGGGGCGGTCCTCATGTGAGCCAGTTTCTTTGTAGTGCTTGATGGTTTTTGCAACTGCACTAGGGGACACTTTCAAAGTTTTCCCAATTTTTTGGACTGACTGACCTTCATTTCTTACAGTAATGATGGCCACTCGTTTTTCTTTACTTAGCTGCTTTTTTCTTGCCATAATACAAATTCTAACAGTCTATTCAGTAGGACTATCAGCTGTGTATCCACCAGACTTCTGCACAACACAACTGATAGTCCCAACCCCATTTATAAGGCAAGAAATCCCACTTATTAAACCTGACAGGGCACACCTGTGAAGTGAAAACCATTTCTGGTGACTACCTCTTGAAGCTCATCAAGAGAATGCCAAGAGTGTGCAAAGCAGTCATCAAAGCAAAAGGTGGCTACTTTGAAGAACCTAGAATATAAGACATATTTTGAGTTGTTACACACTTTTTGTTAAGTATATAATTCCACATGTGTTAATTCATAGTTTTGATGCCTTCAGTGTGAATGTACAATTTTCATAGTCATGAAAATACAGAAAAATCTTTAAATGAGAATGTGTGTCCAAACTTTTTGTCTGTACTGTATGTATTCTATGTGTATATATCTGTTCTTTCGATTCTTTATTAAACATGTCAGTGTGATTTTACAGTATACTGTACTGAATTGCTGGCTTTTCTAAAGGGCACCGGCACGTATTTTTCGCAATTTACACGAGTGGTCCATGTGTAATCCATATTTTTCTCGCCCCCATAGACTTGCATTGGCGTATTACGGGCGTAATACAGTGAAAATCGCAGCATGCTGCAATTTTCTCAGCCTGTATAATACGGCCGAGAAAAATTGGCTGATGGGAGCTGCCCCATAGTATAACATTGATCCGAGTGAAATGAGTTTTTTTTTCTCGTATAGCAGTCGTTGGTATTTCTCGCTAGTGTGACTCCGGCCTAATACAATCTTCTGTATACTCGTACACTCACAATATATTATGTGGCTTTTTACAGCACTTAGAATGGAGAATTTCCTTCAAGCATAAATATCATTCATATGGAGTATGTACTGTATAAAGCAAAGAATTAACAGAATTGGCACTCCTGTTTTCTGCACGAAGCAATGAAGGTCAAGCAGAGCTTATTTTCTGCAGTACCCTAATGCATTTGGAATAAAATATAGATAAACTTCCATTTCTGTGGTTTGCAGTGTATGCCGCCTGTTCCTTTGAAAAATATGCTGCTGTATCAACTGAAGAAAACGAGCCTATCTAAATGTGAATTTTTGCTGAATCTGTATCTACTTTTGCAAGATGCTAGAGGAGCACAATAACAAATTCATTACTAAATATATTTACAACCTTTGTGCTCCGCACTGACAGTTTGTTAATCTTTTGCTAATGCTTGTTGTGCTGCATGTTAAGTACTCGATTTGCAAAACATGAAGTCAAGTAGGTTTACCAGACATGCCATAGTAATATACATTTATATAATAGGATTGAAAAGTGAACATTTACTGTGACCCCAGGGAACCTTGTACACATAGAGAACATAAAAACACAGTCTTGTGGTCTAATTTTAAGCACAATGGTACTTGGGTTGTCAATTTTTTCCATGCCCATGATTCAAAACATTATATTTTAATGAATATTTTATGCTCCCACGACACATAACCTTCTCTGGTTATGTTCAACTAATAGCACTTAGCAAAAGTACTTTTTATGTACCAATTGGTAAGTATTAATGGAAGGGTTTTAGATAACTCTGCCTCTGACAAACAGGATACAAAAGATTTAGAAATCCAATGCACAGCTGAAAATATTCCAAAACTGCTGACCATGTGCTCAAAACTAAATTGACAGATATATCTAGAAATAGATGAAATCTTTAAACTTTATTCCATTTGAGTTAGAAAATCAAAATGTCCACGTTAGAAAACACTTTTCTGGTGCTGGTGGCATAAATGGAATAAGATTTGAAGATTTTTTTTATTTTTGGATGTGCTTATCCATTTCCTTCTGTTCACACACATCACACATACATACAATACACACACCACTCATACACCACACACATATACACACACCACACACACATACACACACATCACACATACACACCGCACACCACATACACACATCACACACACCAGACACACACACATGCACACCATGTTACTAGATGAAAATAAAGCATAATTAGTCATTAAACAAATTGTGTACCTATCTAATAAACATTATTTTGTTAATCAATAGCTATTCGAGAAGGGAAAATGTATTCTAGTGGAATCGAATTTTACTTACATTTTACAAAAATCAGCATTCTGGAAAATATGACTTATTTTTTGTAATTAGACTCATGTAAACTCAGCAAAATGTCTGTCAACTCCAGCTACCATTTTGCTGTACTATTGAAGGCAAAAGGTTAGAAAAAATGCTTGCTCACTTCACTGCTCACCTCTCCAGCCATCCCGCTGCTCCATTTCAGATGTCGTATCTTCAGCCTGGTATTCAGTTTAGACTGGGCATTCCAGAACAAGGCTCCGGAGTTCACTGCACATGGCCTATGGGGCTTGCTCATGATTGGATGCCTTAGCCTAGAGTAAACTCCGAGATGCAACACAACAGAGGTGCAGAGAACCAGAAAGAAGTCAGGAAACATCGAAAGCAGTAAGAAGTAAGCGGAAGGTGAGTATTAGTATTTGTCTTAATTTTATTATGCTCACAGGTCTGGAGAGTCCCCAAAGCATAATCAGGCCCATTACATTCGAATTTCCTAGCAAAATTCAATTTCAAATTTTGTCTGATTCATTTATCTTTAATTAGCAATTCACTTCATATATGCAAATATTTAAAAACAAGGATCAGACAAAATATTTCAATAAGTCTTTGCACATTTGTGGTATATTTCTTGGTTTATGGATATCATTTATTACAATAATGTAAGGTTCGAAACACATCGTGCAGTCTATACGTCCACATGTTGCAATTTTGCTGCATTTTTTTTTGCAGGCAAGTCCTACTCTTTAGGCAGTAAAAAAGCTGCTTACAAAAAGCAGGTTTTGCTGCTTTTTGCTGTTTTTTTGGTGCGTTTTTGCAGTGTTGTTTTTCGGCAGATAATATAAGTCATTTATCTGCAGTGCAGGATTAACAAAGACAGTTTTATTCTCCAAAAAGGCAGAATAAAGTATTAAAAAATCAGCAAAATGAATGGCTGAGTTTTTAGAGCATTTTTGTACTTTCTCTTTGCTTCCAATGGTAAAAAACAGTGCAAAAATACTGCAAAACCACTGATAGAAGTGACGGGCTGCAGTTTTCATAAACACAGATGCTTTTCAATTCAGTCAAGAAAAAAAACACAATCGTGTGAATTAGATTGCGGAAATTAAATTAATTTTGCATAAAATAACACAGTAAAAAAAGCTGCAAAAACGTGGACATAGCCTAAAAGACACTATTAGGATTCTCAGTAAGGTTTCCTGGAGCCATTTTTCCATATGACAATGCCAGGCTGCATATTGCTTTTTCCTACCATTATCAACCTGAGTGGCCTAGATGCAGGGCCGTGTCAGCACCCGGCCTACCCGGGCAAGTGCCGGGGCCCTGAGCAGGCGGGGGGCCCACTCGCCGTCAGGCACCCCGGCACCAGTTAGCGGATGAGAGCAGTATTAGCGCCGCCACTGGGCCCCCGCTTGCTCAGGGCCCGGCAGCAGCCGGCGAAATACTTATCTCTCCCCGTGCCTCCGCAGCACCAGGCTCCAGGGGGGCCTGCAGGGCGCCCGTGCTTCCTCTCACAGCAGTGCCGCTGAATGATGTCATCATTCAGCTGCCTGCTGTGGCAGAGAGTAAGCGTGGGCGCCGGACGGGTGAGATGTGTGGTGTATGTGTCTGTGTCTGTGTGTGTGTCTGTGTGTATCAGTGTGTGTGTATGTAGTGCTTTGTGTGTGTGTATGTGAGAGAGTGCTGCGGTGCTGTCTGTGTGTGGTGCTGTATGTGTGATGGTGGTGAGGGGAGTCAGTGATGGTGGTGAGGAGGCAATGATGATGATGTGGAGACAATGATGATGGGGAGGCAATGATGATGTTGATGGGGAGGCAATGATGATGATGATGGGGAGACAAAGATGATGATGATGGGGAGGCAATGATGATGATGGGGAGACAATGATGATGATAATGGGTAATCTTTCCACAGCGCCCTTTCCTGAGCCGTAACAGTGCAGAACGCAGCACAGTGCAGAGGACAGCTCAATATTTTGTGTGGAGCATTATATGGGAACCAGTATCCTGTTGGAGCCTTATTTGGGGTCCAATATTATTTATGGATCATTATATTTGACCCATAATACTGTATGGAGGACTATGTGGTGCCCATAATATTGTATGGAGGACTGTACTGTCCAGTCTGTACTGTGCTCTGTGAAGATTTGGCGGTTTTTGAGCTATTGTACAATTTACAATAGATATCACTCATGTAATGTAAGAAGAGAAGTGTTTGGCATTGTACTAAACCCATATTTCTCTGCAGTATCTGTGCATCATGAATCGTGGTCTGTGTAACAGGGGCCCACTGAGACTCTTTCGCCCGGGGCCCATAAAAACCTGGAGCCGGCCCTGCCTAGACGTGCTACCATGGCTTACAGCATTGCCGGACTTGTCTCCCATTCTGAACCTCTGGGACATTACTGTTCAGTATTCTTGATGAATTGCATGCTCATGTACATGCAGTGTGGAAGAACACTCCTGTGACAATTATTTAATAATGCCGAGGTTTATAAGTGTGTGTATTTCTGCACCACTTGGGTGTTGATACTCACTACTGAAATAATTGAGGTGTTTTAAATATTTGATTCTAATTTATTCATCACTTACATATCATTAACATATCTACATACTCTGTGATTTCCAGAATTCCACATCTTTTCCTTCTGTTCTTCCTTCCTTTTGTCGTCTGCTCTTAAGCTTATATTTTAGTTATACAGTGCAGAAGAGCATGTGTGGCCAATATGTTAGGTTAATAGATGCAGAGTATGTAAGGTGCAAAAAATACCAGCAGATGTTGATGTTCCCATTTATACAGAGTATATGAGGTTAACGTTCCTTTATAGACATTTTTGTTTACCCTTGACTTGCATGCTGTGCATATGCTGACAGGATTTTGTGTTTTAAGCATGGTTTTAAGGGTAGAAAGTAATACACATAGGTACTTGCTAACTTTTGAAACAGCTGGTACTGCTTTTATGAAACAAAAACAACATTCCTGCAGTCATAAACTAATTAATCTAATAAACAATTCAATTATGAAAGATATATTTAAAACGAGCCATTAAAATTAATTGGGTGTGGTGGAATTTTTTAATTCCTTCTACTCCACTTTTTTGTGTTATTAAAACCTCTTTAATTGTTTTCTTTTTCAGGCATAAACTAAATATAAAATTTGAGCCAATTTTCTTTTATTTTGCTCTTATGCCTACAGTTTTGGTTGACTAAGTATGGACTGAGGACTGAGTTATTGAATATGTGTGATGACCAATATGGGACACTTTACTGTAGGTAGATGCACTGAGATAGATGTAAAAAGGATACCAGGGGGCATCATGAGAAGTATGTTATACAAATATCTAGACACTGCCCTATTTTTTTCTAAAAATATGTATAACAGATGCCTAGTTAAGTTTTGCATGATCTAGAAGACTAAATGGTAGAACACTTTAATATATACCCTTACCTCTAAGGAATGTCTGCACCACATAGTGCCAAAAAAAGGTCTCCCTTAAAGTTCCTGGTCCTCACTGAAGTATTTGCAACCTTCATGTACTGAACCATGTTCTTGCTCTAAATCTAAAACCTCCAAGCTTAATAAACAGTCTTGTTACTGAAGTCCACTCAAACCCTTAAAATCCTTGCTTGATCTCCTCTCTATCTGCTCTAGTTATGTTATGTACTAGACCTTTTCCTATAAAGAGGCCAAACTTGTCATGAGCATCTATTGCACTTATAATTTGGCCTGTGACTTTATTTGTCTCTACATTAGTTGCCTTGTGCTCGTGGATAAAGGTTTATCCAGTCTTGAACTACTTGAAACCAATTGTATATATTGCTGCCTTGGATCTAGTTTTTGAAATTATTTATAAATCTACACTGTCATGACAGTCTGTTTTTGCTTCATTTAGCAGCACCTCTGTCAGCACAATAGCGATTGTTGGTGTTGGTCAAAACCCTGCTCATGATCACTCCTCATAGAATACCCATAATCTCATGCGGTAGGTTGTCTGGCATGATGCCCATAATTGTATACCACTCTATTCAGTTACCCCATCTCATTACATTACACACAAAGATCAGTCTCCTAAATACAGTGGTTACGGAAAGTATGCAGACCCCTTTAAATTTTTCACTCTTTGTTTCATTGCAGTCACTTGGTAATTCAAAAAAGTTAATTTTTTTCTCATGAATGTGCACTCTGCACCCCATATTGACTGACAAAAAACAGAAATGTAGATATTAGGGTTTGTGGAACGCACCAAATATATGAGGTAAAGAGGTGCGTTCGCAGCCCGGGGTCCATCGTGCAGGCGGAGCCTGCTGCTAGTAAAATGGCGCAAGAGCCGCTAGAAGGAGTGCTGCAGCGCTATATGGCCATGTGTGCGAACTCACTTAACACAACTGAGTCGCAAAATAAACACGCTAGGGCGCTGTCTAGCATTGAAAGCGAACCCTGTTACATCACAGAGCCGCTGAGACAAAGTACTGTGTCCTGACAGGCATCCAGGTACACAGTTAAGTGCTAAGCGAACATAGAATGTGATCATGCGCTAATGTCCTCGCGGGAGTCACCCGCAATCTATGGCATCTGAACGCCAGGCCCTGAATACGGCAATCAAACTCCTCACCGGTTATGCCGGTAATCTAGGGCATCTAGGACACTGACCCTGACCAGCTAGCATACCAAACTCCTCACCGATTAAGTCGGTATTCTAGGGGCTTATTTCAGCCGGGCCCTAACCACACACATGCATGACCACACTGGCGCAAAGCATATAATGGTTGATATTAGCGCATGGCGGCCCAGCCATGCCACCCTTTTATAGCAACAGCTACAGGACCTGCCAGAAACAAGGACCAATGAGAAACTCTTCCAAAACACATGCAGTTTCAGGACCTTCCTGGCAGACCAATAGAAGCTGCTGCAGTACCTGAAAATGTGACCCCTGATCTCCAATGAGAGATCTTACCCTGGGCATGCTCAGAAGGGAAACGCATGACTTCGTCCCAAAGACGTCTGCTCCAGCACTGGCTATAATAGTAGATCCAGGAGAGGCAGCAGTAAGTCTCTGCACAGTACTGGAATGGGCAAGACGTTGGGATCGACGTCTCTGCTGAGCAGGCTCCACCGCGGCCAGAGACGAATGCGGGACTGGTTTGAGACTCCCCTTGTGCAGCAGCGGGAACTCAAACCCTAACAGTAGATATTTTGCAAATTTAATAAAAAAGAAAAACTGAAATATCACACGGTCATAAGTATTCAGACCCTTTGCTTAGTATAGAGCAGAAGCCTTTTGAGCTAGTACAGCCATAAGTCTTCTTGGGAATGATGCAACAAATTTTTCACACTTGGATTTGGGGATCATCTGCCATTCTTCCTTGCACATCCTTTCCAGTTACATCAGGTTGGATGGTGAACGTTGGTGGACAGCCATTTTCTGGTCTCTCCAGAGATGCTAATTGGGTTTAGATCAGTGCTCTGGCTGGGCCAGTCAAGAATAGTCACAGAGTTGTTCTGAAGCCATTCCTTTGTTATTTTAACTGTGTGCTTAGGGTCATTGTCTTGTTGGAAGGTGAACCTTCAGCCAAGTCTGATGCCCAGAGCACTCTGGAAAAGGTTTTCATCCAGGATATCTCTGTACTTGGCAGCATTCATGTTTCCTTCAATTGCAACCAGTCGTCCTTTCCCTGCAGCTGAAAAACACTCCCATAGCATGATGATGCCACCACCATGTTTCACTGTTGGGATTGTGTTGGGCAGGTGATGAGCAGTGCATGGTTTTCTCCACAAATACCGCTTAGAATTATCACCAAAAAGTTCTAGCTACATCTCATCAGACCAGAGAATCCTGTTTCTCATAGTATGTGAGTCCTTATGTGTTTTTTAACAAACTCTACAGCTTTGGCAAAAATTAAGAGACCACAGCACAGTTTTATAAAAATCAGCATCTCTACATGTCTGACAGCCATTCCATTCCAGTGTCAGTTGAATTCCAACCAGAGTACATCTCATTCTACTTAATGTGCTTCAGATTAGGTGATCACCTGAACCAAATCTTATTTAGCGAAGGAAAGTATAAAAAACATTGCTGCTGTGGTGTGCACAATTCTCTTGCAATAGGACAAGCTGGATGGCAAAACAAGTGCTAGTAATATCCCAAAAGTAATAGGAATGAAAAAATAACTTTTAACCATGCCAAAGGAGTTGAAAAGAAAAGTTTTGAGTGAGGAAAAGAAGGGCTCAATTCTGACTTTACTAGCAGATTGATACAGTGAGTGCCATGTTACCTCCATCCTTAAAATTTCTAAGACAGCAGTCCATTACAAGGTCAAGCAGAAGACATTGGGGACAACAAAGCTACAGATCGGCAGATGGTAAAAACGACTCTCGACTGACCGGATGACCATCATCTTATTCGAGCAACCACAAGCTGACATCAAGTGACCTACAAAAGGAATGGCAAATGGCAGCTGGGGTGAAGTGCACAGCAAGAACAGTTCGTAACAGGCTCCTAGAAGCAGGGAACAAGTCATGTAAAGCTAGAAAAAAGCCTTTCATCAATGAGAAGCAAAGGAGATCCAGGCTGAAGTTTGCCAAAGACCATAAGGAAAGGACCATAGAGGACTGGAGTAAGGAAATCTTCTCTGATGAGTCTAATTTTCAACTTTGCCCAACACCTGGTCGTCTAATAATTAGACGGAGACCTGGGGAGGCATACAAGCCACAGTGTCTTGCACCCACTGTGAAATTTGGTGGAGGATTGGTGATGACCTGGGGATGCTTCAGCAAGGCTGGAATTGGGCAGGTTAGTCTTTGCAAAGGATTTTTGAATCAAGCCGCATACAAGGTTATCCTGGAAAACAGTTGATTCATTCTGCTGAGGTAATGTTCCCAAACTCTGAGGACTGTTTTTCCCAGCAGCACAATGCACCATGCCACACAGCTAGGTCAATCAATATGTTGCCTCCATCCTTAAAATTTCTAAGACAGCAGTCCATTACAAGGTCAAGCAGAAGACATTGGGGACAACAAAGCTACAGATCGGCAGATGATAAAAACGACTCTCGACTGACCGGGATGACCATCATCTTATTCGAGCAACCACAAGCTGACATCAAGTGACCTACAAAAGGAATGGCAAATGGCAGCTGGGGTGAAGTGTACAGCAAGAACAGTTCGTAACAGGCTCCTAGAGGCAGGGAACAAGTCATGTAAAGCTAGAAAAAGCCTTTCATCAATGAGAAGCAAAGGAGATCCAGGTTGAAGTTTGCCAAAGACCATAAGGAAAGGACCATAGAGGACTGGAGTAAGGAAATCTTCTCTGATGAGTCTAATTTTCAACTTTGCCCAACACCTGGTCGTCTAATAATTAGATGGAGACCTGGGGAGGCATACAAGCCACAGTGTCTTGCACCCACTGTGAAATTTGGTGGAGGATTGGTGATGATCTGGGGATGCTTCAGCAAGGCTGGAATTGGGCAGGTTAGTCTTTGCAAAGGATTTTTGAATCAAGCCGCATACAAGGTTATCCTGGAAAACAGTTGATTCCTTCTGCTGAGGCAATGTATCCAAACTCTGAGGACTGTTTTTTCCAGCAGCACAATGCACCATGCCACACAGCTAGGTCAATAAATATGTGAATGAAGGACTACCACATCAAATCCCTGTCATGGCCAGCCCAATCTCCATGAATGATAGAAAAACACGGCACTCAAAAGTAGAGTTTTGTGGTGCACAAGTAGGGTATCCAGCCCAATACTAATAATAAACATAAACTTGGCACTCAATGAAGAAAAAAAAGGAGAGAATTATTTCTGCTGTGGTTTCTTTTATTGTCATCCAAAATAGATGTGAAGTGGTTGTTAAACGTTTTCGGCCTAAACACAATTGGCCTCCATCAGAACCTTATTTTAACAGAAGCTGAAAAATAACAGATATGAACACGTCATAATGTTTCTGTGGATGCAATAAAATAATAATAATAAAAGAAAAGAAAAAACGGTGCAGAACAACGAATTTGCACAAACAATATAAGCTAACAGAAAGAAAAAGAAAAAGAAAAATTATCTAGCCACATTAATCCAGGTGTGACATACAAGGTACATAAAGATAATATATATATAATATATAATATATATATATATATATATATATATATATATATATATGCATACTATATATATATATATATATATATATATATATATATATATAGTATGCATATATATATATATATATATATATATATATTATCTTTATGTACCTTGTATGTCACACCTGGATTAATGTGGCTAGATAATTTTTCAGAAACATTATGACGTGTTCATATCTGTTATTTTTCAGCCCAATCTCCAGACCTGAACTCCATTGAAAACCTCTGGAATGTAATCAAGAGGAAGATGGATAGTCACAAGCCATCAAACAAAGAACCTCTTAAATTTTTGAACCAAGAGTGGCATAAGGTCACCCAAAAGCAGTCTGAAAGGCTGGTGGAAATATGCCAAGATGCAAGAAAGCAGTGATTAAAAACCATGGTTATCCCACAAAATATGGATTTCTGAACTCCTCCTGAGTTAAAACATTAGTATTGTTGTTTCTAAATGATTTTTAACTTGTTTTCTTAGTATTATTTGAGGTCTGCAAGCGCTGCGATTTTTTGTTATTTTGACTATTTCTCTTTTTGAAAATAAATGCAAAATGTATTGCTTGGAAATTCATAGACGTGTTGTCTGTAGTTTATAGAATAAAAGAGCAATTTACATGTTCCTCAAAAATCTATACATATAAAAATGAGTGTATGTGTGTGTGTATCAGCCACGCCCACTTCAATGTGTGTATATGTGTGTTTATCAGCCATGCCCACTTTTACATAGCCCCACCCAATCACTAAGCATCTTTCATTTCACTAGAGCTGTTTAAAAGAAGCTGAGCTGTGACTGGTTGCTATGAGCAACAGTTTTCCCACTCCACAACACCTCAGCAGACACTGACCGGGTGGGAGAAATCTAGCATCCCCGGGAACATAAGCTCCCATCCATTGCCTGCCCCCAGAAAGGAGCAGAGAGCACATGACAGAAATGAATCACCCCCTCCTCTATTACTGCTGCACTCTATTGTTACCGGCATAGAAAATCGCATCATCAGCGGCCGCACACAGAGCTGCACTGCCATGTTACATAACAGCACATTTACATTAAATCCGTGCTCAGCGCCACCCAGCTCTGCACTAAGGGATGGAGGATGTGTGATGAGTATATGGGCACGGGACTATGGGATGGAGGATATGTATGATGGGTATGTGGGCACTGGACTATGGGATAGAGGATATGTATGATGGGTATATGGGAACTGGACTATGGTATGGAGAATATGTATGATGGGTATATGGGGACGGGGCTATGGGATGAAGGATATGTATGATTGGTTTATGGGCACGGGACTATGGGAGGAGGATGTGTGATGGGTACATGGGCACAGGACTATGGGATGAAGGATATGTATGATTGGTGTATGGGCACGGGACTATGGAATGGAGGATATGTATGATGGGTATATGGGTATGGGACTATGGAATGGAGGATATGCATGATGGGTATATGGGCACGGGACTATGGGATGGAGCATGTGTATGATGGGTATATGGGCATGGGACTATGGGATGGAGGATGTGTGATGGGTGTTTGGGCACTGGACTATGGGATGGAGAATATGTATGATGGGTATATGGGGATGGAACTATGAGATGGAGGATATGTATGATGGGTATATGGGCATGGGACTTTGGGATGGAGGATATGTATGATGGGTGTATGGACATGAGAGTATGGGATGGAGGATGTGTATGACGGGTATATGGGCACTGGATTATGGGATGAAGAATGTGTGATGGGTTTATGGGCACTGAACTATGGGATTGATGATTTTTGATGGGCATATGGGCACTGGACTATGGGATGGAGGATAATCATTATAATTTGTTATAACTAACCACAGTTAGTTACTATGCGAAAAAAATCAGACAAACTGAAAATTTTGCAGTGGTCTCTTAATTTTTGCCAGAGCTGTATGCAGGTTTTCTTATGTCTTGCACTAAGGAGAGGGTCCGGTAGGACCACTCTGCCATAAAGGCCCGACTGGTGGAAGGCTGCAATGATAGTTGACTTTTTGGCACTTTCTCCCATCTAACTACTGCATGTGTGGAGCTCAACCACAGTGACCTTGGGGTTCTTCTCTACCTCTCTCACCAAGGTTCTTCTCCCTTGATTGCTCAGTTTGGACGGCCACGTCTAGGAAGACTTCTGGTGGTCCCAGACTTCTTCCATTTAAGGATTGTGGAGGCCACTGTGCTTTTAGGAACCTTGAGTACTGCAGAAATTATTTTGTAACCTTGATCAGATCTGTGTCTTGCCACAATTCTTTCTCTGAGCTCCTTGGCCAGTTTCTTTGACCTCATGATTCTCATTTGGTATGACATGCACTGTGAGCTGTAAGGTCATATATAGACAGGTACGTGCCTTTACAAATCAAGTCCTATCAGTTTAATTAAACACAGCTGGACTCCAATGAAGGAGTAGAACCATCTCAAGGAGGATCACAAGGGACAGCATGTGTCTTAAATATGCGTGTCTGGGCAAAGGATCTGAATGCTTATGACCATGTGATATATCAGTTTTTATTTTTTTGTAGAAACATTTCTGTTTTTTTCAGTAATATGGGGTGCAGAGTGTACATTAATGATAAAAATGAACTATTTTGAATTTACCAAATGGCTGCAATGAAACAGAGGGAAAACTTTAAAAGGGTATGAATACTTTCCATATCCACTGTATTTCTAATGTGGAGCTCTACTTCACACTTAGGAATCATCTTTCAAACTCTTCGGTTATAGGGGACTTGTTGCTACTAACAAATAAAAATGTCCTTGCTTTCCTAAAGATGGCTTCCATTATGCTTATGGGATAGTCTCCTCCACTTTTGGATAGCTGTCACAATCGCCAACTATGATTTTCCATTTTCCTATCAAAAACCTAGGGTAATGAATATTAATATGGCGTGCTTTTCAAACCCAGTACTCATGGCCCATGCACTTGCCTGGCACAATTTCTACCAGTTTTTGCAATGGTCGAGTTTTACTCCTACTGAGGTTTATACTTTTGTTACACTAAAGGGGGCATGAGGTATTTTATTGAGCTTATACGACAATGACCCATGAGCCAGTCTTTTCAGCTGCCAACTCATAGCATTTTATCTTTCAGGACACAGTGCAAAACATTCATCTTATACTTGTGGTACCTTAAACTTCATATTTGCTTTACAGCGTGAGGTATTTCTTAATTTTATTTCCTTGCTAACTACAATCAGTAGCAGAATAGGTCTCAAGATTTTCATGTGTTAGCCAGAGCAGAAAGCATGTATACCCACCTGTGTATTACAGAAATGCTCATTAATTACTAAGTTAATTATATGCCAGCCTTCATCACAGCAAATATAGCTGAAGCCAAAGTGGACAATTCCTGAAACATTGGAGGACAAGGGTATTTTCTAACCAGAATCCTTAATTTATAGTGTATATAAATCATAGGAATAAATCATAGAGTCTTTGATTTTTTTTGGATAACATTTTGCATAATTAATAACCCTGAATGAGTCTGAGCCAGAAAAAAAATGCTTTTGTAGCACTAAATTGCAAGCATAAGATAAAAGCAGAGGCTCATCAGTTGAAAAATGCATAAAATTCAAGGTGACCTTGCACAATAATGCATAACATGGTGATAGGAACTTAAATTAGGATTGAGACTCAAATCATAAAAAAATGGCCGTATCTGTACAGTATATTTGCAAATCTGATGCTCAGGCAATTGCTTAAAAAGAACATCTAACCAGTCTGGAGATGGCTTTTTATGTAAGAAAAGAATTGGCAGCCTCATACTGATGAACTTTCTTAATAACACTTATTAAAAAAAGAGGTCCCAAGTGTCCCTAACGCTCCCCTAAATGACTCAACTTTCTAGCGAAAGTTGGGTTTGAACTTACACATTGTGGGATTTCATCATGCGGAGTTGAATACCACAAGCCTTTACAGTCATTCTCTCTGCAAATGTGCAGAACGTGAAATCTCGCTCAATCTCAATGCTGCCACGTACTTTACTAAGATGTCACCAAACGTACACATCAGTACAGTGGTGACACTTTCAATAACAGCTTAGTAAAGAACCTGACAGCACTGGGTTGGTGTAAAGAGCAGGATCTCACAAGATCTTGTTATGTTACAATGAAGTGTTGTGGGATCCACTATTTATGGGGATATTCCTCATCCCAGAAGAGTGAACTGACTTTTGCTAGAAATTTGGGTCCTTTTGGGGGACATTTAGGACCTTTTTTGTTAATAGGTTTTATTTAGAAATTCTTCAGTCTGAGGCTGCCCACACACTTTTTAATACATAAAGGGCAGCCCAGACTAAAGATAGATGCTCTTTAATTTTGGTATTTATGTTTTTTATACATTCACAAATATCGTAAAATTTCTGCTTTTTTTCTAAATTAATTTTTAATAAATGTGACAATATGAATTATTACCATATGCGTTATATCTTCTGTATTAGTTTCTCAAAATTGATAGTAATGCTTCACCTTAAGCTTCAAATCAAGCAACCAATATGGCAGCACATCACGTTAGAAAAATTACTGCTGGCAACAAATTAGAAAAAAATGGCAGTATTGCTATTTACTGCTGCTCTAAATTTCCATTTACAAATTTTGAATTGAAATGCATTTTAAACTTTTTTTTAGGCTAGCAAGATGCAATGTGAACTATAATATTTTTCTTTATTTTCATTGCTTTCACTGTCATTGTCATCCTAATTATTCTTTACGTCCCAGTACCTTTCTATATATAATAGCATCAATATCAGTTGCAAAGAATTGTGATGATGTTATTAGTAATACACAGTAATAATAATAATTGGAACAGTATGTAATAACAGTAAATAAAAACAAGTAAAACAACAAAGCATTCTTATTTCCTAAAGTAGATCTCACATGCTCCATTTTGGTAGAAAGCTCAGTTGCTTGCTGGACTTCCATTATTGATACAGTCTTGTGAATATAAACATGAACTCACGGTCCAATACCCAGTGGAAATCCAACATCAGACACAGCACAGCATGTGCAGGAGTCACATCCTGGAATTCAGTTGGGCTCAGAGGCGTGCATTGTCCTTGAAACATAATTGCAATGTACTAAAGTACATTTTGAAATCTGACTCAATTAAAAGGCATTATACTAGAGAGTGGGCTACAACATTTATCCCTGTATAACCTTGCTAAAAAGCATTTTACATTTCTAATAGAAAAGGAAATATAAAAAAATGACCGGCACTCCCAAACCGAAAAAAGACAAGCGTGAACAGGTGTAAGATAAGAGAGCCATTCTTTAAAACTAGCAAATAAAGCTGTACTCTGAACCGCTATAATATGTAAACATTGAATATATGAAATTAGAACTGCATTACTGCTGTAGAAAACATGTTAAAAAATGAAGGTACTTAGTGCACAATTTGGCCACTTTATGAGTCCAACAGACAGGGACGAGTTGTGTTGAGCGATACGATACCGCAAGTATCGGGTATCGGCCGATATTAGCTCTATCGGACTTTCGATACTTAGTTCCGATATTTTCGTCTTATCGGATACCGGAATCGGATTTGTCACTGTCACTGTCAGTGTCCGTCGGTCGGGTCTGTCAGGAGTCAGCGGCACTTACCTGGCAAAGATCTCCGGCGGTCACGTGCTGGACTGCTTGATGGCCGCCATCATCTTTCCCCGGCGGTCACATGCAGTTTCTCGCGATAACTGCAGTGACTGCTGGGTAATCCCGGCCGTAAAGCAGTCAGTCCGATGACGTCACCGCCGGGGAAGCAGGTAATCAGCTGTGCTGCGTCGAGATGACAGGCTCTGCCTGTCATTGCGATGTAGCAGAGCTGGATCGTCGTGGGACCCTCGTTACTATGGACTGCGTCGGACAGGTGGTATACTGTTGGTTTGTTTTTTTTCTTTTCTTACAGGAGATCGATGGCGTCGCAGGAATGAGAGTATAATAAAAGAAATGAAAACTGTGTTGTCTTTTTTATTTCAGTAAAATACTTTTTTCTTGCTGTGTCTTTTTTTTTATACATTTAAAAACTTTGGGATTAATAATGGATCGGTGTCTTATTGACACCTCTCCATTATTAACCGGGCTTATTGTCACCGTGGAATCAACAGTGACATTAACCCCTTATTACCCCGCTTGCCACCGCTACAGGGCAGTGGGAAGAGCCGGGTAAAGTGCCACAATTGGCACATCTTTTGATGCGCCAAATGTGGGGCTGCTGTAGCCTGGTATTATCAGGCTGTTGAGGGCCAAAATCCATGGGCCTTGACAGTCTTTTAATACCAGGCCGCAGCAGTCTGCATTTTACTTGGCTGGTTAACAAAAATAGGGGGACCCCTACGCCGTTTTTTTTTCGAGGGGATCCCCTATTTTTGTTAACCAGCCAAGCTAAGCAGACTGCTGTGGCCTGGTATTATCAGGCTGGCAAGGTCCATGGATATTGGATCCTTACCAGCCTGAAAAACCAGGCCTCAGCAGTCTGCTTCATCTGGCTGGTTAACAAAAATAGGGGGGACCCCACGCCAAATTTTTTTCGAGGGGATCCCCTATTTTTGTTAACCAGCCAAGATATGCAGACTGCTGTGGCCTGGTATTATCAGGCTGGCAAGCAGGGTCGGACTGAGGCACCGGGACACCGGAGAAAACCTACGGTGGGCCCCAGCTCCTGCGTGGTGGGCCCTGATTTGAAAGGATAGGTCGCGGGGCAGAGGGGGTGGTGGCCCCGGGGCCCTGCTCTGAGGGGGCCCACTCGGAGCTACGATACAGTTACATTCTGCGGCAGAGCAGGGAGAATCGCTCTCCCTGCTCTGCCGCCCGGAAGCTATGGGGCCTGAACAGGCGTTGGGGGGGCCCGATACCAGCAGTGGGCCCCCCACCCATCATCGGAGGGTCAGCTGTATCGGCATCCAGCCGATAAAGCTGACCGCATGGAGAGAGAAGGAGCGAGCGCTCCTACTCTCCCATAATCCCCCTCTCAGCGTATGACAGCGGGCGCAATAACATCACCTGCCGGCGCCCGCTGTCAGACGCTGAGAGGGAGAACAGTGAGCAGCACAGGAGCAGGGAGGTGAGGTTTTTTTTGATTTTTTTTTTAATGGGGGTGCAGTCGAGTCCTGGCTGGAGAAGTCGTCATGTCGGTGTGGGCCAGATGGAAAAGACATGAAAAGTGAACAATTCCATTAGAAAGAACATCAGCGGTAAGTCATTATCTGTACCTGTGCTGTAATCTATTATATGTTCTGTAGGACTGGTATTATTTAACACAGACCATATGGCGGTAATATCAATATTGGTCTTTTTATATAGAGATTATTTTGGCCAACAGCGCGGTCATTTGCTGAGGTTCTCTGATGATGGGCCCACTCAGAAGTTTTGCCCCCACTAAACCAAAACCCTAGCTACGCCTATGGCTCTCTCTCTAGTCTTTCTTTCTCGCTCTCTTTCTTTCCTTCTCGCTCTCTGTTCTTTTTTCTCTCTGTTCTTTCTTTCTCTCTTTTCTTTCTTTCCTCTCTTTCTTTCTCTGTTTGTTCTTTCTCTCTCGCTGCTCTTTCTTTCTTTTCCTCAGTACCAGCCACTGTGCCCTCATTACCAGTCAGTGTGATCATCAGTGCTAAATGATTACGCTTGGGGCGAGGATATGGGTGTGATTAGCTGTGAAATGGGTGTTGTCGGGGCGTGGCCTAAAATTTTCAGCGGCGCGCAACACGCGCCGCAGCCTTTAATCCTCTTTCCTGTCTTCCAAATTTGGGAGGTATGCTGTATGACCTCCCTACAACTTCTGGCCATGCTCCTGATGAGCGCGATGGATGGTCTCTTGAGGGATCTCCTCCCACACCTAGACTAAAGCATCCACCAACTCCTGGACAGTCTGTCGTGCAACGTGGCATGGCCTAAAATTTTCTGCAGCATGCACAGCGTGCCACAGCCTTTGTCCCTCTTTCCCTTATTCAAAGGTTGGGAAGTATGATGTTGGGCCGCAAGAATATATTTTCTCTGGTGGGCCCAAGGTACTCCAGTCCGACGCTGCTGGCAAGGTCCATGTATGTTGGCTCCTTAACAGCCTTAAATACCATGCCTCAGCAGCAGGGGCGTACATGTAAATCATGGGGCCCCATAGCAAAAGTATGAATGTTCCCCACCCCCCCAAAAAAAAAAACACAGAGGCATTGTAAATGTAAAGTGCCATCACAGTGAGGGAAGTTGAGTCGCACAGAGACAGGGGTTTTGGGGGTACTCGGCACCGATCACGTCGACTTCTATGGGGGATGTCACGAGTAGCACAGCTCGGTCCGTGACCTGGGCGATCACTGGAATGTGGGATATTTCCAGGGGATGATAGAATGTTCGTGTAGTTTGTCGTGACGCCACCTGTAGTACCTGGTCAGGGTGTCCAGCGCTGCTGTGCAGGTCCTCTGGAAGGGATGGTGTAGTGCAGGTAGGTGAAAAGTCTTCTACAGGTAACAAGCTATCCTTCCAGGGCAGATAGATGTGAGATAGAGCAATGGTGCAAAGTGATGTAGCAGAGTGGACTATGCGACGTAGTAAGAAAGCAGGAAACACTTCAAGTTAAACGTTGCATAATAAAATTTTTAATAATAACATTACAAAAGTGCAAATGGCTTATATTATGTGACATGTTTTGTTACTGCTCATACCCTTGATATGTGTTTATACATGTGTGTTAATAAATACATATTCAACAAAAGTGCAAATAGCATTAGTGCCGAAGTTCGTGGAGACTTCTTAGGACTACAACCCCACCGGGGTAACTTCACAGTGTCCTTTACTTGTGCTTGTGGAGGACCCGCTCCAAACCTCCAACTGTGGTCTTGGGTGGGCTGCAAGACTTTCCTTGAGCAGACCTCACTTTCGGCCACAACAAACGGGTTTTTAGTTTCTGAGGTAGTTGAAAATAGTGCACAGTAAAGTTTTTTGTAAAACCAAGATGGAGCACCGAAGTGCCAACTATTTACAGAAAAATTTGTGAGCCAGTACAGTTCATGGCTTCAAAGTTCAACATTTTCATTACAGTGAAACACCATTACCCAACCTGGGTATATTAAGGCAACAATAAACTTGTTCTTCTGAACATTCACCCGTCCGGGTACATCAAACCATTACCCAACCTGGGTATATTAAGGCAATAAACTTCTTTTTATGAACATTCACCCGTCCGGGTACATCAATAATTTAACTATTTACATACAGAGACCCTGTCTGGGTTATTTAGACTTCTTTGGCTGGCCTCTTACAGGTACCACCTGGTACTCTTCTGGAGCTTGCCAAACATCCGTGACAGGAGGGTCCACCCAGACCTGATGACGTCGTGTTGCCTGTACAGTGACGTCGTGACCCGCTATCTGGGTCTGTGCGGCCACCTCTTTCATCTCCCTCCGGGTCTGGACCCCTATGTCCCGGACTGAACGAACCCCAGGGGGCCTAAAAGGCGCTGGGTACGGGCCAGCTATCATTATCATGTCCATAGCTGGGGCTGCTGAGGAGACCACTGAGGGAGGCTGGGGAGATTTACGGCGTGGGGTGGGCACTTGTGCAGAGGCCTGGTTGGGGGAGGCTGAAGGCTCGTAGGGTCTGTCAGTTTCCTGACACTCTGGGGAGTAGGGGTCGCACCTGGTAACATTTAGGGCGTACCATCCATTGTAACCCCAGTGTCGGGTGTAAGTCACCAAGTCTCCTGGCAACAGGTCCCTCCCCGGGTGTCCTTCTGGGAGGTGAGCCTCCACGTCCCGCCGGGTTACAAAAACTTCTAAATAAAGTCCAGGCTCCTGGATGAAGCCCCAACCACCTTTTAACTTAAAGTTCCGTACTGCGCCCTTACGCCGCGGCTCCCTCACTGTACTTTTATCCTTTCTCATACGTGCCTTCTCTGCCAGGTCCTTCTCCAGGTGACGTTGCCGAAGCTTTTGGGATTCTCGCTGCTCCCTTTGTCGCTCTGCTTCCCGCTCCCGACGTCTCCACTCTTCCTCCTGACGCCGGTTGTAATTCTCCTCCACCAGCATCTCCATGTCTCCACCATCAAACGCCAGCTTACGATGTACGGTTTGCGGCAGCTCTCCTGGCGCCCGCCAGTCCTGGCGGCGCTCACCTGCGGCGGAAGCAGCCGGCTCTGGAACAGATGACGGTCGGGGCTCCGGTACAGGCAGGTAGAGCTCTGGTGCCTGCGCGGCCTCCTCCATGAGGACGGGTGTCGCTTCTTCTGCCTCAGCGACGAGGGCAGACAGCGGGATCTGGGATGCTGGTGCGGCGTTTTCTGCAGGAACGGGTGCCTCCACTGTGATACTGGCAACTGGTTCAGATTGCAAGGGCTGGGATGCCCGCACGGCCTCCTGTACTGGAACGGGTGCCTCCACTGAGATACTGGCAACCGGTTCAGATTGCAAGGGCTGGGATGCCCGCACGACCTCCTCTACTGGAACGGGTGCCTCACCTTCCGGTACAGACACTTCAGGGGGTAAGAGGGATTGGCGCCGCTCCAATTGTAGTTTTAGGGCCCGCCAGCTCGCTTCCATCCTGGCGACCTCCTCCCGGTGCCGGGCCAGGTCTCTCAGGGTATCCTCCGCTTCTTCCAGCGTAGGAGGGTTTCCAGGCCGGGTGCCAAACGGTGGTTCCGTGGCGATCGGGTCGTTTCCGTGGGGGGAGAGCTCTGACTCCTCCATCCCTTCCCACTTCTGCTCACGTCCATTCGCCATCTCAGCAAAGTCACATGTGTTATTAGCATCAGGAGAGGCGACATCTTTTGTAGGGAGGCGGGACCTTCGTGTTCGTTTACGCCCACTGAGGAGGATGAGGAGGCGGAACTCCAGAGCTGTGGGGCACGATCTTACATTGCAGTAACATTTAGAGTGTGCGGACATCGTTTTCGCGCCACGGAGTGAGTGTACGCCCACGAGAGCACCCCCTTATTCTTCACCTGTGCCTCGTGGCGCAGATATGACGGAAAAATGGCAAATACAGTCTATGATGATTTTTGCAATTCTCAAACAAAAAAACAGTTCAATTAAGGCACACAGGACTCGCTTATAGCAAGCTTCTGAATCCTGTTCGCTGGGTGCGATGCAACATCTCTGTGGCGACTGGACCCTCGGGTGCTTCTGTCTTTTCACAAATGCCGGCTTTACCCGGCAATTGAATCAGAGGCTATTTTACTATGTAGAAGTGAATAAACTATAAATATATGTATATATATATATATATGTCACAATGACATGTATAAAATATATATATATATATATATTATATATATATATATATATATATGTATTCTAAGTGTGTATATTTTGTGTTTACAAGGAAAGAAAGTGTTTTTTTAGTTGCGATATTTTGTTCCCATAGACTTACATGGGACTTCCGGTATCGGAATCGGATATCGCCGATAGTTAGTGATATCGGCGATACCATTCCGATCGATATTTTTAGATATCGAGCAGTATCGCTCAACACTAGTGACGAGGCATACCTCTTTGATGGGACCCTAAACCTAACATGATGCCTCTCCCAGGCTAAAAACATACAATTATATTTACAGTAGATAAAACCCCCTCATCACCTGAATTCAATCTTTGGCTATCTCTAATGCTACATTCAAACAGCCGAAGTAAATTTTTGGTCAGTCATGTCAGCAAATTCTGGAAATAACTTTCTCCTTGTGCCCCTCCACAAAGAGGAAGAGTGCAGAAGATGACCATATTGAACATGCACTAGTCTGGTCCATAAGTCAGATCAGACTATAGTTAGCTGTTTTTTTTCCCCACATGATCCTATAGTAAGGTTCGTGTGAAAACTAGTCAATGTGAACAAGCACACAGTTCAGGCTAACACTGGGCCTGTGTGCTGTATGTTTTCCACACAAACAGCACAATAATTGAAAATGCATCTCAATGTATCTTATGCAGGCATTTTGGCTTGACAGAAAATGACCTTATAGCTCTGCTGATCAATGTGTACTGTATAGTGATACAATCCTTTATTTTGCATATCAATATGCATTACATATTTAGGGCTGACATATTCCACAGCGCTTTACATAGAGTATCACCAGTCCCCAATGGGGCTCACAATCTATATTGCCTACTGTATAGTATGTCTTTGGGGTGTGGGAGGAAGCCAGAGTACAAGGAGGAAACCCACGCAAAGATGAAGAGAACATACAGACTCCTTGCAGATGTTGTTCTTGATGGGATTTGAACCCAGGCATTTTTTGGTGAAAATGTCAAAAGAATAGTCTAATGGTACTCACCTGGTCAGGTTGTGTGCACACAACCACTGATAACGCTTAGGCTGCTGCAGTCCTACGAGAAGATGAAAGTACAGGTGATGGAGAAACAAATGGGATAAGTCTGCGCTGCCATGTGAAAAGGATGATGGATGCCAATCTGAATATACACCATGTTCCAAATTATTATGCAAAATTATATTTTTCTCTGATTTTCCTAAGTGGTCAGTGCAAATGACAGTCAGTCTAATAAAAGTCATCACCCGTTAGAGTATACATTGAATTTTATAGAAGAAACCTCCTAATGATAACAGTATAATCTCCAAAATGAATATAAACTCAAAATGCACTGTTCCAAATTATTCGGCACAGTTGAATTTCTAAACATTTGATATGCTTTAAAGAACTGAAAATGCTCATTTGCGGGATTTGCAGCATTAGAAGGTCACAGTCACTGAACAAAAAAGCTATTTAACTCCAAAACATCCTAACAGGCCAAGTTACATGTTAACATAGGAACCCTTCTTTGATATCACCTTCACAATTCTTTCATCCATTAAACTTGTGAGTTTTTGGAGAGTTTCTGCTTGTATTTCTTTGCATGATGTCAGAATAGCCTCCCAGAGCTGATGTTTTGATGTGAACTGCCTCCCACCCTCATAGATCTTTTGCTTGATGATACTACAAAGGTTCTCTATAGGGTTGAGGTCAGGGGAAGATGGTGGACACACCATGAGTTTATCTCCTATTATGCCCATAGCAGCCAATGACTCAGAGGTATTCTTTGCATCATGAGATGGTACATTGTCAAGCATGAAGATGATTTTGCTCCTGAAGGCATGTTTCTGCTTTTTATACCATGGAAGAAAGTTGTCAGTCAGAAACTCTATATACTTTGCAGAGGTCATTTTCACACCTTCACAACCTTAAACGGCCCTAGCAGCTGTTTCCCTATTATTCCGGCCCAAAACATGACTCCTCCACCTCTTTGCTGACGTCGCAGACTTGTTGGGACATGGTTGCCATCCACCAACCATCCACTATTCAATCCATCTGGACCATCCAGGGTTGCTCGACACTCATCAGTAAACAAGGCTGTTTGAAAATTAGTCTTCATGAATGTCTGGACCACTGCAACCGTTTCTGCTTGTGAGCACTGTTTAGGGGCGGCCGAGTAGTAGGTTTATGCACCACAGCAAGCCTTAAAATGATCCTACACCTTGAGGTTCGAGGGACTCCAGAGGCACCTGTAGCTTCAAATATCTGTTTGCTGGTTTGTAATGGCTTTTTAGCAGCTGCTCTCTTAATCCGATGAACTTGCCTGGCAGAAACCTTCCTCATTCTGCCTTTAGCAGCACGAACATATCTGTGCTCAGAATCAGCCACAAATCTCTTAACAGTACGGTGATCACGCTTAAGTTTTCAGGAAATATCTAATGTTTTCATCCCTTGACCAAGGCATTGCACTATTTGATGCTTTTCAGCAGCAGAGATATCCTTTTTCTTTCCCATTTTACTTGAAAACTCTGGCCTGCTTAATAGTGTGTAACATCCAGTTTTCCTTTTATTGGGCTCACATGGCAAACTAATTATCACAGGTATCTGAGATTTATTTCAGTGATCCTAAGAACCCTGAGACATAATACAATCAATGGGTTTCATTTACAAAAAAAAAGAAAAAAAACTATGACACTTAAAACTAAATTGCATAATAATTCGGAACATGGTGTAAGTGGTTTATTTGACAGTGTGTTTCGAAGTATGCATGCTTCTTCAGAACAACCATGATCGTGTTCTTCCTGAAGAAGAAGTATATATACTTCGAAACTCGTTGACAAATAAACAACTGATACTCGGATTGACATCCCTCATCCTATCCACATGGCAGTGCAGATTTAACCCTTTTGCTTCTCCATTCCCAGTATTACATTTTGGAAACTTTTAATTTTGGTCATGTGACAACTATATGCAGGTTATGTCTCTCAACCAAAAGCATTTGTGCAACTTGCCTGCATATTGCTTATTTTTGGTCAGGCAACTTGTCTGAATATTGAGGTAATTTGACTAAGTCATCATAAACAAAAAATCAATGTTCTGATGCCGCACTCGCTATTCTCAAGGGCTCTAATGCGTCTTTTCAATAGAGTAGATCAATCCAAATTCACTTTTTAAGCCCAGCATTCTTTATAGAATTCAGTATCTCTATTGAATTTATTCACCACCACATTAAAACTAGGATTATTTTTCTCCAATATAGCCTAATTGCTGTTGCCCAATTTAACCTCTACAGGACAGGGAATTATTTAGTACAATTTTATGTATTTAGTTTGTTATTTAGACCTCTTAGGCGTCATTCAGATGTCAGTGATTTTACTAATATGTAAAATATGGGCTGATGTTCCTCTGTTTGGTGTCAACTTGTTTGATTAGTGTATCAGTTCTTAATAGAGTTGAGAGAATATAATCAAGTAAAATTGAACTCTACTCAAAATTTACAAAAGCTTGCAATCACCATAATGTGGATTGTTTTCAATTTGCTTCTGCATAGATTCATCAAAATTGGGCCACTGGCTAACATTTTCCTGAATCATAATAGGTTATCAAAATATTAAAAAGCAAAAAAAAATTCCTTATCCTCATCTTCCTGCTCCCCTCATCACCCCATCCGCATCACCCATTTGATCCTTATTCCATCTTCAGATCACCATCGCTCGGTATGAGAAAGCAGAGGCTGCCTAATATTGATATGCAATATTCTGGTCCATAAAGTGAGTCTGTCGCCACCAAAACTCAAATGTAACTGATTAGACATGGAAATGTTTTTAGATATGTAAATAGGAGTTGGCTTCAGTACACCCTTAGCATGGCAAAAGGCTTGGTGCACCATTTTGCCCCTTCAATTACCACCCTCAGCCCCTCTCCTTATAATAAACATTTGCATACTAGTGCTGGCTGATCTAAATCTCCAGTCCAGCAAATACTGAAACTACAGAGGTCAAGGACACACACAGTGTTAATCAGAATCTACAAGTGGTTCTCATCCCTCTCTTGTGTGTAGAGGCCGCTCACTGCACACAGGATCACAAAGCAGCAAGCAGCTAATGCTGACAGGTGAGGGAGATGAGAATTTGCACAATGTCAATGTGTGTAAGCACTCAACTGCATCTCCTGTGATTACATAGCAGTGGGCAGCAACTACACTCCTGTCAGCATTATCCACTCACTTCTTAATGAGACCTGCTCTAAGCTGTGGTGGGATGAGTTCTGAGCATTGCTACCTGTTTGATGTAGAATGAATACATGCCAAACTATCTGATGACACACATGGACATACCAAACGGTAACTCACTAGTTGACAAATACTTTGATTGTTAATATCTCCACAATAGGGAAGTGAAGCTGAAAAAGAGAAAAATGTTATAGAGCTCCATAGCCACTATTGTCTTTTGGGTCCAGATCAGCATGAAAATGTTAACAACAGGTCCTTGTTAAGCAAATAGACAGTACAGTCACAGAAAATATGGCTCCCCTATCTTTGACCATAACTATCTAAGTCCAAACTTTGAAATGGTCCAATTTTTTACAAACATTATTTACATTATTTTTGAAAAGCAATAGTATATCCTTCTTTGACCATAACCCATTTCAGCAGTATCCATGCCCCAGACTGACGAACTCAATATTTCTTCACTAATAGAGATGAGCGAATTTGTTCGGATTCGGCTCCAAATATGATCGGATTCGAATATTGTTTTTGCAATATTCGTCAAAAACAGCCGAACTTCATTAGAAATCACTGAATATGTTCAGAACCGAACATAAGATATACATTCGGCCCAAATAGTGTTCGAATATGGACCAAACATGTCAAAATCAGATTTGGGGGCCAAAATCTGAACAAATTTGCACATCTCTATTCACTAAGTCTCCTAGGTCTGGGCTCTTCAGCCCCACTTTTCCTGTGGTTTCTCAGGGTTACCCACAACCCTCAGCTATACCCCCTTGGATTACTGTATCCACTGCAGCTGAGTTCTACGTCCTGGTCTGTTCCAATTGCCATGAGCCAGGATGTTCTGGCCCTATTATATTCCAGAATACCTCTTTGTCCAGTACAGTTGTAGGGATTGCTTCTTCAGAAAATGCCTCACTTGTACACACACACACACACACAAATATGTGGCCTTTTCTGTCACACTCCCAGTGACTTACTTCACGCTCATCATTTTACTACTGCTGATTCCTCCAACCCCAGGAAGTACTGTAACTCTCTTCTTAAGGGTATGCCACACTAAACGAGATCGCTAACGAGATCGCTAACGAGATCACTAAAACGTCACTATTTAGCGATCTCGTTAGCGACCTCATTGTGTGTGGCATGTAGAAACGATGTGGCCCCTGCTGTGATGTAGCTGATCGTTCACTAGTGTTCTGGACCGTTTTTTGATTGTTGGCGTCCCCCTGGTGAGCCTATATCGCTGTGTTTGGCACCTTTTGCGAATGACGAGCGACCTCGTTTGTGACGCATATGACTGTTTTTAGCGTCACGGAGTGGATCGCAATATCTGTAAGTTCTCTTTTGCGTCACAGAGAGGATCGCAGAAGTTGCAAAGCAGGCTAGCAGGACGCAGAGAGCAGGAGCGATGCTGGAAATTCCTATGAATCAGAAGCGCTCAGTACATGCTAATGACATTCTAACGACCACAAAAGTCGTTAAAGAGATCGCTGACCGCTGATGAGTTGTTTATGAGATCTCCTGTTTGGCAGCTACTAGCGACCTAAAAGAGATCTCGTTAGCTTGCGTCGTTATCGAGATCGCTAACGAGATCGCTAAGTGTGGCAGTACCTTTACTCCCAAAAACTCCTCCTTCCATTTGCAGGGCTGACTAATCCTTAGCTCTTTTGTGTTCTGCATCGACATTGTCACTTTTACTTTTCCACCACAAGTGCATAAAGAGGCATTATTCATGAATCAAACATCAACATATGAAAAAGGCTGCAATATAACACATATTAGCACTGTGAGTTCTCCAGGAGGGTGTTTTTTCTCCTTTCGCACTCAAGTGGATGACAGCACAGATGAAAAATAGTACTTTTTTTCTGGATGAAAATCAGGCATGTTTTTATATATGTTAATGTGAACTTAGCCAAAATTTTAGAAATGAAATGCAGTAGTGGTATTAGTTTGAAATTATTTTAATTCCTCTTGAACAGTTAGTGTAAAAGAAAATATGAAATCATATTACCTATCTAAAGCATTCAAACAACTAAACTAACAACTAGTGCAGTTTCCCTGTAAGAATGGTTTATTCATGGCAAATGAGTGATTACTACCCTGAAACTACTAAGTCTTGCTCCTGTAGCATTGAAAAGCCTGTGAAGGTGACTGGTGCCATCTGCTGGTAATACATTGTTATATGTTTAGCATCAAAGACTATTTCTCTTCTATCTGCTCTACTTTGTACTAATGTATTTCTGAATATCTAAAAATTATCTGCTGGTTAAGTCTCTGATAATTTCTTGCTGTTACTGAGCCGTTTCAGAAAAAAAGTTAATCTTTTAATAAAATGTCATGTCCTTTTCTCGATGATTCAAACATAAAACTGTCAAAAAAGCACATTTCTATGAATTCCTACAATGTTAAATGATTTATCAAGTGTTACAAATGTTTCAGATGCTTTGTGTTGGAAGCGTTACAAAGGGCACATTGTCATCTGAGCATTGATGGGATGAATTAACGGAGCTACAAAATACCACATGCAAATAGAGATTATAAAGTAGAATAATACAAACAATTGATAAAAGGCAAGACATTTCTGTAACCTTGAACGCTGTCAGAACAGATGAAATTCAGTGTACACTACAACATGAAAGATAACATACACAGAAAGGAGCAAATTACAATAATCTACTATCATTTATTCAGACAAAGCCTTCAAGAAAAATAGACTTCCAATCACTGAAATATACTTTCAGAACTGCAGATATTCCAGTTTAGGTTTATAATTTTTCAATATGTCACTCCTCTTACCATTAGTTCTAACATTCTCATCTTTTGAATTATTGTTTTTCCCTTTGATCCCTAAAATATCAGCATAAAGCTGCTCTTCAGTCGATGCATCACTTCCAGAAATGTCACATATTCCGGAGCTTTATTTATCTCTGAATTTTCCACTTTCAAAATTAATTTTAAAACCCTCTATTGTAGCTCCTATATATTTGAGCCTTATCTGGCAATATTTTTTGCTAGTGGTCTATTAGATCTTAATACTGTAATCTTTACTGCAATGGAAATAAGTTTATAAGGGAATTTTCATGATTCCACCCTCAGTGTGTCATCCAGTCTGGTGCCAAGGCGTGCTGAGCTGTCTGTGTTTTGATTGACAGTTTGGCCAATGAATCTCCGCCTGGGAGGTGTCAAGCTTCTGTCATGTGTTCCCTGTTCCTAATGGTCACTTAACTTGAGTAGCAGTCCCAGATAGGTGTCAGTTGTAGCTTCAGATTAGTGTGGTTTGTATCTCCATGCTTTGTACTTTGCTTGTAGATATATTCCTGTCAGATGTTGTACCTCGTTCTGACCATCCATTTGCCTAGCCCCCTTGCTCTGATCCACTATCTTCTTGGTATTCTGACATCGGATCAATATCTGATTACGACTCTGTCTTTACTCCTCTCTTTATGACATACCCTCCTGGCTCTTGACCTCAGACTCCTTGGCCTACCCTGACTCATGGCCTTTTATTCATCATCACTGGAATCCTCTTTCATTGAGTTCCAGGAGTGTTTCAACCAAATCAACAAACAAGTAATGTAAAATATGAGGGATAAGAAGTTCAAAAGTAGGAGCATTTCAAGTTAAGAACTGAGGAACTGAAAAGCTGAAAAAGTTGAAATCCAGCACTAATGTGATAGAAAAAATAATTGTTTATTTTCACTTCATTAAAAAGACATAAAGCATATAAAAAATAAAAGGCACGTGCAACTGAAAAAAGCAGTAAATTAACTAAGTGGTGTGCTCCTCTTTATGAATTCAGCTATGTCAGTCTTGATTAATTGGTCTTTTTGACTTCACAGTAGGATGACAACATTTTACAGAAAATTCTATAGTACCGAAACTCTTTAATTAAAAGAATGCACCTGTTTATGATAATCTTCTACAAAGGATTCAAGGCATTACAGCACTTCAACAAAAAACCTCAGTTCTCCTGTGGTAGAGGACCGCTCACACATATGGACCCAAGATCGATTGTACTCTTGCACTCAGTAACTTATATCCTACAAAACACGATTTATCTGTATATATAGACATAAACTGTAGATAAATTGCATTTAACACTTTAACGACCCAGGAATTTAAATTTATTGCACTTTTCTTTTTTCCTCTCCATCTTCAAAAAGTCAGAAGCATTATATGGTTCTATCAACAAAGCCATATGAGGGCTTGTGTTTTGCCAGATGAGCTGTAGTTTTGATTGATACCATACACTTTACAATATAATTTACTGAAAAATACAAAAAAAAATTCCAAGTGTAGTGAAATTGTAAAAAAAACAACTTACCTCTATGCTCACATGTCCAGTCATTATCCATTATAACGGATCAAACAGCAATCTATTGACAAAATAGTTGAGCAGCCGTGCAGACACAACTTTTTGTGTCCAGTTAAAAAAAACATGATTTTAGCTGGAATTTTTTTTTTTAACATTGCAGTCTATGGAAAACAATCAGTTAAACAGCCATCCACGTCAGTAGATATTTTTCAGATGTACTTGACCCCCAAGCTACAGAATCATCAACGGTGTCTAGACATTTTTCCAACATACACAAAGTGGATGTCAGAGCTTTTAGGTTTATAGGAACAGAAAAGTTTATACAACAAAATGGGGAGGAAGCTACAAAAGAAAACTGTTAAATGGGGAATTAAAGTGGATTTTCCCTCTAGATTCGCAAGTAGTATCAAGGTCAAATACAAGACAGGATCTCATACTGCAATACTAATAATATTAGATTTCTTAGTATGTCATTATTGTCCCACTGAGTTGCTGTTTTATACTATCATATAGTTTTTATATAGGATTTCTTGCTTAGAAGCTAATTACAACTATTGGTATTTTGCACACAGTTTTCTTTTATATTTAATACTGACATCTAACAAGTTGGATGTTTTTGTATTTTTTTTTCTAATTTTAGAGAGCCTTAAATTTGATAATTTGATTAAGAAAGGAAACTAATTATGTTGACAATTTTTTAATTTTTCAATTCATAATCTGTATAAAGGTTTTATTTGCGCACAAAGCTGAAATTTTATTGATACTATGTTGAAGTATATACAACATTTTTATTGCCTTTTTGCATTTTTTGGGGGGAAGTGTGGTGATCAAAAAAGCAATTCTGGCATTTTTTCTTTTTTATCGGTTATCGGCGATAAATTTGTGGGGAGCTGATGGAAGCCGGGGACCGCCTGTGCACACACTGAAGCAATTTAAATGCAACTGTTACAGATTGATAACATTTCTTAAACTACAACAATTAAAGCATTCCATGGTCTTTATATTTATGTGAAGATGCTAGCTTTGTAATATAGCCAGAGTTTCCCGGACACTAAGCAGTCTCAGCTTCTGAGATTGCTTCATTTATTCTTCATTGACCTATAACAAAAAAATGTATGTCATAGTTCGTTAAGGAGCTAGACAATTTCTGGCTGGTTTAGAACAGTGGCTAAAGGAAGAAAATTCTGATTTATTCTCCCTGCAGTTGCTCATTTCTAGCCATCAGGACAGTGCATGAGCTGTAGCTTTCACCGCTCACTGCCCAGCGACTGTGCTGTAATCACGCAACCTCAACCTTAACTAGCATGCTAATCTGCACAAAGTCCCGGAAAAGCAGGTTGTCACTCTAGGTCCAAAGGGAGTAATTGCAGTGTTTTCACTGTGTAAGGATCTTTGACTGCCAGAGCCCTCTCTACTGCCCTGATTACTGGAAGCAAGTGACTGCAGGAAGAACATAACTTTATTTTCTACCTGATGCTATGCTTCTGGTAAGCTAGCCAGGCATGAACTAAATGTTGTTTACCTACAGGTTTCCACTACATCTGTTGATAAAGAGCATTTTAGTAGGTTCCTTTTGTCTTGACCTACTGAACATATCTAAAAAGTAGTAAAGTAATAAATAGTAATGAAAAAAACAGACCAGCAAAAGGTAGCGGCAAATTTTAGGACTGTAACTGAATTTTTTCCTACATTTTAATATTATGAATCCATGTTCAGAAATGTAATCTCCATTCTTTCTCAAGATCTCCAATTATCCCCTTGACTTCATATCATTTTCTGCCAATTAAATAATCTTACTATTTATTAATTTGTGAAATACTATTGAAAATAAGTAAGTATTGAAAATAAGTATTTTCAAGAGTTTTTCAGAATACTTGAACTTTTGGAATATCATAGAGGAATGAGGATCTATTTGTTAATAACTGATAAATTAATTTCATGATTTATAATTCATTTGGAATGATTTAGTTTGAAATAAACATGAAGTATCATTTTGTACAGCTTGTAACACTTTATAAATATCCACCATTAAGCCGTTCACAACATATGAAGTAAACTTATGTCATATCTAGTGACCTTGCCTTGGATGAGGGCTCGCACACCGAGTTCACATCTTTCCCAGCAGATGATGACTGATTAAATCAGCAATCAAGTGCCTCTAACAGCTGCGCGTGAAGCTAAACCCCGGGATGTTAGCATGTTGAATCCTGTTGTCAATCTTTGACTGCAGCATTTATCATGTGTCAGCAGGGAGAAGTGACTTGATCAGGGGGGTCCGATGGGTTGTCATGTTATCAAAAGGTGTGCTGATGACCACTGTAATGAAAGGATATGGAAGCTCCCAGCTGAGTAGCTCCCATCCTGTCACGTTTTTCGGCAATAACCTTCGTCAGGGGTCATTTTTGTAGTGAACAGGAGAATCATATTGCCAGGTCAGTATAACCACATAGTGAACATGGTAAATGAAAAAAAAAGGAATCGTGAGATTGAACTTTTTTTGCAAGTTCAACTAACTTGAAGTTCTGTTTACTGTTTTCCAGTACACTCTGTGGTAGAATGAATGTGTCATTCAAGAGTACAACTCTTCCTGCATCCTGTTTAACACTGTATGATTTTAGTAACCAAGAATTTCTGCTGGTTCAGTGATGATTTTACCACCGATCAGAAGCAGTGTTTGCCACACTGTCATGTACATGTCAGCGTGGCAAACACTGGATGTTCGGGTCCATCATTCAAGTGAATGGGGTCCAGGTTCGGGTCCGGGCGCTGTTCTGGTACCCAACGCCGAACTTTTTGTAGCTGTTCGGCCGAACCCGCTGAACCCAAATATCTAATTCCAATATATTAAGGGGATAAAAAGTTTGATGGAAGTGCTACTTTAAGCAACCAATGATCAGCCTCCTGTGGATACCACTGGAACCTGAAGGTGAAAGATTATCCCCTATTGACATTAATATATTCTGTACCCTAGACCACTAGGAATGCTGATATGAACCCTTCTACTGGTATAGATAATGCTGATGATCATGTCATTATTATCTATACTGCTCGAGACCACCAGAAATATCTGTAATAGTGTCATTAACACTTTCTTTTTCCTAGATCAGTGTTCCCCAACTCCAATCCTCAAGAGTCACCAACAGATCATGCTTTTAAAATTTCCTTAGTATTACACAGGTGATAATATTCTTCTCTGTGTATGTGATGTAATTATCATCTATACAATGCTAAGGAAATCCTGAAAACATGACCTGCTGGTGGTTGTTGGGGAACACTGCCTTTGACCATGAAGAATTAAAAAAATTCCCTTGTCTCTAATTAACTACAAATGATTTTAGCACTAACCCATCCCCACACTACCATAGATTACTAGTGCAGATCAGACAATAATCCCTTCTCTACCCTGCACTACTAATGTTACCGTTAATTCAGTCTCTATCCTTACCACAGTGGTTACTGTAACACATTACCTATAATAGCTGATTATAGATAATTATTTGGTGCTACACAGCAGAAAATATAAAAATGCTATTTTTAGTTCACCCAGCTTAGGAGACACAGTGTCAGGTCTCTAAATTTTCTGTACATTACCTACAATAATTTAAAGTTAAAATTGCTATTCCAAAGAAAGCAAATCTGCTGGAGCTGGTACATTTAATAGATGTTTTATTACTCCAGTGCATTTCATAAGTTCCTCAGTTTAAATCCCATAGTGAGGCACAAAAGTAAATGAATATACATACTTATTATCCTTGTAACCAACAAAACTCCTAAAATAAAATTAACATGTTATTTATAGTGAATGGTATATGAAGGGTATAAAGAAAAGATTGATAAAGAACAATGCCTGTTTAAAAACAATTGATAAAAATATTGTTAGCTAATAAAATATATAATAGCACACAGATAAAGGATAGAGAACATACTGGATAAGGTAAAACCCAAAGGCAAATCTACTTTGCCGGGAGACTATGCTACTGCTGTGGGGCACTTGGAGGAGGGGGGCTGGCCTCTATTGTTTTAACATTGTTTGCAAAAATCAGTGTGAAAGTGAATGTAAAAACTTTGCAATATCAGAAAAATCAACTTCATTTTACCTTATGAGCCACTTTTTCTGCTGCACCAGACCCCTAAATTCATCACTTAATCTAAAAAAAATAAATAAATTTGTTTTGATAGATTACCACCACAGTGAGGTGTCAGGTTACACTTCCTATGTTACTGAAAAAGGAAAGAAAACATCAACGGTGAAACTTTTCTAGCAAGTAACTAATCTCACCCCAAATCTTGATTCACAGCTACACTCTTTAGTACTTGTGAATATTTAACCTTATGCAGCTGATGCTTCTGAGTGTTAGAAAACTGAAATAGGTTAATATACAACTTACCACATCTACATCACATCTTCTTGATCTTTTGATTTTATCCTATTGCCCCTCTTTCTTTAAGTTTTGAGTAGGGGCAACGTCATAGTCACTAATACCCTCTCTATAGCTGAGAGTCTCTGAAAATTAGATTGATGGCCTGTAGAGAAGAAAGGTTGCTTACAAATTATAATTCCCCTATAAATAAAATATAAAAATGTGCTTACATATTGCTAACATTCGATGGTGCGTAATGCATATAGATTTATACTGGTCACAATGAATGCAATTTCAGCAATATAATTCTATGTACCCTGACTAATGGTGGTGGCAGATGCAATGTCATTGACTACAGATGAACAGATCTTTTGAAATACGATATTACCATCTTTGTCAAATTTTCCCCAAAATTTGATCCATGTATGACACTTTGAAGTTTCCTTGGAGTGTATTGAGCCACTTTTTAAGCTCTTAACTGCAAACACACCCTTATTGATGTACAAGTGACCTTATCCTATCTGGAAGGGGGAAAATAGATAGCAACAGCAGTATTTGGGTGGCATGTAAGGGTCTTATATTGGACTCCTATAATAACAAAGTGTGCAAAAACGTTTTAGGCTTTATCCCCTTCACTCCCAGAGCTTTTTTCGATTTTTCGTTTTCATTTTTCACTCCCCTTTTTCCAGAGCCATAACTTTTTTATTTTTCTGTCAATATGGCCATGTGAGGGCTTATTTTTTGCAGAATGAGGTGTACTTTTGAACAACACCATTGATTTTACCATGTCCTGTACTCGAAAACGGGAAAAATATTCCAAGTGAGGTGAAACTGCAAAAAAAGTGCAATCACACACTTGTTTTTTGCTTGGCTTTTTTGCTAGGTTCACTAAATGCTACAACTGACCTGCCAACATGATTCTCCAGGTATTTACAAGTTCATAGACTCCAAATATGTCTAGGTTCTCTTTCATCTAAGTGGTTAAATTTTTTTTTGCCATTTTCCGAGACCCGTAGCATCTCCATTTTTCGGGATCTGGGATCGGGTGAGGGCTTATTTTTTTGCGCACCAAGCTGATGTTTTTAATGATACCATTTTTGTGCAGATACATTCTTTTGATCGCCCCTTATTGCATTTTAATGCAATGTTGCGGCAACCAAAAAAACATAATTCTGGCGTTTTGAATTTTTTTCTCTCTACGCCGTGTAGCAATCGGGTTAATCTTTATTTTTTATTGATAGATCGGGCAATTCTGAACGCGGTGATACCTAATATGTGTAGGTTTGATTTTTCTTTTATTGTTTTATTTTGATTGGGGCGAAAGGGGGGTGATTTGAACTTTTAGGTTTTTTATTTTTTTAATTTTTAAGCACTCTTTTATAATTTTGGCATGCTTCAATAGCCTCGATCTAGAAGCATGCACAACTCGATCTGCTCTACTACATATGGGCGATGATCAGACCGCCCATATGTTGCAGATTTACTGCATTGCTTTGAGCGTTGACCACCGGGCGACAACCATAGAGGCTGACGTGACGGGGGATGGCGATGCGCTCACTTCGGCCTGGCGGCTGGAAGCTCTAGTTAAATTTGCTTTGACAGCGGGTTATAACTAGTTAATAGGTGTGAGCGGATCACTATTCCACTTTCGCCTATTGAGGGAACATGTCAGCTGTTTATAACAGCTGACATGTCATGGCTTTAAGGTTGGTTCACAGCCGGAGCTCACCTCAAAGCAGGGGATCCTTACCAATGACGTACTATCCCATCATCGATAAGGAAGGGGTTAATACATGCACACTTGTGATGTAGAAAATAGGTGTTAATTTCTGAAATTTTTAGATTTTTTTTTCTTAAATTTTGAACAAAAAAATTATGGCCTGCCTATCAAACAATGAAGAAAGCACCCTTTCTCTGACACACAATCTTGGTTTCAGGCTTTTGCTGACAAAGAAAAAATAGGACAGAGGGAAGTTAAACTGCCCTCCTTGCTTGCACAGTGTTAAGAATCAAAAAAGTGTTAATTAATGTGTTCTTACTGCTGTATATCACAGATCAATTAATTCAGTCACACTGAGTATGTACCTCCCTATCAGTTGAATTGTTATTCATATAATGAAACTGCCACTTCCATTTTCAATGTGTTTCACACTGCAGTAATGCACTACAGTCAAATTAAGTTAAGGGTATGCCACACTAAAAGAGATCGCCAACGAGATCGCTAAAACGTCACTATTTAGCGATCTCGTTAGTGACCTCGTTGTGTGTGGAATGTAGCAACGATGTGGCCCCTGCTGTGATGTTGCTGATCGTTCACTAGCGTTCTAGACCGTTTTTTGATCGTTGGCGTCACGATGGTGAGCCTATATCGCTGTGTTCGGCACCTTTTGCGAACGACGAGCGACCTCGTTTGTGACGCATATGACAGCGGCGCAGGCGGGGCTAGGGTTTTTTGCATCACGGAGTGGATCGCAATATCTGTAAGTTCTCTTTTGCGTCACAGAGAGGATCGCAGAAGTTGCAAAGCAGGCTAGCAGGACGCAGAGAGCAGGAGCGATGCTAGAAATTCCTATGAATCAGAAGCGCTCAGTACATGCTAATGACATCCTAACGACCGCCAAAGTCGTTAAAGAGATCGCTGACCGCTGATGTGTCTTTTATGAGATCTGTTTGGCAGCTACTAGCGACCTAAAAGCGATCACACCAACGATTGCGTTGTTATCGTGATCGCTAACGAGATCGCTAAGTGTGGCAGTACCTTTACACAGTTACATAGGTGTTGAAAAAGACCCAGGTCCATCACGTTCAAACTTTCTCCAACAATTGTATATTTTGCCGATAAATTAACTATAAATCAAAATGTTATGTGTATTAAGGAAATCATTGAGGAAATTGTCCAGCCCTATTTAAAATCTGTTTTCGTGTCTGCAGATTACTCCTCTTGTGGTAGGACATTCCACATTCTGACTGCTCTTACTGTAAAGAACCCTTTCCTATTTAGCTGCCGGGATCGCCCTTCTTCCACCCATAATGAGTGCCCCCTGGTCATTAGTATGGTCTTTGGAAGGACTAAGTTATGTGCCAGTCCTTCGCACTTACCACACAAGCATTTATACATGTAAATAAAATGTCCTTAAGGCATCTTTTTTTGTTAGCTAAACAAGTCCAACTTTTTCAACCTCTCATCATATGAGAGGCCTTCCATCCCTTGTAATAATATAGTTGCCTGCTTTTGAACTGACTCTAACTTATAAATATCCTTTCTAACCCCTTCCCAACATACGCGGTACTAGTACTGCTCTGCAGGAGCTGCGTTCCCGCAAACAGCAGTATTAGTACCGCGCCGCGATCGTGAGGCCTCACGGTGAGCACCGTGACAATCACGTGTGGGTGTCAGCTGTATGTGACAGCTGACACCCTGCAGCAATGCCCACGATCGGTGCTAGTACCGATCGTGGGCATTTAACCCCTTTCAAACCGCTGTCAGTAATGACAGTGACATTGGGGGGCATCGTGCAGTGAGGAGGCTTCATGCGTGCTCCCACCGGAACAACACAATGCAATCGCGTTGTTCCAGTGGTCTCCATGGAGACCCCCGGCTCCAAGATGGCCTCGTGGTCTTTTTGGGGCCTTCAGTGAGTTGGCTTTTCAGCGCCTCCAGAGAACAAGCACCGGCAAGCCTCCCTTACTGCCTGTTAGATCGCCGATCTGAAATAGTACAGTACACAGTGTCAGATCAGCGATCTGACATTATATAGTATTGTCACATACAGGGACAATATAATAAAGTAAAAAAAAATTATAATGTGTAAAAATAAAAAAAAATCCCCAAATAAAGAAAAAATAAATAAATATTTTCCCAATAAATATATTTATTTATGTAAAAAAATAAAACAAACAATAAAAGTACACATATTTAGTATCGCCACATCCGTAACGACCCGCTCTATAAAACTGACCCACTAGTTAAGCCCTTCAATGAACACTGTAAAAAATAAATAGAAAATGAGGCAAAAAAGACAGATATAAATAAACATGGTAGCACTGAAAACGTCATCTTGTCCGGCAAAAAACAAGCCCCCGCAGAGCGTCACCAATGAAAATATGAAAAAGTTATAGCTCTCAGAATAAAGCGATGAAAAAAAAATTATTTTTTAAATAAAATAGATTTTATTGTATAAAAGCGCCAAAACATTAAAAAAAATTATATAAATGAGGTATCTCTGTAATCGTACTGACCCGACAAATTAAACTTCCTTATCAATTTTTCCACATGCCGAATGGTACAAATGCCCCCCAAAAAAATTCATTTATAATCGGAATAATCGAAATAAACAGAGATAAAAAAAAGTAATGTGCCCGAAAATTGTACCAATAAAAGCGACAACTCGTCCTGCAAAAAGCAAGACCTCACATGAATCTGTGGGCCAAAAAAAGGAAAAATGACAGCTCTCAAAATGCGGTGATGCAAAAATTTTTTGCAATAAAAACTGTCTGCCATGCGCCCAAACAGTGGTTTACCCCCACATATGGGGTATCAGCGTACTCAGGACAAATTGCACAACAACTTTTTAGGGTCCAATTTCCCCTGTTACCATTGGGAAAATAAAAAATTGGGGCAAATAGATCATTTTTGTGGAAAAAATGATTTTTTATTTTTACGGCTCTACGTTATAAACTTCTGTGATGCACTTGGGGGTTCAAACTGCTCACCACACATCTAGATAAGATTCTTAAGGGGTGTCACTTGTGGGGAGTTTCCACTGTTTAGGCACATCAGAGGCTTTCCAAACGCGACATGGCGTCCGCTAATTATTCCAGCATATTTTACATTCAAAAAGTAAAACGGAGCTCCTTCCCCTCCGAGCCCTGCCGTGCGCCCAAACAGGAAATGTCCCCTACATATGGGGTATCGGCATGCTCAGAAGAAACTGCGCAATAAAATGTATGGTCCTTTTCTCTTGTTACCCTTGCAAAAGTACAAATAATTAAATCTGAATGAAATTTTTTGTGAAAGAAAAGTAAATGTTTACTTTTTCCTTCCACAATCAAAAAGTTCCTGTCAAGCACCTGAAGAGTAAATAAACTTCTTGAATGTGGTTTTGAGTACCTTGAGGTGTTCAGATTTTAGAATGGTGTCACTTTTAGGCATTTCCTGTCACATAAGCCACTCAAAGTCGCTTCAAGTGTGAGTTGGTCCCTAAAAAAATGGTTTTGCAAATTTTGTTGTAAAAATGAGAAATCGCTGGTCAATTTTTAACCCTAATAACTTCCTAACAAAAAAATTTTGGTTCCAAAATTGTGGTGATGTAAAGTAGACATGTGGAAAATGTTATTTGTTAACTATTTTGTGCGATATAACTCTCTTTGATTTAAGGGCATAAAAATTAAAAGTTTGAAAATTGTGAAATTTTCAAAATTTTCGTTAAATTTCAGTTTTTTTAAAAAATAAACGCAAGTCATATCGAAGAAATGTTAGAAAAGGAAATTGACGGCACTCCAGGAAAGGAAAAATAAAAAAAAGTTTATTTGGCAAATCAAGCCATATTAAAAACAAGAAGCCTGACCCGTTTCGAGTGCATAAGAACACTCTTCATTATAGGATACAACACAGTTACCATATGTTACCATATGTTACCATAACATAAAGTACAATATGTCATGTGAAAACAGTCTCAGAATCAATAGAATTTGTTGAATCGTTTCAGAGTTATGACTTCATAAAATGACAGTGGTCAGAATTGTAAAAATTGGCCTTGTCAGGAAGGTGAAAACAGGCTTCAGGGTGAAGGGGTTAAAATGTGGAGCACAAAACTGGATCCCATATTCTGTGGCCTCAGGCCTCACCAGTGATTTATAAAGGGGTAACGATGCATTGGGATCGCAGGATTTTATCTTTCTTTTATAAAATCTTGTTTGCTTTTGCCATTGAGTACTACTACTCTGCTTACTTGTAGCCAGAACACCCAAGTCTTTCTCCTGTTCTGTTGTCCAGGGTTCTCCAACTCCAGTCCTCAAGGCCCACCAACAGGTCATGTGTTCAGTATTTCCTTTGTATTGCCCAGGTGATAATTGCATCTCCTGTGTAATACTAAGGAAATCCTGAAAACATGACCTGTTGGTGGGACTTGTGGACTGGAGTTGGGGAACACTGCTGTAGTTCTTAGTATACTCCCATTTATTGTATAAGCAGCAATAAAATTACTCTGTCCCAGGTGCATTACACTACATTTATCATTATTAAATCTCCTTTGCCAAGTGTTTGCCCAATCAGACATTTTATCCAGGTGATTTTGCAATAGTGTAATGTGAAGGTCAGAGTTTAATATCCTACATAGTTTGGTGTCATCAGCAAAGACTGACAGTTTACTCATAATCTCACCCACAAGGTCATTATTACAGAGATTCCTAAGAATTGGTCCTAGTAAAGATCCCTGCTGTACCCCACTGCTGACTATATCCTATTTAGAAAATGTACCATTTACGATGACTCATTTAGCTAATTCCTCACCCATCCACATATAGTTTCCCCCAGTCCTTGTTTCTTTAACTTCCGTATAAGGCTATTATGTGTTATAGTTAGAGTTGAGCGATACTTTCCGATATCCTAAAGTATCGGAATCGGAATGGTATCGCCGATATCACTAAAAAATCGGCGATACCCGATACCGATACCGGAAGTCCCATGTAAGTCTATGGGAACAAAATATCGCAACTAAAAAAACCCCATTCTTTCCTTGTAAACACTAAATATACACACATAGAATACATATATATATATATACATGTCATTGTGACATATATATATACATATATGTATAGTTTATACACTTCTACATAGTAAAATATCCTTTGATTCAATTGCCGGGTAAAGCCGGCTTCAGTGAAAAGACAGAAGCACCCGACATGAAATGACACTTGGTGTACATAGGGTTAACCATGTCTTTTCATGTCGTTTGCTATCTGATTTGCACAAACAATTAAATCAGACTATGTGTGCAAAATTTCACACCTGTAGGGGTTAATTAAAGGTGTAAATTCGTTGTAAAAAAAACGGACTTTTTTGCTACGAATTTACACCTTTAATTAACCCCTACAGGTGTGAAATTTTGCACACATAGTCTGATTTAATTGTTTGTGAAAATTAGATAGCAAAGGACATGAAAATACATGGTTAACCCTATGTACACCAAGTGTCATTTCATGTCGGGTCACCCGACATGAAATGACACTTGGTGTACATAGGGTTAAACATTTCTTTTCATGTCCTTTGCTATCTAATTTGCACAAACAATTAAATCAGACTATGTGTGCAAAATTTCACACCTGTAGGGGTTAATTAAAGGTGTAAATTCGTTGTAAAAAAACGGACTTTTTGCTACGAATTTACACCTTTAATTAACCCCTACAGGTGTGAAATTTTGCACACATAGTCTGATTTAATTGTTTGTGCAAATTAGATAGCAAAGGACATGAAAATACATGGTTAACCCTATGTACACCAAGTGTCATTTCATGTCGGGTCACCCGACATGAAATGACACTTGGTGTACATAGGGTTAAACATTTCTTTTCATGTCCTTTGCTATCTAATTTGCACAAACAATTAAATCAGACTATGTGTGCAAAATTTCACACCTGTAGGGGTTAATTAAAGGTGTAAATTCGTTGTAAAAAAACGGACTTTTTTGCTACGAATTTACACCTTTAATTAACCCCTACAGGTGTGAAATTTTGCACACATAGTCTGATTTAATTGTTTGTGCAAATTAGATAGCAAAGGACATGAAAAGACATGGTTAACCCTATGTACACCAAGTGTCATTTCATGTCGGGTTCTGCATTTTCACAAAAGCCGGCAATTGAATTAGCGGCTATTATACTATGTAGAAGTGTATGAACTACAAATATAAATATATATATATATGTGTCACAAATTCAATGACATGTATATATATATATATATGAGGTGTAAAATTGCTGAAAAAAAATGCGTGGGCTCCCGCCCTATTTTCGCAACCAGACAGACAAAGCCAGTGAGTGGGGGCAGATAATAATAGCCCAGAGAGGGACCATTATTTTTGGCCCCCCCCGGCTACTTAACATCTGCCCCCAGACACCCCAGAAAGGGCAAATCTCTAATTAGATTTGCCCTTTCTGGCACTTTGCCCGTCTATTCCCATTGCCCTGTAGCGGTGGCAAATGGGTTAATAAGGGGTTAAAATGACCTTGCAATTGAAAGGTCACTTTAAGCCAGGTTAATAATTGAGAGCTGTCAATTAGACAACTATCAATTATTAATCCTATTGTATGAAAGAAAAATCAAACACACACACTTTAATAAAAAAGAAGTTTAATGAAATAATCACACAGTTTTTGACCATATTTTATTTACCTGCTAAAACCATTTCCTGTAATAAAAATAAAATAAAAAAGCAAAATTATTCTTACCTATCCCATGCACAGTCAGGTCCCATGGTGTAATCCTTCAGAAAGGGTTAATGTTTACTGCAGGGACCGCAGCTAATGCTGCAGCCTCACAGTAAACCCCAAATGAATGAGTTCCTCTCCTGCCTGACAGGAGAGTAAAGGCTGGGTGTCACATAACGATACACCAGCGATCCCGACAACGATATGCACTTGTCAGGATCGCTGGTGTATCGCTACATGATCGCTGCTGAGCTGCCAAACAGGCAGCTCAGGCAGCGATCTGGGACAGCGACACTGCGGGTAACATCGCTTAAGGGCCCGTCTCACATAGCGATATCGCTACCGAGATCGCTGCTGAGTCACTAGTTTTGTGACGCAGCAGCGAGCTCACCAGCGATATCGCTGTGTGTGACATTCAGCGACGATCAGCCCCCCTGCCGGGTATCGCTGATCGTCGCAGAAATGTCAGGACCTTTTTTTGATCGCTGGTTTCCCTCTGACAGGCACGCATCGCTGCGTGTGACAGGCGGGAGACCAGCGATCCGCTGGTAACCAAGGTACACAGCGGGTTTCCAGGCACCGCGCAGCGCTTGGAAACCCGCTGTGTACCTTGGATACCAGCTCCCTGCATCAGGGCGCTGGTATCCAAGGTACACAGCGGGTTTCTAGGCACAGCCCCGCGCCTGGAAACCCGCTGTGTACCTTGGTTACCAGCGGATCGCTGGTCTCCCGCCTGTCACACGCAGCGATGTGTGCCTGTCAGCGGGAAACCAGCGATCAAAAAAAGGTCCTGAGTCCATTTCAGCGACGATCAGCGATACCCGGCAGGGGGGCTGATCGTCGCTGAATGTCACACACAGCGATATCGCTGGTGAGCTCGCTGCTGCGTCACAAAACTAGTGACTCAGCAGCGATCTCGGTAGCGATATCGCTATGTGAGACGGGCCCTTAAGTGGAAAGCTTAATTGATTGCTTTCCACTTTCACTTCAGGTCAGCCAGGGACACAATCAGTGACGTCAGAGGGAACTGATTAACAAAAATAGGGGTTCCCTTCGAAAAAAAAATGGCGTGGGGTCCCCCCTATTTTTAACCAGCCAGATGAAGCAGACCGCTGAGGCCTGGATTTTCAGGCTGTTAAGGAGCCAAGATCCATGGACCTTGCCAGCCTGATAATACTAGGCCACAGCAGTCTGCATATCTTGGCTGATTAACAAAAATAGGGGATCCCCTCGAAAAAAATTGGCGTGGGGTCCCCCCTATTTTTGTTAACCAGCCAGATGAAGCAGACCGCTGAGGCCTGGATTTTCAGGCTGTTAAGGAGCCAAGATCCATGGACCTTGCCAGCCTGATAATACCAGGCCACAGCAGTCTGCATATCTTGGCTGATTAACAAAAATAGGGGATCCCCTCGAAAAAAATTGGTGTGGGGTCCCCCCTATTTTTGTTAACCAGCCAGATGAAGCAGACCGCTGAGGCCTGGTTTTTCAGGCTGGTAAGGATCCAATATCCATGGACCTTGCAAGCCTGATAATACCAGGCCACAGCAGTCTGCTTAGCTTGGCTGGTTAACAAAAATAGGGGATCCCCTCGAAAAAAAAACGGCGTGGGGATCCCCCCTATTTTCGTTAACCAGCCAAGTAAAATGCAGACTGCTGCGGCCTGGTATTAAAAGACTGTCAAGGCCCATGGATTTTGGCCCTCAACAGCCTGATAATACCAGGCTACAGCAGCCCCACATTTGGCGCATCAAAAGATGTGCCAATTGTGGCACTTTACCCGGCTCTTCCCACTTGCCCTGTAGCGGTGGCAAGCGGGGTAATAAGGGGTTATTGTCACCGTTGATTGCACGGTGACAATAAGCCCGGTTAATAATGGAGAGGTGTCAATAAGACACCGATCCATTATTAATCCCAAAGTTATTAAATGTATAAAAAAAAGACACAGCAAGAAAAAAGTATTTTAATGAAATAAAAGAGACAACACAGTTTTCATTTCTTTTATTGTACTCTCATTCCTGCGACGCCATCGATCTCCTGTAAAAAAAGAAAAAAAACAAACCAACAGTATACCACCTGTCCGACGCAGTCCATAACGATAGTCCCACGACGATCCAGCTCTGCTACATCGCAATGACAGGCAGAGCCTGTCATTGCAACGCAGCACAGCTGATTACCTGCTTTCCCGGCGGTGACGTCATCGGACTGACTGCTTTACGGCCGGGATTACCCAGCAGTCACTGCAGTTATCGCGAGAAACTGCATGTGACCGCCGGGGAAAGAAGATGGCGGCCATGAAGCAGTCCGGGATGTGACCGCCGGAGATCTTCTGCCAGGTAAGTGCCGCTGACTCCTGACAGACCCGACCGACGGACACTGACAGTGACAGTGACAATCCCGATTCCGGTATCCGATAAGACGAAAATATCGGAACTCGGAATCGGAATTCCGATACAGCCAATATCGGCCGATACCCGATATTTGCAGTATCGGAATGCTCAACACTAGTTATAGTATCAAATGCCTTTGTAAAGTCCAGATAAATCTTGTCAGCTGCATTGCCAACATCCAGATTAACACTTACCTCCTCATAGAAACCCAACATGTTGGATGGTCATGACTCATCTTTCATGAATCCATGCTGGTTGTCAGTTATTATATTATTCTCTGCAATATATATCACTGCAGGTCATCTCTTGTAATGCCCTCAAAAACTTTTCACACTTCTGATGTCAGACTTACCAGATGGTAGTTGCCTTGATTCATCTTCTAACCTTTCATAAATATTGGTTCCACTTGAACCAGCCTCCAATCCTGTGGCACCAATCCTGTTACGAGAGAGTCTAAGAATATGAGATACATCAATCTGTCAATAACTGAGCTGAATTCACTCAATATCCGTGGATGAACTGCGTCTGGTTAGGCAAGGGAATTTGTCAATTTTTAACTTTGTCAGGCGTACTTCTTCTTGTGTTAAATTAATTATATCAGGTGGTGAACTTTGAATTTTGTGTTGTTGATTTATCCCTGGAAGAGTGAGCCTTTTCTTTTTCCTCTATAATTATCTTATTATCGTTGTTTAATGAGCCAGTAACAGCTGTTTTTTTCTTTTTGACATTGAAGTATTTATACATTATGTGAGATTTATTTTAATGTCGTTGGTGATTTGTTTATGTTTATAGGTAACTTTACTAGCTTTGTTTCTTTTATACATTTCTTATTGATATCTTTCTACTCCTGAAATGCTATTTCTGTACTCTCATCCTTCAAGATTTTGAATGCCTTTGTTTTTGTCTTATTAAACTGTATACTGTATTATTTTTCCATAATTGTTTCTTTTATTCCTGGACATTTTATTGCCAGAGAGTATAAGTTTTATATAGGATTCTAGTAGTATTTCCTTTAACATGCCCTATTTATGTTCGTTATCCCTAGTTACCATCACATGGTACCAGACTACACTTTTAAGCTCTTCCTTTAATTTTTTGAAACCAGCTTTCCTAAAGTTTCAGTTTTTTGCATTTCCTCTGTGATTGAAAAATACATTGAAACTTATCATAGTATGGTCACTGTATCCCAAAAGCTACCTCACCTGTAGATCTGAAATTGAATCTGGTGTATTTGACAAAGAAAGATCCAGCAGATCTCCTCTGGTTGATTCATTTACCAACTGAGAGATTTTTATTGTCTTTAATTATGGATAAGAACTTACAGCTTTTAGCCCTTCCAGAAGATTCTATGTCACATTGAAAAGACTTGGTAGTTAAAATTCCCCATGATAAGGACTCTATTATTATTTTCTGCCTTTTTAATTTGTTGAAACATCCTCTATCTCTCCAGCTATATTAGGAGGCTTGTAGCAAACTCCAGTTACCAGCTTTACATTATTGCCATACCCATATTGATTCCACAATGTTGCAGCTCCCCCAATGTCATCATTAAACACAGGTCTTAATTTTAATGAAAATACACACCCCTCCCTCTATTTTTTCTTTCCTGTCCTTTCTAAATGTAGAGTAACCCTCTACGTTTGTCACCCAGTCATAGTGTAGAGCCAATAGCTAACAGAGAAGTTGGCCGAGTTCACCATGAACCCAAATTAGTACTTCCTGCAACCGAATTATGTTCTCTTATCTCCTATCCCTAGGCTATAAGATCCTAACATGGTCACTGCTTGGCTTGCCCTCATCTTTTATAGTGGCTACTAGTGCCTGATTGGTTGTGCCAGAGCTTCTGCAATTTGATAACTGCAAAGCATTATTGGTAAGCCTGTGTGGCCATGCCTGCAATGAAAAACCCATTCTTTGAGACCTCGAATTTCAGGACATTTTTATTTTAGTTACATCCTCAGGTAATTGATCCACCTATCTCCAGATTTAACACTAGCTATGGAGCTTTAATTAAATATACATGCATTCGACCACTTACCTTATCTTTTTTTAGTTGCTATAGCATGTTTTCCACTTTTTTGGTAGCATTAATTTTTACATTTACTTTAATTCTGTGTAAAAATCTGAAAATAGCATGTATATAACTGCAGACTTGTCTGTGTTGCTTTTGCTTATATATTTTTTTTATATTCCTTCTAGGTAAAACAAGATAGAGTTAATAATAAGGTGAAAAGTAAGATAGTAATTGAGTCCAGAATGATAATAAATAACTCAATAGCTTAGGCAGACATGGCCTTCTGTGGAGGCAAAGAAAAGCATCATCATTGTCTGGAATTCTGAGTCATTGAAGAATATAAGTTTGTGATTTTGTCTGCCTCTAAAGTTATTAATGATGCAGACAGGCTTGTGTTACCAGGACAATATGGTGAGGGACCTTAAACTGGGTCATTATTCTTAGGTGAAAAATTTCTCCTTTATAATTCCAGCTGAAGCTAGCTTAAGGAAGACTTCTATCAGACTTGATTACTGTTAGTTTTTCATGGTTCATATTTTTATGTTAACGCGTTCAAGGGCAATGTCAAAATCTTGCTTTATAGATGCATAAAAACACGAACATACATAGTGTACTAAACCAAAGATGAAATTACCATTGACATTACTAAGGAAATGGATTGTGAGCAAGGCCTTCCTTTAAATGAAACTTGAAAACTAATGAGGTGGTGCCGTGATTCATGCAGCTTCTTCCATTGTTATACAGTAAATAAAAACAAGTAGAATAAAATGTTGATCTGCAGCTGAAATGTGACCATGGGCGTTTTTCTTTGGGAAGGAGATGATTGCTTATTTCTCTGGATGCTCTGGAGACAAGTCATATTAAGTTAAACTTTGTCAAGACATCTTGACAAGTAATTTTCTTTAAGTTTTCGTTATAACTTATTATGAAAATAGAATTTTGGAATGTAGAAAAGCGGTACACATTTTTTTTTCTTTTGTCCAGTTGAGTTGAAATAAGATTATAGTCTTGATCTTATTTCTTTTTTATTTGTAAAGAGCTTTTATTCTCCACTTCACAAAAAAGAATTGCAGAAGTGCAGAAACTCAAGACACACAAGCACACCATCTCTGACTGACACTCATTTCACATTTCACATTTTTTTCCTTGCAAAACATATTGTGGCTCCTTGTTGCTGCTTTTTAGTATATCATATATATAAAAAAATGTGTAGTTGTAACTCAGCAGGACAGATGCCAACTACATCTTATCACTGGACAATCACACTAAGGCCACCTTTACACATCCTGATAATTCCGGTATCAGAAAAACCAGTACTAGTGAGGTCCGCGGTCCATGTCTATGTGTCATCCATGAGTCAGTGTGACATCATCCATGTGTCATACCTATGTACGTGTGTCTGTGTCCGTGTATTCATGTGTACCATCCGTGTGTCATCTGAGTGCCGTCCGTGTGCTTCATCAGTGTAACAAGTACTGGTATAGAATTAAGAATACAGATGACAGATATTTAGGTGTTAGATGTGCAAAGATACAGAAATATAGATAGATAGATAGATAGATAGATAGATAGATAGATAGATAGATAGATAGATAGATAGATAGATTATATACTCATGTATAAGCCGAGGAACCTAATTTTGCCACAAAGAACTGGGAAAACTTATTGACTCGAGTATAAGCCAGGCATGCATTGTCTCCTCATCCCTATACTGGTATGCATGGCTCCTTATTGCTATCCTTGTCTACATGGCTCCTTATTCCCCTCCTTGTTTGCATGGCTCATTATTCCCATCCTTCTCTGAATGGCTCCTTATTCCCATCTTTGTATGCCTGGCTCCCTATCCTCATCCTTGTCTGCATGTCTCCTTATTCCCATCCTTGTCTGCATGGCTCCTTATCCCAATCCTTGCATGCATGGCTACTCAGCCCTATCTTTGTATGCATGGTTCCTTATCCCTATCCATGTATACGTGGCCCCCAAGAGAAAAGTATAAAAAAAATCCTACTTACCTTTCTGAGAGCCCTCGCAGCATTTTGTTCCGGTGCCAGCAGCTCATGCGGCCGGGCGATCACGTGTCCCCGCTCATTAAGGGAATGAATATTCACTTCTCTACACGCATATGGAAGTGGTGAATATTCATTCCCTCAATGAGTGGGCATCAGTGTCCTACCGAGTATTTTGACGTGCTTGGTGATTTAGTTTCTGTCGACGCAGCTGCATGATTTGTGGCTGCTGGACAGCCTGAATACATGTGAGGAATGCCGTTTGTTAGGCAATCCCCACATGTGTTCAGGCTGTCTACCAGCCGCAAATCATGCAGCTGAGTTGACAGAAACTAAATCTCCAAGCACGCCAAAATACTCGGAAGACACCTGAGCATGCTCGGGAAAACCCGAGCAATGAGTATACTCGCTCATCACTAGTCACCTCTCATACTGGATACACTAACGTGTGAAAGGGGCCTAAAGCTGTTACTGCTGATATTGATATTGATACTTCTTTCTCGTCCCCTAACTATTCACAGATTATTACTCTCATCTACTTCAGTGCTGCATTTGTACAACATATTAATATCTGGAGTATTTGTTCAATATTTTAGGGCTTTATCTTCCCATCTCTATTGTCATCATGACTCTTTTGTTGGGTGTCCTGGCACCAGGGGATCCTTCCTTGTCCCTAACGCCAGGGGCACCCTAGCTCACCCTGTTCCCTGGATTAATTCTTATTATGAAGATGGTAGAGCCACGTACCTTCCTTTAGCTCCTGAATCAGCCCTCTGTCTGTACCTTTCCCCCACCCAGAGAAGAGGGGAGTTGTAGTTTACCGTAATACACCAATCAGACTAACAATGTAATACAAATAAGGATAAAAGAAAATTTTACTCATACAAATATATTAACGCAAACAACAGAGGTAAACACCAGGGAGTGGAGGATGGGGATTTGCACGCAACCAAAACCTAACAATAAACTCAGTTAAATCCGCCAAATGCCTTTTAAAACAACAACAAACCAACATCATCTAACTATGCAGCATGAAGCTACCACTGGCAAAGAATGTTTGCCAGGGTTCAGAATATTTAGGAGAGGGGAGTGACCGACAATGAACAGCTGAGAGCCTTATTGCAGGAAAACTTCCAAGAGCTCGTAATTGACCAGGCTAACCCCTGCATTGCTGAAAGAATCCTGCTCCATTTAATATGAAGGTGAAGTGCTTCTAAAAAGTGCAAGAGTAGGAGAAATTAGTCGCTGCCGGCTTCCAGCGCCTCTCTGTCGTGATAAACCTGTAACAGTAACCCTCTTCTGTGAGGGACCTCCGGAACCTCAGATCCTGGATCATAGTGGTTTGCCACGTGAACATGGCCACACAAATGTCAGGATCTCTCTTCAGGACCATAGCCATTCCCTTGTACCAGATAGTGAATCGACCGACAAACTAAGTGAGAATCAATGATCTGTGCTATTTGACATTCCAAATTTCCATCTACAATGACTGAAGATGGCGGTAGTGATGATGCACAGAGGATGCAATGTATTTTTTGAATAGAGATCGATGAAACACATTTTGAATCTTAAAGATGGGCATCAGTGCAAGGTGAATGCTATGGGATTGACAACAGTCACAATCTTATAAGGACTGATGAAGCCTGAGACCAATTTTTCAAGAGGGAAAATTCAATTTAATGTTCCTTGAGGACAACCACATTAAGTCACCAACACACAGTTCCGGACCCACTAAACATCTCCGATCAGCCATACTTTTATATTCGGACCAAATTTCCCTCAAATTAATAAGAACCCATTGCTACACAGGCGTAATTGATGATGAAATCTATTCTTCTTTGGGTATTCCACAAGAACGATTCCTATTAAATGAGCTGAACTCAGGATGAAACCTGTATGCCCCAAAAAACTAGAACTTACCAGTAGACTAATGACAATGATTATGTCCGCAAATTCAGCTAGAGGTAAGTAGGTAACCAAATCCTCTTGATTTTCAGACACAAAGCACCTAAGATAAGTCTCAAGAATCTGGTTAACATGTTCAATTTGCCCTTTAGACTGTGAGTGAAATACTGTAAAGAACAACAGATAGAGTGAAAAATACCCACCAAAATTTGGAAATAAACTGTGTTGTGAATGGACTTGAAATGAGTTCTGAGCAGAGGCTCCCTCTGGTGGTTACAAGCGGTACTGGACTGTCCAGTGATGATTGTGAGGAGTGGGAATCAGGTGTTACTGACTGGTCTTATATAAGAGAGTCGCCTTCCCATCAGGGTTGCCGGTGATCCCTCCTCAAGGGGGGGGTACTGTTGTGAATGGACTTGAAATGAGTTCTGAGCAGAGGCTCCCTCTGGTGGTTACAAGCGGTACTGGACTGTCCAGTGATGATTGTGAGGAGTGGGAATCAGGTGTTATTGCATTTTTTACCTGCACTACTCAGTTACCGAAACATAACAGTATCACCGGCCCAAAATTTAAAGTTGTATGGTACTCACAGAAGGGAAAAATATTGTGAAAGAAAAAACGGTTGTCAGAGATATTTTTCTGTTTGTTGCATTTTTTTTCCCTCTGTATCTCTGGGTGCTGGGGAGGATTTTTTCTCTTAATGGAGTTTGCACAGTTGTCTGGCCGTGTGGATCAGCTTGCCACTGAGGTTCAGAGTATTGCTGCATATCTTGCTAGGTTGCCTGTTGTGGAACCTAGGATTCCCATGCCAGATTTGTTTTTGGGGGATCGAGCTAAGTTTCAGAATTTCAAAAATAATTGTAAATTGTTTTTTGCCTTAAAATCTAAGTCCTCAGGGAACGCAGCGCAGCAGGTTCAAATTGTCATCTCTCTCCTGCGCGGCGATCCTCAGGATTGGGCTTTTTCCCTGACACCTGGGGATCCTGCTTTGAGTGATGTTGATGCATTTTTTCAGGCTTTGGGGTTATTGTACGATGAGCCTAATGTCACTGATCAAGCTGAAAAAGCCTTGTTGGCATTAAATCAGGGGCTTGATGACGCTGAGTTATACTGTCAGAGATTCCGTAGGTGGGCAGTCCTGACCAAGTGGAATGACGACGCTTTGGCGGCCCTTTTTCGGAAGGGTCTGTCAGATAATGTAAAGGATGTTATGGTGGGATTCCCTGTCCCCTCTGGTCTCAATGATTATATGTCATTAGCGATTCAAATTGACAGACGTTTGCGTGAGCGGAGAAGTATGCGTGGAATAGTGTTGCCTTGTGAACCTGCTTATGAATCCATGCAGTGTGATAGAGTGATGTCTGGGGCACAGCGTCATGAGTTTCGAAAGCGCAATGGGTTATGTTTCTACTGTGGTAATGCCTCTCATGCTATTTCAGTCTGTCCTAAGCGGGGAAGACGTTTTGCACGCTCAGTTGTCTTGGGTAGTGTTCAGACTAAGTTTTTATTAACTGTCACTCTGATATGCTCTCTGTCCTCATTTTCTGCTCAGGCTTTCGTTGATTCTGGAGCAGCTATTAACCTGATGGATTATGATTTTGCTAAACGTTGTGGGTTTCCCTTGATACCCCTACAGAAGTCTATTTCCCTACTGGGGATCGATTCTACCCCTTTGGCTGAGAATAAGCCTCAGTTCTCTACTCAGGTGATAATGAGGGTGGAACCTGATCATCAGGAGTGCTGCAAATTTTTGGTTCTGTATAATCTGCATGATATTATCATACTGGGTTTCCCTTGGTTACAGTCTCATAATCCTGTTTTGGATTGGAAAACTGTGTCTGTAACCAGTTGGGGCTGCCAATGTGTTAATACCAACACTCCTGTTTTTTCTGCCTCCCTCCAGGCTCAGGATGTTCCTGACTTTTTGATTAATTTTTCTGATGTGTTTAGCGAAAGTAAATCTGCATCCTTGCCTCCCCATAGGAGCTATGACTGCGCTATTGAATTAGTGCCTGGTAGTAAATTCCCTAAAGGTCGCCTTTTTAACTTGTCTGTACCTGAACATGACGCTATGCGGTCTTATATCAAGGGGTCATTGGAGAAGGGTCATATCAGACCATCCTCTTCACCCTTAGGTGCCGGTTTTTTCTTTGTGGCCAAAAAGGATGGTTCATTAAGGCCATGTATTGATTATCGTCTTTTGAACAATATTACTGTGAAATATCAATATCCGTTACCCTTGATTTCTGACCTGTTTTCCAGGGTGAAAAATGCTACTTGGTTTACCAAGCTTGACCTCAGGGGGGCATATAACCTTATTCGCATTAAGCACGGGGATGAATGGAAGACGGCATTTAATACCCCTGAGGGGCATTTTGAGTACCTTGTGATGCCCTTTGGGCTCACTAATGCTCCTTCTGTCTTCCAGTCCTTCATGAATGACATTTTCAGGGATTTTGTGGATAAATTTCTGATTGTTTATTTGGATGATATCTTGATTTTTTCCAATGACTGGGACTCTCATGTGAAACATGTTCGAACTGTATTCCAGATTTTGAGAGAGAATGCTCTGTATGTGAAGGGATCAAAGTGTCTTTTTGGCATACAGAGGATCTCATTTTTGGGATTCATTTTGTCCCCATCTGTTATTGAAATGGACCCGGTCAAGGTTCAGGCCATCTGTGATTGGGTCCAACCTACTTCATTAAAGGCTCTTCAAAGATTTTTGGGTTTTGACAATTTTTATCGTAAATTTATTGGTAATTTCTCGGTTATTGTTAAACCTTTAACTGATTTGACCAAAAAGGGTTCTGATGTGGTGAATTGGCCTCCTGAGGCAGTCTCTGCATTTCAGGAACTTAAGCAGAGATTCACTTCTGCTCCTGTTCTACGGCAGCCTGATGTTTCTCTACCATTTAGGGTGGAGGTTGATGCCTCTGAAATTGGGGCAGGTGCCGTTTTGTCCCAAAGAGATCCAGAGACCTCTAAAAGTAACCCTTGTGCCTTTTTCTCTCGAAAATTTTCTCCTACTGAACGTAATTATGACGTGGGTAATCGGGAGTTATTGGCCATGAAGTGGGCTTTTGAAGAGTGGAGACATTGGCTGGAGGGAGCCAAACATCAGGTGGTGGTCCTTACGGACCATAAGAATCTGGTTTATCTGGAATCTGCCAAGCGACTTAATCCTAGACAGGCCAGGTGGGCCTTGTTTTTCACACGTTTTAATTTTGTGGTTTCATTTCTTCCTGGCACTAAGAATGTTAAGGCGGATGCCCTCTCGAGGAGTTTCCTGGCGGACTCTCCTGAGTTATCTGATCCTTCTGTTATTTTGAAAGAGGGTATAGTTCTTTCCGCCATCTCGCCCAATTTGAGACTGGCTCTGGAGGGGTGTCAGGAGGATAAGCCCGAGCGCTGCCCTGTTGGCAAATTGTTTGTCCCGGACCAGTGGAAAAAGAGTGTGATGTCTGAGATTCATTGTTCTGCGCTGGCCGGTCATCCCGGAATTTTTGGTACCAGAGACTTGGTTAGTCGGTCCTTTTGGTGGCCTACCTTGTCTCGTGATGTCAGGGAATTTGTGCAGTCCTGCGGGACTTGCTCTCGCTCCAAGCCTTGCTCTCCTCTAGTGGTTTGTTGATGCCATTGCCTGTGCCCAAGAGACCATGGACCCATATCTCTATGGATTTCATTTCCGACCTCCCTGTTTCTCAGAGAATGACCGTCATCTGGGTGATTTGTGATAGGTTTTCCAAGATGATACATCTTGTGCCATTACCTAAGTTGCCTTCCTCCTCTGAATTGGTGCCTTTGTTCCTTCAGCACGTGGTTCGTTTACATGGCATTCCTGAGAACATTGTGTCTGACAGAGGAGTCCAGTTTGTTTCAAGATTTTGGAGGACCTTTTGTTCTAAACTTGGTGTTCAATTGTCTTTCTCCTCGGCGTTTCATCCTCAGACCAATGGTCAAACTGAGAGAACAAACCAGACATTGGAGACTTATCTAAGATGCTTTGTGTCTGCTGATCAGGATGACTGGGTCTCTTTTTTGCCTTTGGCTGAGTTTGCTCTTAATAATAGGGCTAGCTCTGCCACTTTGATGTCTCCATTTTCTGTAATTCTGGGTTTCACCCTCGATTTTCTTCAGGACAGACGGAGGCTTCTGTCTGTCCAGGTGTTGACTCTGTTGTGGAGCGTATGCAACAGATTTGGGACCAGGTAGTGGAGAGGTTGTCCCTCTCTCAGGAGAGGGCCCAGCGGTTTGCTAACCGGCATAGGACTGATGGTCCTCGGTTTAAAGTGGGGGACTTGGTCTGGTTGTCCTCAAAAAATATTCCTATGAGAGTGGCATCTCCTAAATTTAAGCCTAGGTTCATTGGACCTTATAAGATCATGGAGATTCTTAATCCTGTTTCTTTTCGTTTGCTTCTTCCAGGGACATTTAAGATCCATAACGTGTTCCACAAGTCCTTGTTGAAGAGGTTTGTTGAGCCAGTGGTTCCTACTACTGTGCCTCCTGACCCTGTTTTGGTTGAGGGCAATCTGGAGTATGTGGTTGAGAAAATATTGAATTCTCGTTTTTCTAGACGGAAACTCCAGTATTTGGTTAAGTGGAGAGGTTATGGTCAGGAAGACAATTCTTGGGTGTTTGCTTCGGACATCCATGCTAGGAGACTCATCCGTGCGTATCATAGAACTCATCCTGACCGACCTGGTTGCTCAAGTGAGGGTTCGGTGACCCCTCCTCAAGGGGGGGGGTACTGTTGTGAATGGACTTGAAATGAGTTCTGAGCAGAGGCTCCCTCTGGTGGTTACAAGCGGTACTGGACTGTCCAGTGATGATTGTGAGGAGTGGGATTCAGGTGTTACTGACTGGTCTTATATAAGGGAGTCGCCTTCCCATCAGGGTTGCCGGTGATCAATTGTTCTGGTCTCACTCCATGATTCCTGTTTCCCTTGTAGCCTGCTGTGTCGTGTCTGCATCTCCTGCTAACAGATAAGACATTTTCTTCTTTTTGTTTTTGTGCTTTGTTTTTGCATTTTGTCCTGCACTTCCGTGGGGGCCTTCTGGGTCCCCTCCGGGGGCTTTTGCCCTCTCAGTTTAGTTCAGCCACTGATGTTTGTACTTTTGCTTTTCCAGTTTCTTCAGTGGCTGCTGTTTTGGTTTTGTTGCACCAGAGAACTAATTTAGGTGGTGGAGGTCGTGTGATCTCAGGTGTTTTTGAAATTAGTAGAGTTGGTGCTTTGCAGGGTTTTTTGGGATTGCAGTAAGTACCCTTCCTATCCTTTTCTATTTAGATTAGCTTGGGCCCCAACGTTTGCTCATACTATTTTCTGTCTGTGTCAGTATTTCTTCTTGTCTAACAGCCATTACATGTTTGGGGGCTTTCTATGTTCTTTGGGGATCTGCTCCGGGGCAGATAGCTTTCCTATTTCTATCTTTAGGTGTAGTTAGTTTCTCAGGCTGTGACGAAGCGTCTAGGACCAACGTAGGAACGCTCCACGGCTGCCTCTAGTTGTGGTGGTTTGTCAGGGTACTGCAATCTCATAGATTCCAACTGCTCTGGTGTATTGCATTTTTTACCTGCACTCCTCAGTTACCGAAACATAACAAAACTGCACTTCTAGATCAGAAACAATATCAATAGGAATCACATGTAATTTTACAATCTCTCTGATGAAAATTTGCACCAATATCTTTGCATTAAGTAAAGCGGATAGCATAATGAAATGTAACATTTTACTATCTGTCCAAACCCCAAAATTAAAGTATTACCTGCCGACATGGGTATATCAGTGATAAAATCGACCGATAAATGAGTCCAAGGTCTACTGGTAATCGCCAAAAGCTGGAGAGACCCAGATGGACAAGTGTGAGAGGTTTTATAAAGCGCACAAACACTGTATGCAGCTAAATACTCCTGGACATCCTGATGTACCACTGACCACCAAAATTGCTCAGAAAGATCTGTGGTGATTTTATTACAAGGATGTCTGGCCAAGACTGAATCATGATGTTCAGTAAGAACTCTTAGATGGAAATTCACTGATGCAAAAAGTACCTGTGAATGGACAGGCATAGGGGGCATGCCCCTGAGCCTGATCAACCTCTTTCTCAAGATTGGAACATAAAAACGTAACAACTACCCCTTTTTGAAGTATAGGAACCAGTTCACAATTAACTGCACCTCAAGGAAAACAATGAGATAAGGCATCCGACTTAATGTTCTTGCTTCCTGGCCTATGTGTAGCAAAAAAAGTTAAATCTAGAGGAGAACAAATTCCCATCTTGACTGTCTAGGCATTAAACATGTTGCAGACTCTAAATATACAAAATTCTTTTGATCCGTGATTACCAAAACCGAATGAACTGTCCACTCCAGAAAATGACGCCACTCTTCAAAAGCCTACTTAATTGCGAAGAGTTCCCTGATGCCAATGACATAATTTTATATGCAGTAGACAGTTTTTTAAAAAATTATGCACATGGATGCCATTTACCAGGAGACACACCCTGTATCAATATAGACTCCTACCCCGGGTCTATTTCCTTTTTTGTTTTGTCCTCCCTTTTTCCCAGAGCCATAACTCATATTTTTCTGTCCACTTAGACATATAAGGGCTTGTTTTTGCATGACAAGTTGTACTTTTGAATGACACCATTCTTTTAACTGCATATTGTAATGAAATTGGGAAAACGATTCCAGGAGGCAAGAAATTGGGCCAAAATTCTGACAGTTTTTATGGAATTGTTTGCATGTTGTACATTTTGTGGTAAAATTGACCTCACAATATGATTCTGCTCATCAATATAATTAACAGCAAAACCAAGCATGTTCAGTTTTTTAGTTATTTTAGTGGTGAAAAAATCACAAGCATGCAAAAAATTCTTGAGTTGTGTCATCATTTTCCAAGACCCATAACGTTTTCATTTTTCTGTCAAAAGAGCTGTGTAATGGCCTATTATTGCGATTTGAAACAACTTTTTTATCGCTACAATTTTGTGACAGATGTGATGTTTTGATTGCCTGTTCACGGTGTTTACCGATCAGTTAATTAATTTTATGTTTTGATAGCTCAAACTTTTCTGAAAACGGATATACCACCTATGTGCATTTTTTTCTTATTATTTTTATTTTTAATGAGGGGAAAATGGTGATGATTTGGACCGACATGTTTTTTGATTTTTGTCACATTTTTAAAACCTTTTTTAAATTTTTAACTAGGGAATCTGAAGCTGTGATCGTTTGATCTCTTGTGCTATACACAGCAATGCTAGTGCATTGCTGTGTATAGCAGAAATCATTGTCTCCTTTGAAGCCCTGACACAGGAGCTCCATAATGATAAGCACAGAGGTCTTCAATAGACCCCCTGCTGTCATAGTAACCCTTTGGCGACCCATGATCACATCATGGGTGTATGAAGTGATGCTCCTCCATGCCCAACGTGTTAAATGCCTCGGTTAGATATTGACAGATGAATTTAACAGGTTAACAATGAGCAGGCGGAATTTCGTTCCACAAGCAATATTAGAGCCAGATCCTAGCTGTAACATACAACCATGGCCTACAAGGAATGGGGAGGCTCACTCCATGAACACGCTCCGCAAAATAGTGGAATGCTTTTTTCTAATATCCCTCAAACAATTGAAAACAAAAAGTTGTTGAATACTTTATGTTATATGAACCATTACATGCCTCTATTAATAATTTGAATTTGCCTACCTCAAATAAAAAAAAAAAATATTTTGCACTGGGACTAAAAAGGAAAAACATTTTTTTAAACGGAAAATGTAGTATTATTGTTCAAATGTGGCAAAAACCTACACTAAATGTATCCTGGCTTTGACTTTTGTCTGTCCTGCTCCTTTCTCTATCTAGATTGACTAACCAATGCAATCTACACAATTCCTGACCAGGACACATTAGGACAGGGCGGGATTGCAAGCTATGGCAGCATAGCATGGTTCTGATACCCTTCCACAATAGTCATTTTTCCTCAATATTTTCCTGACCTCCACCATGCTCCAGGAGCCATATACCCACATAAAAAAATATTTTAGTGGGCCTAGGAGATCAGTACAATGCCCTTGGTGAGGACATCAATCTTTAATTTGGTGGAAGGAGATAGTTAATTACATAGCACTGAGAACAATTGTAATCAAAATATAGAAACTTTTCTTAACAGTTTGAAAAACAAAAACTTAATAGATAATAAAATATGCATAGGAATCAGAATATTCACTTGCACATAAAACCAGTATACAAGCTACAACCTAAGAGTAATGAATGTCCATACAGAGAAAGGCTTCTTAGTGGAGAAATATTGCACAATGGTCTCTGTAAAACAAAGCTGCAGTAAAATGTCATTCAGGGTTCTGTCTGTACTTCTGGTTGGTATTATTCTGTATAATGGCTGTGTATCTGATGTATGGGAAAATCTCTTCATGACCAGAGCTTTTTGTTGTCATTTCAGGGTTATTGGCTATTGTGCAATATTTCCAAATTATGATCAGCTTTTTCCTGCACGTAGTTTCATTTCTCCCATGATGTACTTGGCAGCATTGCAGTTAACTATCTTGTGTGTGTCTTCCATACGTACATTTTTATGCATAGTAAAAGAGTGAATAAAGATTACTGTTTCATTACCTTTTCTCTCATTGATGCCTATGTAGATGTTATTGTTTGTATATCGCACATAGAGTGTTGCTTATTGAAGATAAGTGGCTTCGTTTTTGTAGGTGTATAAAATGCCAGACCCAGAATGTAAGCTGTGCAGGACAGGATCACATAGAAATGAGTCACATTAGTCATTCTGCAGTTATTTTACTACCCTCACCACTCCTCGGGTAATGACTTTCTCCAAACTTAAATGTCATGGTCAGCGTATTTCTTGCAAGCACATGATTGATCTGAGTATATTGTGACAAAATTACTTAATGTTTAAAGGGAATCTGTCACCCAATATGAGAGCAGCATAACGTAGGGACAGAGACCCTGATTCCAGCAATGCATCACTTATCGGCATGGTCTAGCTTTGATGAAATCACTCTTTTGTTACCAGGAGATTATTATTAGAAGACTAGTAAACCTGTTACCATGCAGTCCTCCATATTCATGATCTCTGTGTAATCATGCAACTACCACAGATAGGCAGCTTTCTGCCTGTGCACAATGCACGATGTACAGAAAGTCGTTATTATGTAGGGTTATACAGAGCTCAGCATTCAGAGAACTGGCAGATCTGAAGAAGGTAAAACTGTGATTTTATCAAAATGGCAACAATCAGTCCAGTAAGTGATGCAATATTGAATTTAGGATCTCCGCTCCCGCAGCATGCTGTTCTCAGAAAGGAGTAAAAAAAAGTGGTGACAGATTATCTTTAAATCAGGTTATTGTGTGGGGTTTTATTAAATCCATATACAGTATGTTAGGGTTTGAGTTCCCGCTGCTGCACAAGGGGAGTCTCGAACCAGCCCCACTGCGGTCTCCCATTCACCTCCGGCCACAGTGGAGCCTGCTCAGCAGAGACGTCGGTCCAAGTGTCTTGCCCACTCCAGTACTGTGCAGTGACTTGCTGCTGCCTTTCCTGGATCTGCTATTATAGCCAGTGCTGGAGCAGACGTCTTTGGGACAAAGTCCTGCGTTTTCCTTTCTGAGCATGCCCAGAGTGAGATCTCTCATTGGAGATCATGGGTCACATGCTCAGGTGCTGCGGCAGCTCCTATTGGTCCGCCAGGAAGGCCCTGTTACCACTGGTGTTCTGGAGCAAGTTTCATTGGTCCTTGTTTCTGGCAGGACCTGTAGCTGTTGCTATAAAAGGTTAGCATGGCTGGGCCGCCATGCGCTAATATCAACCATTGTATGCTATGCGCCAGTGTGGTCATGTTGTGTGGTTAGGGACCCGGCTGAAATAAGCCACTAGAATACCGACTTAATCGGGGAGGAGATTTGGTGTGCTAGCTGGTCAGGGTCGGCGTCCTAGATGCCCTAGATTACCGGCATAACCGGTGAGGAGTTTTGATTGCCGTATTCAGGGTCTGGCGTTCAGACGCCATAGATTGCGGGTGACTCCCGCGAGGACATTAGCACATGATCACGCGTTATGTATGCTTAGCATTTAAATGTGTACCTGAGAGCCTGACAGGACACAGCACTTTTCCTCAGCGGCCCTGTGACGTAACAAGGTTCGCTTTCAACGCTAGACAGCGCCCTAGCGTGTTTTGTTTGCGACTCAGTTGTGTTTAGTGAGTTCGCACACATCGCCATATAGCGCTGCGGCTCTCCTTCTAGCGGCTCTGTGGAGCAACAGAGTTCACACTTATTGCCACAGCGCGTTACGGCGTTTATGTTGGCGACTCTGCAGGATAACAGAGTTTGCTTCTTACGCCATTTTACTAGCAGCAGGTTCAACCTGCACGGTGGACCCCGGGCTGCGAACGCACCTCTCTACCTCATATATTTGGTGCGTTCCGCAGACCCTAACACCGTAAGTATTTACATTAAATGTATTCTGAAGTCTGAGTTTTAATACTGGTCTCATAATTCCTGTTCTGTATGGCAAACACAACGGTGTTGATGGAAATACGTAGGCTAACTTTGACTTATTGACGTCTACTGGAAAAATATTTAGAATTGAGAGTCCTCAGTGGTTGATACCTTTTAATAGCTAACTGAAAAGATGGTAACAAATTGCAAGCTTTCGAGACTACTCAGGTCTCTTCATCAGGCAAAGACTTATACAACACCTGAAGAATCTCATATTTATACACAACACAGCACAGAAACAATGCAATAGATGAGACAAGTGATGTGAAGCAGAACTGTCATTATGGGAGGGGGATGAACAGTTGTGGCAATAAATATTGGACTAGTTCACAGATAAGGAGTGTGAAAGTTTTATTGCCCTCTGATTGGGGTCTGGTAATGTTTTGTGATGTTCTCACAGGGTATTTGAAGCAAATTCCTTAATTGATGTACAACGTCAAATCCATGTGATATGTTCATTCCAGCATTGAGAGTGTCAAAGGTCACCATCAATTTGTATTCGCAAACTCTCCTGTGTCTCTTAGATGTGAAATTACCTTTCAGTACAAGTAATTTCATGTCCAACATGCTATGACCGGGGATGCAAAAGTGTTTGGCCACAGGTAGATCCATTCTTTTTTCTCTTATTGTGTGGCGATGAGAATTCATCCTTGTTCTAAGTATTTGCCCTGTCTCCCCCACATACAGACCCCCAGTTGGACATTTAGTACAAATAATTAGGTACACCACATTAGATGTGATGTGGCTTAGAGTACCTGGGATCTTGTAGTCCTGATGGGAGTTGGGGATCTTTATATTGTCCGTGGTCATTATAAATGGACAGGTTTTGCATTTCTTCTGGTTGCAAGGAAAGGTTCCTGCAGCTGTGGAGAGGACACAGAACTTCTGAATCTAAGAATCATCATTGTCAGAAGTTCCCTGTCCTCTCCAACAGCTGCAGGAACCTTTCCTTGCAACCAGAAGGAATGCAAAACCTGTCCATTTATAATGACCACGGACAATATAAAGATCCCCAACTCCCATCAGGACTACAAGATCCCAGGTACTCTCAGCTGCATCACATCTAATGTGGGTACCTAATTATTTGTACTAAATGTCAAACTGGGGGTCTGTATGTGGGGGAGACAGGGTAAAAACTTAGAACAATAATGAATTCTCATCGCCACACAATAAGAGAAAAAAGAATGGATCTACCAGTGGACAAACACTTTTGCATCCCCGGTCTTAGCATGTTGGACATGAAATTACTTGTACTGAAAGGTAATTTCACATCTCAGAGATGCAGGAGAGTTTGCGAATACAAACTGATGGTGACCTTTGACACTCTCCAAGCTGGAATGAACATATCACATGGATTTATGACGTTGTACATCAATTAAGGAATTTGCTTCAAAGACCCTGTGAGAACATCACAAAACATTACCAGACCCCAATCAGAGGGCAATAAAACTTTCACACTCCTTATCTATGAACTAGTCCAATATTTATTGCCACAACTGTTCATCCCTCTCCCATAATGACAGTTCTGCTTCACGTCACTTGTCTCATCTACAGTTAGGTCCATAAATATTTGGACAGAGACAACATTTATCTAATTTTGGTTCTAGACATTACCACAATGAATTTGAAACAAAACAAATCAGATGCAGTTGAAGTTCAGACTTTCAGCTTTCATTTGAGGGTATCCACATTAAAATTGGATGAAGGGTTTAGGAGTTTCAGCTCCTTAACATGTGCCACCCTGTTTTTAAAGGGACCAAAAGTAATTGGACAAATGACTCCAAGGCTATTTCATGGACAGGTGTGGGCAATCCCTTTGTTATGTCATTCTCAATTAAGCAGATGAAAGGGCCGGAGTTGATTTGAGGTGTGGTGTTTGCATTTGGAAGGTTTTGCTGTGAAGGACACATGCGGTCACAGGAGCTCTCCATGCAGGTGAAACAAGCCATCCTTAAGCTGCAAGAACAGAAAAAAAAACCATCCAAGAAATTGCTACAACATTAGAAGTGGCAAAATCTACAATTTGGTACATCCTGAGAAAGAAAGAAAGCACTGGTGAACTCATCAATCCAAAAAGACCTGGGAGCCCACGGAAGACAACAGTGGTGGATGATCGCCGCATACTTTCTTTGGTGAAGAAGAACCCGTTCACAACATCAACTGAAGTCCAGAACACTCTCAGTGAAGTAGGTGTATCTGTCTCTAAGTCAACAGTAAACAGAAGACTCCATGAAAGTAAATACAAAGGGTTCACATCTAGATGCAAACCATTCATCAATTCCAAAAATAGACAGGCCAGAGTTAAATTTGCTGAAAAACACCTCCAGAAGCCAGCTCAGTTCTGGAAAAGTATTCTATGGACAGATGAGACAAAGATCAACCTGTACCAGAATGATGGGAAGCCAAAAGTTTGGAGAAGAAAGGGAACGGCACATGATCCAAGGCACACCACATCCTCTGTAAAACATGGTGGAGGCAACGTGATGGCATGGGCATGCATGGCTTTCAATGGCACTGGGTCACTTGTGTTTATTGATGACATAACAGCAGACAAGAATAGCCGGATGAATTCTGAAGTGTACCGGGATATACTTTCAGCCCAGATTCAGCCAAATGCTGCAAACTTGATTGGACGGTGCTTCATAGTACAGATGGATAATGACCCCAAGCATACAGCCAAAGCTACACAGGAGTTCATGAGTGCAAAAAAGTGGAACATTCTTCAATGGCCAAGTCAATCACCAGATCTTAACCCAATTGAGCATGCATTTCACTTGCTCAAATCCAGACTTAAGAGGGAAAGACCCACAAACAAGCAAGACCTGAAGGCTGCGGCTGTAAAGGCCTGGCAAAGCATTAAGAAGGAGGAAACCCAGCATTTGGTGATGTCCATGGGTTCCAGACTTAAGGCAGTGATTGCCTCCTAAGGCTGTGGTTCCACAGTCCGGAACCACAGCGCTTTGGACGGAGCGGAAATTCCGCTCCGTCTAAGCCCCGCCCCCTTTATGACGCGCGATCTTTCCGGAGGTGTTCAGGACACCTCCGGAACACCTCCGGAAAGAAAGCAGGGCTACATAGCCCTGTGTTAAATTCTGTTGCGGCGACGCACCGTCGCCGCAATACGCGAGGACATGCTGCGGTCTAAAAAGACGCTCCGCATGTCCGTTTACGCAGGTTTGCCACCTGCATATTGTTACGCATAGTGGAGACGGGATTTCTTGAAATCCCCTCCACTATGCTGTAACATCTGGACGCTGCGTGTTTGGCGCTGCGCCAGCACACAGCGCCAAACACGCAGCGTATCCTGACCGTGGAAACTCACCCAAAGGATTCGCCACAAAATATTGAAAATAAAAATATTTTGTTTGGGTTATGTTTATTTGTCCAATTACTTTTGACCTCCTAAAATGTGGAGTGTTTGTAAAGAAATGTGTACAATTCCTACATTTTCTAACACATATTTTTGTTCAACCCTTCAAATTAAACGTTACAATCTGCACTTGAATTCTGTTGTAGAGGTTTCATTTCAAATCCAATGTGGTGGCATGCAGAGCCCAACTCGCGAAAATTGTGTCACTGTCCAAATATTTCTGGCCCTGACTGTATTGCATTATGTCTGTGCTGTGTTGTGTATAAATATGTGATTCTTCAGATGTTGTTTTAGTCTTTGCCTGATGAAGAGACCTGAGTAGTCTCGAAAGCTTTCAATTTGTTATCATCTTTTCAGTTAGGTATTAAAAGGTATCAACCACTGAGGACTCTCAACTAGTGTTGAGCATTCCGATACTGCAAATATCGGGTATCGGCCGATATTAGCTGTATCGGAATTCCGATTCCGAGTTCCGATATTTTCGTCTTATCGGATACCGGAATCGGGATTGTCACTGTCACTGTCAGTGTCCGTCGGTCGGGTCTGTCAGGAGTCAGCGGCACTTACCTGGCAGAAGATCTCCGGCGGTCACATCCCGGACTGCTTCATGGCCGCCATCTTCTTTCCCCGGCGGTCACATGCAGTTTCTCGCGATAACTGCAGTGACTGCTGGGTAATCCCGGCCGTAAAGCAGTCAGTCCGATGACGTCACCGCCGGGGAAGCAGGTAATCAGCTGTGCTGCGTCGCGATGACAGGCTCTGCCTGTCATTGCGATGTAGCAGAGCTGGATCGTCGTGGGACTGTCGTTATTATGGACTGCGTCGGACAGGTGGTATACTGTTGGTTTGTTTTTTTTCTTTTTTTACAGGAGATCGATGGCGTCGCAGGAATGAGAGTGTAATAAAAGAAATGAAAACTGTGTTGTCTCTTTTATTTCATTAAAATACTTTTTTCTTGCTTTGTCTTTTTTTTATACATTTAATAACTTTGGGATTAATAATGGATCGGTGTCTTATTGACACCTCTCCATTATTAACCGGGCTTATTGTCACCGTGCAATCAACGGTGACAATAACCCCTTATTACCCCGCTTGCCACCGCTACAGGGCAAGTGGGAAGAGCCGGGTAAAGTGCCACAATTGGCACATCTTTTGATGCGCCAAATGTGGGGCTGCTGTAGCCTGGTATTATCAGGCTGTTGAGGGCCAAAATCCATGGGCCTTGACAGTCTTTTAATACCAGGCCGCAGCAGTCTGCATTTTACTTGGCTGTTTAACAAAAATAGGGGGGATCCCCACGCCGTTTTTTTTTCGAGGGGATCCCCTATTTTTGTTAACCAGCCAAGCTAAGCAGACTGCTGTGGCCTGGTATTATCAGGCTTGCAAGGTCCATGGATATTGGATCCTTACCAGCCTGAAAAACCAGGCCTCAGCGGTCTGCTTCATCTGGCTGGTTAACAAAAATAGGGGGGACCCCACGCCAATTTTTTTCGAGGGGATCCCCTATTTTTGTTAATCAGCCAAGATATGCAGACTGCTGTGGCCTGGTATTATCAGGCTGGCAAGGTCCATGGATCTTGGCTCCTTAACAGCCTGAAAATCCAGGCCTCAGCGGTCTGCTTCATCTGGCTGGTTAACAAAAATAGGGGGACCCCACGCCAATTTTTTTCAAGGGGATCCCCTATTTTTGTTAATCAGCCAAGATATGCAGACTGCTGTGGCCTAGTATTATCAGGCTGGCAAGGTCCATGGATCTTGGCTCCTTAACAGCCTGAAAATCCAGGCCTCAGCGGTCTGCTTCATCTGGCTGGTTAACAAAAATAGGGGGGACCCCACGCCATTTTTTTTTCGAAGGGAACCCCTATTTTTGTTAATCAGTTCCCTCTGACGTCACTGATTGTGTCCCTGGCTGACCTGAAGTGAAAGTGGAAAGCAATCAATTAAGCTTTCCACTTAAGGGCCCGTCTCACATAGCGATATCGCTACCGAGATCGCTGCTGAGTCACTAGTTTTGTGACGCAGCAGTGAGCTCACCAGCGATATCGCTGTGTGTGACATTCAGCGACGATCAGCCCCCCTGCCGGGTATCGCTGATCGTCGCAGAAATGTCAGGACCTTTTTTTGATCGCTGGTTTCCCGCTGACAGGCACACATCGCTGCGTGTGACAGGCGGGAGACCAGCGATCCGCTGGTAACCAAGGTACACAGCGGGTTTCCAGGCGCGGGCTGTGCCTAGAAACCCGCTGTGTACCTTGGATACCAGCGCCCTGATGCAGGGAGCTGGTATCCAAGGTACACAGCGGGTTTCCAAGCGCTGCGCGGTGCCTGGAAACCCGCTGTGTACCTTGGTTACCAGCGGATCGCTGGTCTCCCGCCTGTCACACGCAGCGATGCGTGCCTGTCAGAGGGAAACCAGCGATCAAAAAAAGGTCCTGACATTTCTGCGACGATCAGCGATACCCGGCAGGGGGGCTGATCGTCGCTGAATGTCACACACAGCGATATCGCTGGTGAGCTCACTGCTGCGTCACAAAACTAGTGACTCAGCAGCGATCTCGGTAGCGATATCGCTATGTGAGACGGGCCCTTAAGCGATGTTACCCGCAGTGTCGCTGTCCCAGATCGCTGCCTGAGCTGCCTGTTTGGCAGCTCAGCAGCGATCATGTAGCGATACACCAGCGATCCTGACAAGTGCATATCGTTGTCGGGATCGCTGGTGTATCGTTATGTGACACCCAGCCTTTACTCTCCTGTCAGGCAGGAGAGGAACTCATTCATTTGGGGTTTACTGTGAGGCTGCAGCATTAGCTGCGGTCCCTGCAGTAAACATTAACCCTTTCTGAAGGATTTCACCGTGGGACCTGACTGTGCATGGGATAGGTAAGAATAATTTTGCTTTTTTATTTTATTTTTATTACAGGAAATGGTTTTAGCAGGTAAATAAAATATGGTCAAAAACTGTGTGATTATTTCATTAAACTTCTTTTTTATTAAAGTGTGTGTGTTTGATTTTTCTTTCATACAATAGGATTAATAATTGATAGTTGTCTAATTGACAGCTCTCAATTATTAACCTGGCTTAAAGTGACCTTTCAATTGCAAGGTCATTTTAACCCCTTATTAACCCATTCGCCACCGCTACAGGGCAATGGGAATAGACGGGCAAAGTGCCAGAAAGGGCAAATCTAATTAGAGATTTGCCCTTTCTGGGGTGTCTGGGGGCAGATGTTAAGTAGCCGGGGGGGGCCAAAAATAATGGTCCCTCTCTGGGCTATTATTATCTGCCCCCACTCACTGGCTTTGTCTGTCTGGTTGCGAAAATAGGGCGGGAGCCCACGCATTTTTTTTCAGCAATTTTACACCTCATATATATATATATATACATGTCATTGAATTTGTGACACATATATATATATATATTTATATTTGTAGTTCATACACTTCCACATAGTATAATAGTCGCTAATTCAATTGCCGGCTTTTGTGAAAATGCAGAACCCGACATGAAATGACACTTGGTGTACATAGGGTTAACCATGTCTTTTCATGTCCTTTGCTATCTAATTTGCACAAACAATTAAATCAGACTATGTGTGCAAAATTTCACACCTGTAGGGGTTAATTAAAGGTGTAAATTCGTAGCAAAAAAGTCCGTTTTTTTTACAACGAATTTACACCTTTAATTAACCCCTACAGGTGTGAAATTTGCACACATAGTCTGATTTAATTGTTTGTGCAAATTAGATAGCAAAGGACATGAAAAGACATGGTTAACCCTATGTACACCAAGTGTCATTTCATGTCGGGTGCTTCTGTCTTTTCACTGAAGCCGGCTTTACCCGGCAATTGAATCAGAGAATATTTTACTATGTAGAAGTGTATAAACTATACATATATGTATATATATATGTCACAATGACATGTATATATATATATATATATATATATATGTATTCTATGTGTGTATATTTAGTGTTTACAAGGAAAGAATGGGGTTTTTTTAGTTGCGATATTTTGTTCCCATAGACTTACATGGGACTTCCGGTATCGGGTATCGCAGATTTTTTAGTGATATCGGCGATACCATTCCGATTCCGATACTTTAGGATATCGGAAAGTATCGCTCAACTCTACTCTCAACTCTAAATATTTTTCTATTTACTGGCTAACACGGTACAAAGATATACATCTGACGTCTACTGGAACTTTTTTTACTCATGCTTGGGTCATTGTTGAGGAAGGTTTAAGAGAGTTGTGACTAATGTCACTTATTATGAATGGTGTACCCCTTAATATCACCTGCTCATAGAGGTTTTAACATTTTTTTGTAATCTAATTTGTGATTGTAATAAGAAAAATGTTTAAACTGAACAGAATGATTTTAGTATTAGGCTAAGCGGCCTAATAGAATTTCATGATTTTTATTTATTATTATTAAAAAAAAAAATAGATTGTAGAGATGGGCAAATACATCTACAGGACCCTGGTACAGTGGACACATTAGCATTCTGTGCCCTGCGAGCCACCTCCTACCTGCAAGCATCTGCAGTGCATCTTCTCATTAGAAGGCTGCATCATGCCATAATGGTGACGTTACACCAGATCTACAAATTATAAGGGGTACAGGGGATTCCCGCAGGAAGGAGATGGTTCACATGGCTTTGTCCAACGGCCACGGAATATTGACGGGACTCTGGCCCAGGATCCAGTATATTAAATTTCTCATTTAATAGTAAAACTAAAAGAAAAAAAACTGTTGTCACAATTCCTTTAGCACAATTATATGTAATTTTTCTACAACTCTTTTTGTGTCGTCACTTTGGCTTTAATAGGGCCACAACTACAATGCATTTTCACTGTATGCAATATGATTTTGTGGCTGTTTATTAAAGATTCTGGTGACCGAACAATGGAATTGTGATGATTCCCATTGATATCTGACACCTGTCTGTGCAGCACACACATTATTTCAGTGTCGGTATCTCATACATTATATAATTACCTTCTGTAATTATATGTTAATCGGAAACTCATTAAGTGCGAAGCCTGAGGTGAATGTAGGATGACATGTTCTACATTCATTTCGGCAGGATACAGTTTATTCATAGAAATTAGTCTTCATCTCACTGTCTACATCCAATGTGGCAAATTCACCGCACACTCTATCCGTAAAGTGATAACAAGAAGAAATTTATTTATATGTTCACATATAATGTTTGTGGAGCAGAGAAGGAAAAAACGTAATAAAGCGACTCTGACGTTTTGACCGTTCACCGGTCTTATTCAATATGTCGCCTTGTGATGTGTAATGTCTGTGTTGTCTTAGAGAGTAGGTAAACTGGGTAGCTCTCCCGCGCTTTGTCCCCTTTAAGTAGTATGCCACAGCTAAGTTAATTTTTAACCAAGTCCTAGCTGCCTAACCATGGGTAGGCATACTGAAAGTTGTTAGATTTTTATTACATAAGCAGGCGAATGCACAGAGCAGAGGAAGGACATCTTCAAGTGACACTGATACCTGTAAACCTGTGTGGGAGCACCATAATCTGTTTGGGTGGCATTATACATTGTGTGTTTAAGCATTGTGGGGGTAACACAACTGGCACAGATGGGGTGGCATTATTTCATGTGCAAGATCTGTGGGGAAATCATGCTGTATTGGAGGGGATCTGATGACAACATACTGTGAGGGGGAGATGTGGTGACATCCTACATTATGGGGGAGTTTAGTGGTATCATACTGTATGGGAGAGGTGGTGGCAGGATACTGTATGGTGGGATGTCCCTGATAGTGAAGTCAGGGTTGCCAAACATTCTGATTCCAGGGCAGTCCGTAAAAATAGGGCACTTTTTTGCCCTATCTGTAAAATAAATGTAAGGGGTCTGAGATTTTATTGAAGTTGAAGAAACCTTTATAAATTATTTTGATCATAATTATTATCATTTTATTGATCACACTGAATGCAGCTGATGTTGTCATATCAGAACAATGGACAGTAGAAAATGAGAAAATGTATCCCTTAAAGTCATGAGGATTTATTATGGGTTTTAAAATGTGTCCTTAAAAAAATATTGTCTGTCCGTGATTTGTTGGCAGACTGACCGGAAAAGACATAAAGTCAAGTTGGTAACCCTGATGAGGGTAAAGTGGATGGGCAAAGGGGAGTACAGGAGCGCAAGCTGGGCCATGTTAGCATTGGCTTTGAGGATGATGATTCTGTTTAGAAAAAGGAAGAAGAAGCTGCCTAGCCCAGAAGAGGAGAAAGCATATAGTCAATAGACACTGACCAAAAAAGAGTCTAATTCAACAATCCAGGACAGAATATCTTATAAAGAAGAATCCTAATGTCTGAAAACTCCTGTAAGAGCAGAATTGCTTATGGCAGCTTATTGTGCCACTGCCTATAGAAGGATTGCTTATTACAATATGATGTTCCTTACCGATAATGATAACTTGCATGGCTGGATTCCCAAATTTATTGCTACTTTAATGCACAGAGTAGTGTATCGAATTGATGGCGTAAATTGTGAAATATGGAAAAAGCTGCGGTTGTAGACAATTTATATGATTACATTTTTATCCTCATTCTGAGAGAAAGTCATTACTATGTAATATGCTGAGGAAAAACGTACTCCAATTCTTATGAAAAATGCATAAAAACAAATCTGCATTGGTAGTCATATTCCTTAAGCTGCATTAATCCAGATAAGATAAAGGGCAACTAGGTATTGCAAATATATCACACTAAAAATGCCATGCTTACTGTAAACACTTGGCATGTTATCCAAGAGGAAATGGATAGTTAAGTCTGTCTGGCTATCGAGGACAGACTTGGCACAGGTCACCCCATATGGCAGATACCAAAGGATCCCTGACCATCACCCTTTAACACCTGTACAATATTCTGATCTTACAATTTGGTCCATTTGATTGCTTTCACGGAAGGACAGTTGTCTCGCAGCCTGGTCAGTACCAGGTTGGTGTAGGGATTTCAAGCAGAAGCATAGTCAACGAATGAGCCCAGGTCAAAATCAGGGATGTCCACTGGCAACACAACAATGCACCTAAGTTCACAGAAACTTTTTCAAACTAGAGCTGTCAGTGGATAGAAGCATTTCAGGAGCATAAATGGCTTGCAAATGTGTAGCCCTGGTGTGAAGGCACACGCAGTACCCTGGAGAATGTGTGGAGAGATAGCAGTTTAATGCTCTATACCCATTCACTCAATATACACTAGACACACCCTTAGGGTAGTGTAGTGACTCGTAGGGAGTGGTCAGTGTAGATTCGTTGAGTGATTTAGTAGTCAGTTTCCTGTCTTCGGACAGAGCAGACGTGTGGAGTCTAGCTGGGACTTGGAGGGAGGAAGCAGTCCAGCTTGGTTCTATCAGCAGTTCAGCAAGTGGAGGCCAGTAAGGGCGAGATATAGATCACCTCAGCCTGGTCAGAGCTGTACCTCACTTGAAGACATTGATAAAGAAGGAAGAGTTTAGTACAGAAATACTTCAGTCTCCTGTCTCAAGGACAGTGAAGGTTCAGAGACGTGCTCCTGCCTAGAAGATTACTGAGAGTCTGGTAACTAACTCTGAAGGAAGGAAAAGAAGGGAGTGATTATATGACTTTTTGCAAGTGTGAGTGTTTATGCTACAAGCGTGGACAAGGCGAAAGGCACAGTGGAAGGAATATTTAAAAGTGCTTTTGGATTGGAGAAGTCCTGCACATTGTTACCGGTCACTGGGGACTGAAGGATCACTATAGTTTCAAGCTTAGTGGTAAGAAAACCAGAGGCTTATCGGACCTTAGGTCGCGGCAAGCAGCCCCTAAATAGTCGGTACGTAACTGGGGTCAGGGGGAGTGAGGACCTTGAGTCTCTGCAGGACAAGATAGGAATTCAGCTCTCTCACAGGAAGACTCCGACCACAAAACTGACTGGGCAGTACAGCTTTGGAATAGCTGGAGTTATAGAGGGAACTACGCTTCATGCTGGTTGTACTCATCATCATTTGAAAGTAAAGGAGGCCCCTAACTTGTCCAGCTGCTATCTCGAAATACATTCTCCTTGGATCAGCCTCCCTGGGACCTGCCTTACCATCTTACAAGTAAAGGTATGGAAAGACGCTGACCGTGTGAGACTGAGTTATTTACTTGCATGCCTGCACAACCCTGCCTTAACCATCGACCTGAGGGAAGAGTCCCACCTGTAGGGGACCCGACATCTAGCTGCCTCACCATCCCCTCAGAGATCTACAGCAGCGCTGGTACAAATTACCAGAGACTACAGGTGGCGTCACGAACTGTATATATATATCCCCTGTAAATATACCCCCCAACATACGCCTGACCGCCAGGGCCACAGACCGAGCCACCGCTACCTGTGACAATCCCATAGACTTCTACGGGCTCGGCTCTGAGTACCCCATTGCCCTGGAAACCCACAATTGTGGTGCGTGGTCGAGACAAACTTGGCGTCTCCGGAGGAAGATGAGAGAACGCTCTGGAACATCATGGAAGCAGGACGTGTGCAGCCGAGCAGGGAAGCGGAGGAAGGCAGGCCCCGTGCCCCAGCCAAGCTGCCACCAGCACCGGAACCATCCGTGGTCCTGCACCTGCAGCAAGCATTGCTGGAAGTCAAAGAAGAAAATGCACGACTAAGAAAGATGATTTTGCCACAACCTGGATATGAGGAGATCGAGAGACGCCGGCGTACCCTGGAGCAGCGGCGGCTGTGGGACGCGGTGATCTCTCCCTTCGATGACCCCCTACGTCTGGAGTTACCAAAACTTCTGCTGCCAAAGGCAAAGGAGCAACCGGAGGCTGCCCCGAAAGTACCAATCCTGATCCCACCAGTGAAGCGGTGGAGGCGAAGGAGGTTGAGGAGGTACCGCCAGTTCCGGAACGCCCGCCCGGCCAGGAGGCCGCAGCAGATGATCGATCCCCGACACCGGAGGGGTCCTGTCCATCATTACCAGACGTGGACTGGGACGAGATGGCGCGCCTGGATGACGTCGCCTATACCGCCCAGTGGGAATGTGAGTGGCAGCGTCGTGAGGAGAAACAACAACGCCAGCAGGAGGAAGAGCGGGAAGCTCAGCGCAACCGACAGCGGCAACATGCAGAGCTGATCGCGGACAAGGAAAGTTTCCGTCGAGAAAAAGGTACTCTGAGGGAACCGCGGCGGCAGGGGTGTGTGACAGAGTTCCAGCTCCGGAAGGGCTGGGGCTTCATCAGGGAACCGGGCCTCTACCCAGGGGTCTTTGTCAGCAGACGTGACGTAGAATCCCACCTACCGCAAGGTCATCCCGGGAGGGACCTAGTTAATGGAGACATTGTCACATATACCCATGGGGGTACGTAACTGGGGTCAGGGGGAGTGAGGACCTTGAGTCTCTGCAGGACAAGATAGGAATTCAGCTCTCTCACAGGAAGGCTCCGACCACAAAGCTGTACTGCCCAGTCAGTTTTGTGGTCGGAGCCTTCCTGTGAGAGAGCTGAATTCCTATCTTGTCCTGCAGAGACTCAAGGTCCTCACTCCCCCTGACCCCAGTTACGTACCGACTATTTAGGGGCTGCTTGCCGCGACCTAAGGTCCGATAAGCCTCTGGTTTTCTTACCACTAAGCTTGAAACTATAGTGATCCTTCGGTCCCCAGTGACCGGTAACAATGTGCAGGACTTCTCCAATCCAAAAGCACTTTTAAATATTCCTTCCACTGTGCCTTTCGCCTTGTCCACGCTTGTAGCATAAACACTCACACTTGCAAAAAGTCATATAATCACTCCCTTCTTTTCCTTCCTTCAGAGTTAGTTACCAGACTCTCAGTAATCTTCTAGGCAGGAGCACGTCTCTGAACCTTCACTGTCCTTGAGACAGGAGACTGAAGTATTTCTGTACTAAACTCTTCCTTCTTTATCAATGTCTTCAAGTGAGGTACAGCTCTGACCAGGCTGAGGTGATCTATATCTCGCCCTTACTGGCCTCCACTTGCTGAACTGCTGATAGAACCAAGCTGGACTGCTTCCTCCCTCCAAGTCCCAGCTAGACTCCACACGTCTGCTCTGTCCGAAGACAGGAAACTGACTACTAAATCACTCAACGAATCTACACTGACCACTCCCTACGAGTCACTACACTACCCTAAGGGTGTGTCTAGTGTATATTGAGTGAATGGGTATAGAGCATTAAACTGCTATCTCTCCACACATTCTCCAGGGTACTGCGTGTGCCTTCACACCAGGGCTACACATTACCCCACCCAGGCCACACAAAAATATATACACCTTGTGTGTGCATCTGTATGAGTGTATACATATATATATATATACAGGTTCACACTCTGCACATGTGACAGATGTGACAGAGTCTGGAGACACGGTGGAGAGCGATCTGCTGCCTGCAACATCCTTCAGCATGACCAGTTTGGCAGTGGGTCAGTAATGGTGCGGGGTGGCATTTCTTTGGAGGGCCACACAGCCCTCCATGTGCTCGCCAGAGGCAGCCTGACTGCCATTAGGTACCGAGATCAGATTCTCAGACCCCTTATGAGACCATATGCTGGTGCGGTTGGCCCTGGGTTCCTCCTAATGCAGGACAATGCCAGACCTCATGTGGCTGGAGCGTGTCAGCAGTTCCTGCAAGATGAAGGCATTGAAGCTATGGACTGGCCTGTCCGTTCCCCAGACCTGAATCAATTAAGCATATCTGGGACAGCATGTCTCGCTCCATCCACCAACGTCACGTTGCACCACAGACTGTCCAGGAGTTGACGGATGCTTTAGTCCAGGTCTAGGAGGAAATCCCTCAGGAGAACATCCGCAACCTCATTAGGAGCATGCCCAGGCGTTGTAGGAAGGTCATACAGGCACGTGGATGCCACACACAATACTGAGCATCATTTTGACTTGTTTCCACTTTAATTTTGTCTTGTTTTGATTTTCATTTTGACTTGTTTCCACTTTGATTTTGGGGGTCTCTCCAAATCCAGGCCACGATTGGTTCTAAAATTTGATTTCCATTGATGATATTTGTGTGATTATGTTGACAGCACATTCAACTTTGTACAGAACAAAGTATTCAATGAGAATGTTTCATTCATTTAGATCTAGGATGTGTTATTTGAGTGTTTCCTTTATTTTTTTGAGCAGTGTATATATTATATATATATATATATATATATATATAATATATATATATATACGTCTGGTATACTGTAGTACTAGGTGTGTTGAAAAAAGGTGTGGTTTGCACAATTAGATACATGTGCCCTAAATTGAATTTTGGAAAGACAATTCAAGAATTTTGGAACAGATGTACAAACGCATCAGCTCGATTAACACCAAAGCTGTACAAATTTGATGGTTCTGCTACACATTCTAAGTATGACTGGGTCTTAGATGAGACAGTTTGAGTAGGAAACTCTTTCAGGATGAAGCATAGTGACTACATCACTTGAATATCCTGTGCCTGAATAGATTCAGTTTTTATTTTCCACTTTTCTTTAAATAGTTGAAAATATTGATACTTAATAATTTAGAAATGATTTTAGAAATCGGAAGGTGAACTATTATGTCTATGTCTCTGGAAATGTGTGAAATTTTGCACAATTTCTCTTCATACGCAGCAAAGACACAAAGAAAAGTGTCATAGCTAAGCTGCAAATGCACTTTTAGGCTATGTTCACAATTAGGTTTTGCTTAGTTTTTGCTGTGTTTTTATTGCTGAGTTTTTGCTGTGTTTTTATAGCTGAGTTTTTGTCAGGGTAAATTTGTCTCTTGTGCAAACTGATAAAGTTTAGTGCATAGAAAAATGTAATTCAACTTCATCAGATTTGTTTGCACTACCCATTTCTTTCAATAGGAGAAAAACACAGAAAAATGCTCAAAAAATGCTGAAAGTGGTGACATTCTGCATTTTGCAAAAATGCAGCTCTTTGGCAAAACAGTCAGGAAAAAAAAACAGGTGTGTGCATGAGATTTCTGAAATCTCATAGACTTTGCTGGTACTGTAAAACGCAGCTGAAAATTTGCATTAAAAACACAGCAAAAAAACTGCAAAAACACAATGTATGAACATAGGCTTATACTGTTTTATCAAAGTCAAAAGGTAAAATAGATGCAAATAGTTCATGTAAATGTGTAAATGCATCAGTGTTTTATTAGAAGGCGTGCATTTTTTCATCAGCATTCTGCCATCATTATAGGTGCTAGAACTTCCTTTCATTCACTTGACAGTATACATTGCACCTGCCATTGACCATTGCTTACCTGTCCCAAACTTAAAGCCTGCCTCTCTCTTAATTCTGTATGCAATCTTACAAACAGAACAGGAGCAGAGAAGACATGTTACACTTCCTGGAATTCATTTTGGTTTCTCAGCTGGTTTAGAGCAAGTTAGACAGAAAAGCAGAGACCTAATTGAAAGTCCTTTTGATATTTTTTTTGGTCATTTTTGGTACATAAAATTCTCAAAGCAATTTTGTTAGCTATTGCATTGGTGATCAGATGAGCAAATATTTATTTATTGAAATTTCATTAACCTGTTTCTGCGCAGCATAAAATTTTTTCTATATCTAAAATGTTTCAAAAGATCCAGCTGTCAATAAGGTTTATCTTTCATTATTTTTTCTTTCTAATGATGTTTTGCAGTTTTATGGTAATATGCAATCATGTAAAATAAGACCTAACCCATAAATACATCTTCTTTCCTCATTCCAGGTGCCTATGTACTTCAGGTTAAAGCAACGGATGCAGACGATCCTACATATGGAAGCAGTGCCAGAGTGGTTTACAGCATTCTTCAGGGACAACCTTATTTTTCTATTGATCCTAAGACAGGTACAAAATATTACAAGATGCTTTCATTTTCTAATATCTAGTAGTATTTGTTTTTTGTTTGTTTGTCTACTTTCAAACCACAATTGATTTCTAGAAAACAGGAGCGACTTTGCTTAAATTGGGCAAATCTTTCAAAGTGAATGGATATTTATATTAAATAGAAATTTGTAGCAGGTTTTTAAACCCTAAACTAATGTTATCTGTGTAAAGGATTCAAAAAGTGGAATATTTGTTTACCCTTCGTATTATACATCAGTTTCTCCATCACTGTCAAGAGCAAAAATTAAGAAAGGAGGTGGATCACAAGTTGCTGACAGCAGTCAGGCAGAGAGGGGCCCCAACTTTTGCCATTGTCATGCCAAATGCACTAATAATAAAATGGCAGGTTACATTGAAAAAGAATAATGTTTTGTTTGCTATATTCAGTATTCCACAAAGCTACATTCCTAACCCCTTAATGACCAGGCCAAATTTTGGAAATCTGACCATTGTCGCTTTATGTAGCAATAACTCTAAAATGCTTCAACATATTCCAACCTTAGGTTGATATGTTTTGTGTTATTTCTAAAAAATATCAGAAATTTGACAAAAATTTAAAAAAATTAGCAATTTTCAAACTTTGAATGATTATCCCTTAAATCCAGATAGTCCTACTATTAACCCTTCAGGTGCTGTTCTGGAATTAATGCAAATTGGTATAACAGTAATAAAAAAATGCATTTTTACCACCTAAGTGTTTCTAACTTTTGAACACGCCGATATAGCTGGAAGACTTTAAGGCTGTTATTTGGCCATGAATTGCCATTGCAAACATCAGTACCACAAGATGAAGGTCTCACGGTATTTATTAGGTTAAAGAGGGATCCCCACACTCTTTTAACCATCTAGATGTTGTATTCACTATTTACAGCAGTATTTATGGGGTTAACCAATCATAGTTTGTGTCAACATCAACACTGATCATGGTTGATGCGGCAAGTTGTCAGCTACAGTGTACAGCTGAAAGCTGCTGGATTGTCACCTGTAGGGGGATGCTATTCTCTTATATCTCAGGTCAGTTTTAAGTCATATTGGTGGTCATTAAGGGGTTAAAAACTTCTTGTGACACTAAACAATTCTTAAACAATATAGTTATGGATTCAGCCTACTTTCCCTTTGAGAACATTTTCACTTCACTCGATATCAAAGATTCGTAATGCTTCAATGTTTTTATAGTCATACAAGGGCTTCTTATTTGTGGGACATTTTATTTTAAACAGGGATAACTTTTTGGTTCATATAACTTATTCTATTCATTTTTATCTTTTTTTTCTTGAAAGGGGGACATGAGTTTTTATGCTGGGCATTGTAATGTACATGCATTAAGTAATTGGAATACAGACTTTTGCGGGTCACTATGTTTAGACCATTGGATGATTTTCATTGTCCTACATTTACGTAATAGAAACTAAAATTCAAAACACTGATCAAAAATTATTGCCTAGCTGATCCCGTAACTTTTATTTTAGTTAATGTGTAGTGTTGAGCGATACTGCTCGATATCTAAAAATATCGTATCGGAATGGTATCGCCGATATCACTAAATATCGTCGATATCCGATTACGATACCGGAAGTCCCATGTAAGTCTATGGGAACAAAATATCGCAACAAAAAAAACCCTTTCTTTCGTTGTAAACACAAAATATACACACATAGAATACATATATATATATATACATGTCATTGTGACATATATATATATATATATATATATATACATATATTTATAGTTTATACACTTCTACATAGTAAAATAGACTCTGATTCAATTGCCGGGTAAAGCCGTGACATACCCCATAGAAGTCGACGGGCTCGGTGCCGAGTACCCCCAAAACCTCTGGCTCTGTGCGACTCAACTTGGGCGTCACGAACAGGATTCTGTAGCTCGCTATAAGCGAGTCCTGTGTGCCTGAATTTAACTGGTTTTGTGCTTGAGAATTGCTAAAATCATCAGAGAATGTATTTGCCATTTTTCCGCTATATCTGCGTCACGACGAGGCACTGGTGAAGAAGAAGGGCGTGCTTTTCGTGGGTGTACACTCACTCAGTGGCGCGAAAACGATGGCCGACCACTCTAAATGGTACTGCAATGTAAGATCGTGCCCCACAGCTCTTCAGTTCCGCTCCTCATCCTCCTCAGTGTGCGGAAACTAACACGAAGGACCCGCCTCCCTACAAAAGAGGGGCCCTCTCCAGATGCTAATGACACATGTGACTTGGCAGAGATGGCTAATGGACACGAGCAGAAGTGTGAAGGGATGGAGCAGTCAGAGCTCTCCCCCCACGGAAGCGACCCGATCGCCACGGAACCACCGTTGGGCACCCGGCCTGGAAACCCTCCTACGCTGCAAGAAGCGGAGGATACCCTAAGAGGCCTGGCCCGGCACCGGGAGGAGGTCGCCAGGATGGAAGCCAGCTGGCGTGCCCTAAAACTAAACTTGGAGCGGCGCCAATCCCTCTTACCTGAAGTGTCTGTACCGGAAGGTGAGGCACCCGTTCTAGTAGAGGAGTCCGTGCGGGCATCTCAGCCCTTGCAATGTGATCCGGTTGACGTTGTCGCAGTGGAGGCACCCGTTCCTGCAAAAAACTCTGCCCAGGCAGCGCCCCAGATCCCGCTGTCTGCCCCCGTCGCTGAGACAGAAGAAGCGACACCCGTCCTCATGGAGGAGGCCGCGCAGGCACCAGAGCACTACCTGCCTGTACCGGAGCCCCGACTGTCATCTGTTCCAGAGCCGGCTGCTTCCTCCGCAGGTGAGCGCTGCCAGGACTGGGGGGCGCCAGGAGAGCTGCCGCAAACCGGGCATCGTAAGCTGGCATTTGATGGTGGAGACATGGAGCAGCTGGTGGAGGAGAATTACAACCGGCGTCAGGAGGAAGAGTGGAGATGTTGGGAGCGGGAAGCAGAGCGACAAAGGGAGCAGCGAGAATCCCAAAAGCTTCGGCAACGTCAACTGGAGAAGGACCGGGCAGATAAGGACCGGATGAGAAAAGATAAAGGAACCCTGTGGGAGCCGCGGCGTAAGGGTGCAGTACGGAGCTTTAAATTGAAAGGTGGTTGGGGCTTCATCCAGGAGCCTGGACTTTATTTAGAAGTCTTTGTGACCCGGCGGGACGTGGAGACTCACCTCCAGAAGGACACCCGGGGAGGGACCTGTTGCCAGGAGACTTGGTGACTTACACCCGACACTGGGGTTACAATGGATGGTATGCCCTAAATGTTACCAGGTGCGACCCCTACTCCCCAGAGTGTCAGGAACCTGTGAGACCCTCGGAGCCTTCAGCCTCCCACATCCAGGCCTCTGCACAAGTGCCCACCCCACGCCGTAAATCTCCCCAGCCTCCCTCAGTGGTCTCCTCAGCAGCCCCAGCTATGGACATGATAATATAGCTGGCCCGCACCCGGCGCCTGTTAGGCCCCCTGGGGTTCGTTCAGTCCATGACATAGGGCTCCAGACCCGGAGGGAGATGAAAGAGGTGGCCACACAGACACAGATAGCGGGTCACGACTTGACTGTACAGGCCACACGACGTCATCAGGTCCTGGTGGTCCTTGGTGTCTCGGATGTTTGGCAAGCATCAGAACAGTACCAGGTGGTACCTGGAACACCCCTGCCAAAGAATTATAAATAACCCGGACAGGGTCCCTGTATGTAAATAGTTAAATTGTTGATGTACCCGGACGGGTGAATGTTCATAAAAAAATTTTTAATTTAATAAAAAACACAACACAGTTTTCATTACTTTTATTACAGTCTCATCCTGCGACGCCATCGATCTCCTGTAAAAAAATGAAAAAAAAAAACAGCAGTATACCACCTGTCCGACGCAGTCCATAGTAACGAGTGTCCCACGACGATCCAGCTCTGCTACATCAGAATGACAGGCAGAGCCTGTCATCCCGGCGCAGCACAGCTGATTACCTGCTTCCCCGGCGGTGACGTCATCGGACTGGTTTACGGCCGGGATTACCCTGCAGTCACTGCAGTTATCGCGAAAAACTGCATGTGACCGCCAGGGAGAAGATAATGGCGGCCATCAAGCAGTCCAGGACGTGACCGCCGGAGATCTTCTGCCAGGTAAGTGCCGCTGACTCCTGACAGACCCGACCGACGGACACTCACAGTGACAGTGACAAATCCGATTCCGGTATCCGATATGACGAAAATATCGGTACTCGGAATCGAAAGCCCGATACAGCTAATATCGGCCGATACCCGATATTTGCAGTATCGTATCGCTCAACACTATTAATGTGTCTTCATGTGTGCTTATTTTCTTTGAGTGAGTGATATTTTTAATTAGTTATACTTTAATATACTAATAAATGTATAAGAAAAAAACTTTGTGAAATCAAAGTGATTTTTAATTTTTTGTTGACGAGACTGCAGTTGTGCTCAAAAGTTTACATGCCCCAGCAGAATTTTTGCTTTCTTGACCTTTTTTCAGAGAATATGAATGATAACACCAAAACATTTTCTCAACTCATGGTTAGTGGTTGGGTGGACCCATTTATTGTCAAACTACTGTGTTTTCTCTTTTTAAATCATAATAACAACCCAAAACATCCAAATGACCCTGATCAAAAGTTTACATACCCTGGTGATTTTGGCCTGATATCATGCACAGGAGTTGACACAAATGGGTTTGAATGGCTACTAAGTGTAACATCATCACTTGTGACCTGTTTGCTTGTAATCAGTGTGTGTGCATAAAAGCTGAGTGAATTTCTGGGATCCAGACAGTCTCTTGATTCTTTCATCCAGCCACTGACATTTCTGGATTGTGAGTCATGAGGAAAACAAAAGAATTTTCAACAGATCTACGGGAAAAGGAAGTTGAACTGTACGAAACAGGAAAGAGATACAAAAAGATATCCAATGAATTGATAATGCCGGTCAGCAGCATTAAAGCTGTGATTAAAAAATGGAAAATCAGAGGCTCTGTAAAAACAAAACCACGGTCAGGCAGACAAACAAAAATTTTGTCCACAATTGCCAGTAAAATTGTTCGGGATGCAAAAAAAACCCACAAATAACTTCAGCTGAAACACTAGACTCCCTGAAAACTAGCAGTGTGGCTGTTTCAAGATGCACAATAAGGAGGCACTTGAAGAAAAAAGAGCTGCATGGTCGAGTTTCCAGAAGAAAGCCATTACTGCGCAAATGCCACAAAGTATCTTGCCTACAATAAGCAAAACAGCACAGAGACAAGCCTCAAGACTTCTGGAACAAGGTCATTTGGACTGATGGGACCAAAATTAAACTTTTTGGCCACAACCATAAACATTACATTTGGAGAGAGGTCAACAAGGCCTATGATAAAAGGAACACCATTCCTACTGTAAAGCACAGAGGTGGATCACTGCTGATTTGGGGATGTGTGACCTGCAAAGGCACAGGAAACTTGGTCAAAGTTGAAGGAAAGATGAATGCAGCATGTTATCTGCAAATACTGGAGGCCAGTTTGCAATCATCAGCCCAGAAGCTGCGCATGGGATGTACTTGGACGTTCCAACAGGACAATGATCCAAAACACAAGGCCAAGTCGACCTGTCATTGGCTATAGCAGAACAAAGTGAAGGTTCTGGAGTGGTCATCTCAGTCTCCTGCCCTCAATATTATTGAGCCGCTCTGTAGAGATCTCAAGCGCGAAGTTCATGCTAGACAACCCAGGAATTGACAGGAACTGGAGGCTTTTTGCCAAGAAGAGTGGGCAGCTTTACCATCTGAGAAAATAAAGAATCTTATCCACAACTACCACAAAAGACTTCAAGCTGTCATTGATGTTAGAGGTGGCAATACAGGTATTAAGAAATGAGGTATGTGAAATTTTGATCATGGTCCTGTGGATGTTTTGGGCTGTCATTATGATTTAAAAAGAGAAAACACAGTAGTTTGGCAATGAATGTCTTCACCTAACCACTAACCATGAGTGGAGAAAAAATTTTGGTGTTATCATTCATATTCTCTGAAAAAAGGCCAAGAAAGCAAAAATTCTGCCGGGGTATGTAAACTTTTGAGCTCAATTATAAGTGAGGAATTACAGAATTTATTATATTTATCAATCTAACAATTTTGAGCTGCACAAGATTTTAATTATTTATTTATTTTTTACATTGTGGCAGAGCATCCCCTGGCATGACGTTGCGACTCCTACAAACAGACACCATGACAACATCCCTACACATTTTTTTTTCAAAAGGCAGGTATAGGACTCTTTTTACAGTTCTTTAAGGGGTTCACCCCTCACCAAGTGGCACACATGAATTAAGTGTCATGCTCTCCACAGTCAGGCACCTAGGGCAGACTTTCCCTGTGGAGCAAAATTGATATCAACACTCGGAACACCTGTTAGTTTAAGTGCAATGAGTAAGTGCACATTTACACTGAAACCATTAGCTGGCAAATCTAGAGTAAAAATAAGTGGATACCCTGAATTAAGACAAAAAATATTAGTAATACATATAAATATAGAGTACTTCGTTGACACCATTTTGATCAAAAGAGTGTAAAAGACATTGCAACTATACAAGGTGTACCCAATCAGAATGGTCCCTAATTCTAGGAATTCACTTCGCTATGTTATGAGTTAGGCCGGCATCACACACAACTTCAAAAAATCTGACCGTTTTAGTCGGTCGATTGTCGGATCAAAATGCAAACATCACACATCCTTCTGGCATCCGATTTTCCTTCAAAGATGCGATTTAGTCGAATGTGTGTGTAGCTTGTAACATCCGATTTTCATCCGACTTGCGAGAATTTCTCGCAGGCTTGCAAAACTGACATATAATGGATCCAAAAGAATATTATTTAAATCACAAAAGAAAGAATAGATATATACACATAGAACACATATATATATATACATGTCATTGTGACATGTATATATATATATATATATATATATAATATATTTATAGTTCCTAGCCTTCTACATACTGTAATAGCCGCTAATTCAATTGCCGGCTTTTGTGAAATCACAGAAGCCGACATGAAATGATACATTGTTTCCACACAGTTAACCATGTCATTTCCTGTATTTTGATATATGGTTTGAACTTACAATTACATATGTGTATTTGTGCCAAATTTCAGACATGTAGGGGTTAATTGAAGGTGTAAATTCGTTGAAAAAAAATGCGTGGGCTCCCGCTGTATTTTCTCCACCAGACAGACAAAGCCAGCGAGTGGGGGCAGATAATAATAGTCTAGGGAGGGTACATATTTTTTGTGCCCCCCCTGGCTACTAACATCTGCCCCCAGACACCCCAGAAAGGGCAAATCTATAATTAAATTTGCCCTTTCTGGTACTTTGCCCATCTATTCCCATTGCCATGTAGCGGTGGCGAATGGGTTAATAAGGTGTTAAAATGACCTTGCAATTGAAAGGTCACTTTAAGCCAGGTTAATAATTGAGAGCTGTCAATTAGACAACTATCAATTATTAATCCTATTGTATGAAAGAAAAATCAAACGCACACTTTAATAAAAAAGAAGTTTAATGAAATAATCACACAGTTTTTGACCATATTTTATTTACCTGCTAAAACCATTTCCTGTAATAAAAATAAAATAAAAAAGCAAAATTATTCTTACCAATCCGATGTACAGTCAGGTCCCACGCTGTAATCCATCAGAAAGGGTTAACAGGTTACAGCTTGCAGAGAGCTAATAATGCTGTCTACTAGCTGTATTCCCATGAATGAATCAGTTACTCTCCCAGTGAAAGGAGAGGAATAGATTCATGAATGGAGCTTAATTGATTTATTGCCACTTTCACTTCAGTGACCTGACCTAACGTGAAAGTGGGATACAATCAATTAAGCTTCATTCATTAATCACATCCTCTCCTGTCAGCAGGAGATAAGCTCATTCATTCAGGAGCTATCAGATGAGCACGCAGGATTACTTGCGCTGCTTATCTGATTGCTAGTTAACCTTTTGTGAAGGATTACATCGTGGGACGTGACAGATCGCCAGATAGGTAAGAATAATGTTGTTTTATTATTTTATATTTATTTTAGAAGAACAAGGGCTTCGAACGGATTAAGAGTGAAATAAAAGATGGTCAAAAATATGTGTTTTGATTTCATTAAAATTATTTATTCTTAAAGTGTGTTTGTGTTTTTTTATTTACTGCAATAGGATTAATAATTGATAGTTGTCTAATTGACAGCTCTCAATTATTAACCTGCCTTAAGGTCACCTTTCAATACTAAGGTGACATTAACGCCTTATTAACCCATTCGCCACCGCTACAGGGCAATGGGAATAGACGGGCAAAGTGCCAGAAAGGGCGAATCTAATTATAGATTTGCCCTTTCTGGGTGTCTGGGGCAGATGTTAGTAGCCAGGGGGGGCACAAAAAATATGTACCCTCCCTAGGCTATTATTATCTGCCCCCACTCACTTGCTTTGTCTGTCTGGTGGAGAAAATACAGCGGGAGCCCACGTTTTTTTTTTCAACGAATTTACACCTTTAATTAACCCCCACATGTCTGGAATTTTGTACAAATACACTCATGTAATTGTAAGTTCAAACCATATATCAAAATACAGGAAATGACATGGTTAACTGTGTGGAAACAATGTATCATTTCATGTCGGCTTCTGTGATTTCACAAAAGCCGGCAATTGAATTAGCGGCTATTACAGTATGTAGAAGTGTAAGAACTATAAATATATGTATATATATATGTCACAATGACATATATATATATATATATATATATATATATATATATATATATGTATTCTATGTGTGTATATCTATTCTTTCTATTCTTTATTAAAGCTGTCAGTGTGATTTTACAGTATAGCAGGGGATGAATTGCCGGCTTTTCTAAAGGACACCGATGCGATTTCATCGCAAGTCACATGTGCGGTCCGTTTGTAATCCGATTTTTCATCGCTCCCATAGACTTGCATTGGCGATAGTCGACCCACAATCGGTGACAATCGCAGCATGTTGCGATTGCACACGGACGTTTAAAACGGACCACAAAAAATTTGATACTGGGAGCTGCTCCATAGATTAACATACGGCAGACTGCAATATGATATTTCATCGTATTGCAGTCGTCCGATTCTGTCGCCAGTGTGACGCCGGCCTTAATAATACTATAGCAGCCTTGCCGCATTGGGATGGATTTTACACTTGTTTGTTTCAAAATATTGCCAACTACAGTATGTAAAACCAGATTTTTTACTTGTATTACCATTATTTATACAGTATACATACTGCACAGTGTCTATTTATTGATTTCGTTCTAGGCGAAGACTTTCCCAATCTATTGTATTATTTCTAAACATTGCTTTTCGGTGATTACTTTGTATGTCCGTTCATACTGCACCCACACACACAAATGATACATCTTTTGAAAGGTAAACTTGCCGCCTTCGGCAAGTAAATAGCCAATCAAACTACACATCCACGATTATATCACAAAATACAGTTTAACCCCTCATTGTCGATTGACCTGCACAGTCAGTCATGGCCTGATGACATTTTTGGCACCATGATGGACTGTGCACGTCATATGCATTCTGACTGACCAAACACAGCAGCGATCGGGCAGGAGAGGCTGAAATTTCAGCTTCTCCGGCCCTGTCCGTGCAGGATCTCAGTGCTGCAGTGGCCGAGCTTCCTGCACTGACAGCCGGGAGTGGCGTCTACACCGCTACCTGGCTGTTAATCCCCTGACTGCTGCGATCGAGTGCGATCGCAGCGTTCAGGGGGGAGGTAGAGGGTCGGGGGCTCCCTCTGCCTCAGATCGGAGTCCCTGCAATGTAATCGCAGGGCCCGAGCTCTGCCTTGATGACCCGGGGTTGTCATAACAACCTCCGGGTCATCCAACTACGGAAAGCCGCTGAGACCATGTTCACAATATGGTCTCAACAGCTTTCAGCATTGGTAAAATGCATTGCAATGCTGGAGCATTGCAATGCTTTTTCTCTTCAACAAAAGTGAAAAAGTGAAAGTCCCATAAAGGGACTAGGTAAAAAAAACATTTTTTAAAAAAATTGTAAAAAAAAATGTTAAAAAATAATTTTAAAAAATTTGCCTAAAAAACACACATTTTTATGTAAAAAAAAAAATATATATATACATGTTTGGTATCGCCGCGTCCGTAAAAATCCCATCAATAAAAGCGTAACCCTAGTTAACCCCTTCAGCAAAAGCCGTAAAAAAAACACAAAAAAGTAGTAAATTATACTTTTTCCAAGCGGTATCATCAAACCACTTGGAAAAAGTGCAATAATGCGCGATCAAAACAATGGATATAAATAAACATGGTACCGCTGAAAACTGCATCTTGTCCTGCAAAAAACAAGCCACCATACAGCATCATCAGCGAAAAAATGAAATAGTTATAGCTCACAAAATAAAGAGATGCAAAAATAATTATTTTTTCTATAAAAGTTTTTATTGTGTAAAAAAAGCCAAAACATAAAAAAAAAAAAAAAATCGGTATCACTGTAAATGTAGTGACCAGAAGAATAAAACTGCCATAATAATTTTACCACACGCGGAACAGAGGAAAAAAAAATACAATTAATGAATTGCTGGTTTTTGTTCATTCTGCTTCCACAAAAATCGGAATAGGAAGCGATCAAAAAACGTTATGTGCCCGAATATGGTACCAATAAAAACGTCAGCTCGTCGCGCAAAAAATAAGCCCACACGTGACTCTGTCGGCCGAAATATGGAAAAATTAAAGCCCTCAAAATACGGTGATGCAAATATTTCTTACAAAAAAATTCTTCCAAAAAAAAGCGTCTTTTAGTGTGTGACAGAAGCTAAACATGAAAAAAGGGTATAAATCTGGTATCGACGTAATCGCACCGACCCGAAGAATAAAGTCGCCTAATTACTAATACCTCACGATGAACGGCGTAAAAAATAATACCAATTCTTCACCTTTTGTGAATTTATTCATTCTGCCTCCCAAAGATCGCAGTAAGGCGATCACAGTGGTTTACCCCCACATATGGGGTTTCAGGGTACTCAGGACAAATAGCACAACAACTTTTGGGGTCCTATTTCACCTGTTACCCATATAAAAATAAAATTTTGGGGGCAAAAAGATCATTTTTGGGAAAAAATATGATTTTTTTATTTTCACGGCTCTACGTTATAAACTTCTGTGAAGCACTTGGGGGTTCAAAGTGCTCACCAAACATCTAGATAAGTTCCTTGGGGGGTCTAGTTTCCAAAATGGGGTCACTTTTGGGGGTTTCTACTGTTTAGGCACATCAGGGGCTCTGCAAATGCAACATATGACACCCGCAGACCATTCCATCAAAGTCTGCATTCCAAAACGGCGCTCCTTCCCTTTCCCTGAGCTCTGCCATGCACCCAAATAGTGGTTTACCCCCCACATATGGGGGATCATCTTACTCAGGACAAATTGCACACTAACTTTTGGGTCCTGTTACCCTTTGGAAAATAAAAATTGGGGGTGAAAAGATCATTTTTTGGGAAAAAATATGATTTTTTAATTTTACAGCTCTACGTTATAACCTTCTGTGAAGCCCTTGGGGGCTCAAAGTGCTCTCCAAATGCAACATGGTGTCCGCTCTCAATTCCAGCCAATTTGACATTCAAAATCTCAAATTTTGCTCCTTCCCTTCTGAGCACTGCGGTGTGCCTAAAAATTGGTCTTCCTCCACACATGGGGTTTTGGTATACTCAGGAGAAATTGTCCAACAAATATTGTGGTTCATTTTCTCCTGATACCCTTGACAAAATTTAAAAAATTGTGTCGAAAGAAAAATTTGGGGGAAAAAAGTTAAATGTTCATTTTTTCCTTCCACATTGCTTCAAGTCTTGTGAAGTAGCTAAAAGGTTAATAAACTTCTTAAATGTGGCTTTGAACACCTTGAGGGTGGCAGTTTTTAGAATGGTGTCACTTTTGGGTATTTTCTGTCATATTGACCCCTCAAAGTGACTTCAAATGTGAGGTGTTCCCTAAAAAAAAATGGTTTTGTAAATTTAATTGGAAAAATGAGAAATTGCTGGACAACTTTTAACACTTATAACTTCCTAACAAAAAAATAATTTTGGTTCCAAAATTGTGCTGATGTAAAGTAGACATGTGGGAAATGTTATTTATTAACTATTTTTTGTGACATATCTCTGATTTAAGGGCATAAAAAATAAAAGTTTGAAAATCGCAAAATTTTCAAAATTTTCACCATATTTTTTCATAAATATACGAAAGTTATATCGAAAAAAATTTTCAACTAACATGAAGTACAAGATGTCATGAGAAAACAGTCTCTTAATCCGTTGAAGGCTCCAGAGTTATAAGCACATAAAGTGACAGTGGTCAGAATTGTAAAAATAGGCCTTGTCATTAACCTACACAATGGCTTAGTCCTTAAGGGGTTAAACATTAATTTTCATAAATCTGCAGTAAGGAAAAATGACCTGCAGGTGGCACCACACTACCCCAAAGCACACTATCACAAAGCTGGTTACAGACATCAACAACAAATCCAAACATTTGCCTTGGGGTCTTTCCAGATTGCCCAACTGCTTGCCCAGCCTATTTCAGCCAAATTGGAGGATTGCACACTTCACTGCAGGTGAGTCCCATATGCAAACACATTTGTAAACATGCACTGCCTATTGAATTGCACACTTGCTCCGTTCATACTCCACCCACACAAACAAATGATGCACCATTTGAAAGGTCAAATGACCTGCAGGTGGCAGCACACGACCCCAAAGCACACTACCACAAAGCTGCTTGCAGACATCACAAACAAATCCAAACATTTGCCTTGGGGGTCTTTCCAGCTTGCGTAAGTGCTTTCCCAGCATATTTCAGCCACATTGGAGGATTGCACACTTCACTGCAGGTGAGTCACATATGCAAACACATTTGTTAACATGCACTGCTTTTTCGGTGATTACTTTGCCCCACACACAAATGGTGAGTCACATATGCAAACACATTTGTAAACATGCACTGCTTTTTCGCTGGTTACTTTGCCCCACACACACAAATGATACACAATTTTAAAAGTAAACTTGCCCCCTTCAGCAAGAAAAGAGCCAAACAAAGCACACATTCATGATTTTATCACTGAAGACATTTAAACATTCATTTTCATAAATCCTGCAGAAAGAAACAATGACCTGCAGGTGGCACCTCAACCGGAAGACATTTTTTGGCCTCAACTTATCAAACCAATTTATTGTATTATCAATCTACATACTGTGGTAAGACGACTCGCTCGGCTCTCCTGAAGGCAGACTCAGGACACACATTCTCTGGGTTTTCTTTCTGCTGGTTTATTATCAGCCATAAACTCATGCAGGTTTCGCAGGAAAAGTAAACATGACCCCTCTGGGTTAAACGGGAAAAACAAAAAAAAACAAACAATAACTCAGTCCATAGGTGAGTGGGTTCCGCCCGCTCTCGGTAGCATAAACTGCACTGCTAAAGTCCTTGTGGAAAGCTCTGCAGCTTCCACTATCCTGTCTGGAGACTTTCCTCTCCAGACCACACACCAGAGAAAAAAAAACAGGACTGAGCTTTTATACATTGCTCAGCCACACCCTTTAACAGAGTAAACCTACCAGCATATAACATGCTGGCAGATAAATAAAGCAGGTCTTAGTTCACACAGGAGAGCATCCTGTGTGACACATACCTCCCTTCACATATAAAACCAGTGACACTGTCACATATTCCCCCCTCTGCCCAAAGCCGGGGGTTTGGGCACCTTCTGACACCAGACAGGGAATCCTAGAGAGGGCATCTGCATTTCCATGTAACTTCCCTGGCCTATGCTCCACGTGAAAGTTAAATTCTTGAAGCTCTAGGAACCATCTAGTTACCCTAGCATTTTTTCCCCTCTTTTCCCTCAACCATCTCAACGGGGCATGGTCTGATACTAATTTAAACTTCCGGTGTAGTAGGTAATATTTCAGTGTATCCACGGCCCATTTTATGGCTAAACACTCTTTCTTTACTATGGCGTAGTTCTTCTCGCAGGAGGACAGCTTTCGGCTTAGATAAGAATGGGATGTTCGTCCCCATTTATTTCTTGGGAGAGTACGGCCCCTAGACCAACCTCTGATGCGTCAGTCTGGACCACAAATTCTTTCTTAAAGTCTGGCGCGACCAGGACAGGCTGTTTGCACAGTGTTAGCTTCAGCTTTTGAAACGCGGTCTCCGTTTCTTCCGTCCATTTCACCATGGTTGATTTGGTGCCTTTTAGAAGATCTGTTAGTGGGGCGGCAATCGTGGCGAAATTCGGAATAAACCGCCGGTAGTATCCCACCATTCCCAGGAATGCTTTCACCTGCTTCTTTGAGAGCGGTTGCGGCCAGGTTTGAATTGCCTCCACTTTCTTGATCTGCGGCTTTATTTCGCCTCTCCCAACAACATAGCCCAGGTACTTGGCCTCCTCTTTTCCAATGGCACACTTTCTCGATTTATGGTAAATCCTGCTTTCCTTAGCGCGTCCAAAACGGCCTGTAGTTTAGGTAGGTGACTAGCCCAGTCTGAGCTAAAGACCACAATGTTGTCGAGGTAGGCTGCGGCATACTTCTTATGTGGGGCTAGGATGCGATCCATAGCCCTCTGGAAAGTGGCTGGGGCCCCCTGTAGTCCGAACGGCATCCGCGTGTATTGAAAACAGCCATCCGGTGTTGAGAAAGCCGTCTTCTCTTTAGCCATCTGGGACATGGGGATCTGACAGTAGCCCTTCGTCAGGTCAAGAGTGGTGATGTACCTCGCCGGTCCAAGCCTCTCGATGAGTTCATCGACGCGGGGCATCGGGTACGCGTCACACTTGGATACCTCATTTAGCCGACGGTAGTCATTACAAAACCTCCACTCTCCATTGGCTTTCGGCACGAGGACGATTGGCTCGACCACCCACTCTTCGACTCCTCTATTACCCCGAGGTCTAACATCCTCTTCACCTCAGCCGAGATCACCTCCCGGCATGCTTCCGGAATCCGATACGGCTTCAAATTCACTCGTACATGCGGTTCTGTCAGCACGTCATGCTCTATCACTTGTGTATGCCCTGGCAACTCTGAGAACAGGTCCCGATTCTGCTGTAGTAATTCTCGACACTGTTGCTTCTGGGCCGGTGATAGAGTCTCTGCAATAGTGACCTCCTCCACCTTGCCTTCTGGTGCGGCTCCCAGGCAAGGAGTTTCCACAGGTTCACGGTCCCGCCACGGCTTGAGCAAGTTTATATGATATATTTGATGTGCCTTCCTTCAGCCAGGCTGGTGGACTTTATAATTAACCTCGCTGACTGTAATGTATGTAGTACAGTTCATATAGCGTCTTGTGCTTGGGTGCGATGAAAACACAGGAGTCACAGGTTTGATATAGAAAAGTCCTGTATTACTTCATACAAGTGGCAGAAATAGTCACACAGTTTGCAGACACAGAAACAGGAGACACAGCAGGCCAGAGTAATCCAAGCTCAGCAATCACTCTCCAATACAGATTCAGGATCTTCTTCTCTGTTACCGTAAGTCCATGCAAACGTGGGTCTTTCAAAGAGCAGGGTTCAGAGTCCACAAGTGCTTCAGAGTTCCATAGTAGGAATAGCTGGAGTACAAGGTCCAAGGCTTACAGGAGTCAAGTCACAGGTTCACTGCAGGCTAGATTCTGAAGCACTGACTGCTCAGCTGTGGCTGCTCAAGAAGCAAAGGAGAGAATCAGGGCGGGAACATGCAAGCTGGAAACTCCATTTTGACTGAGGGCAAGATAGCTGCAGCAAGACAGAAAGTAAAATGGCTGACGAACAAACTGAGTTTCAGGAATATATAGATAGAACCTTACATTACTCCCCCCTTAAGGACAACCTCCGGATGACCTCAGACCAGGCTTGTGTGGGTACCTCTGATGAAACTGACGGAGCAAGCGAGGAGCATTAACGTTATTGACCGGTTCCCATGAGTTGTCCTCCACTGGGTAGCCCTGCCATTTAATCAGATATTGTAACTGATTTCTATACAACCTGGAATCTAAAATCCTTTCCACCACAAATTCTTCCTGACCATCGACTAGCACTGGGTCAGGGCAAGGAGAGGAACGTCCAGGAAACGTATTGGGTGTCGCAGCCTTTAGTAGGGATACATGAAAGACAGGGTGGATTCTCATAGTTCTGGGCAGTTGAAGACGACAAGCAACGGCATTTATAATTTTACTGATTTTATAGGGTCCAATGTACTTATGTCCCAACTTAGACGATGGAATCCTTAACTTAAGATTTCTGGTTGACAGCCAGACCAAATCTCCTACCTTGAAAGCTGGTGCAGGTTTACGAAATTTATCTGCTGCTTTCTTGTACCTTTCTTGAGCCGATTCCAGATTTTCCTTTAGAAGATCCATATTCTTCTGTAAAGACGTGATTCTTTCAGCCACTGCTGGTAAAGGCGTTTCTATGGGAAATCGTGGTAGAATGTTAGGATGATAACCTAGATTAGAGTAAAAAGGAGACTGTTTAGTGGAGGCACTCTGAGAGTTGTTATACGCGAACTCAGCTAATGGAAGTAGATCCACCCAATCATCCTGTAGGTGGCAGATAAAGCAGCGGAGATACTGCTCCAGGGTTTGATTGGTTCGTTCGGTCTGTCCATTAGTCTGGGGATGAAAAGCAGAAGAAAGGTTTACTTTAATGTCCAATGCTGCACAGAAATTTTGCCAAAACCTAGAAGTGAATTGCACCCCTCGATCCGAAATAACCTCACCCGGGTACTCCATGTAAGCGAAACACATCTTTAATCATCAAATCTGATGTCTGTTTTGCAGTGGGTAAGCCGACACAAGGGATAAAATGAGCTGCCTTTGTTAGACGGTCAACCACCACTAGAATGGTGTTCTTCCCTTGAGAGGTTGGTAACTCCACAATGAAGTCCATAGAAATGGATCCCCACGGGCGGGATGGGGTGGGAAGAGGCTGTAACAGACCAGTTGGTGAGGAGCGAGGTGTTTTGCATCTTGCACAGACCTCACATGAAGTGACATAATTCAAAACATCCTTCCTGCAAGTGGGCCACCAAAAGAAACGAGAAAGAAATTCCTGTGTCTTTAGAATTCCTCTATGCCCAGCTATCTTGGAATCGTGAATGAGTTGCAATACTCTTAATCTGACTGTTTCAGGAATATACAGACGTTGTCCCTGAATCCACACACCATTCTTAAAGACAAGACTTACGTCCCTTGGGGGTTGTGCCAAAAAGGAATCCGCATGGTATGCTTCCTTGATGTCCTTAAGTAGGTCTTGATTATGAATTACTCCTTGGAATCTAGAGTCAGGAAGAATAGTCTTAGGAGGAGTAATTGGACGTGTCTCTGCTGAGTAAATCCTAGAGAGTGCATCAGCCTTTCCATTGGTGATCCTGGTCTATAAGAGATGATAAAATTAAATTGGTTTAAGAAAAGATTCCAGCGAGCCTGGCGAGGAGTCAGGCACTTAGCCGACCTGATAAACTCAAGGTTACGATGGTCTGTCAGGACGACTATTTGCTGTGCAGCACCCTGAAGAAGGTGTCTCCATTCTTTGAAGGCGGCAATAATGGCCAACAACTCTCTATTGCCCACATCGTAGTTCCTCTCAGCCGAAGACAACTGCTGGGAAAAGAAGGCACAGGGATGCAAGACATTCTTCTCACCTGTTCTCTGAGAGAGTATAGCTCCAACGGCACAGTCTGAAGCATCCACCTCTATTATGAAGGCAAGCTCGGGGTTGGGATGTACTAGGATAGGTGCAGTGGTAAATTTATCTTTTAGATGGGAAAATGCTTCCTGGGCTTGGGGAGTCCAGGAAAACCTAGACTCTTTCCGGGTAAGTTGAGTGATAGGTGACACTACCTCAGAGAAATTTCTAATGAAACGTCTATAGAAGTTGGCAAACCCGATGAAGCGCTGTACCTCCTTCACATTTCTAGGACTTGGCCAATCCTTGATGGCTTGGGTTTTGCTTCCATCCATACTAATTCCTTGTGTACACAGTACATACCCCAGAAATTGAATTTCGGTCCTATGGAATTCACACTTTTCAAGTTTGATGTAAAGATGATTTTGTCTTAGACATTCCAAGACCATTCTCACATGTCCATGATGTTCCTCTGTGGAGTTAGAAAAAATTAGAATATCATCCAAATAAATTACCACGAATATATCTAGGAGATCCCTGAAGATGTCATTCACCAAGTGTTGGAAAGTGGCTGGGGCGGTACTCAGACCAAAAGGCATAACTAGATATTCAAAGTGTCCATAGCGTGACCTGAATGCAGTCTTCCATTCATCCCCAGGTCTAATACGGACTAAGTTATAGGCCCCACGAAGATCTAGTTTAGAAAAAATTTTGGCATGTCTCACTCTCTCCAATAACTCAGGGATTAAAGGCAATGGATAACGGTTTCTAATAGTAACCTTATTGAGTTCCCTATAGTCTATGCATGGTCTCAGAGATCCATCTTTCTTCTTTACAAAGAAGATGGGTGCACCTGCAGGAGATGAAGAGGGGCGTATGAAGCCCTTGGCTAGATTTTCATCTATGTAATCCTTTAAAGCCTTTAGCTCGGGCCCCGCCAGGGGTAGATCTTACCAAAAGGTATCTCTGCTCCAGGCAATAATTCAATTGGACAATCATATGGACGGTGAGGAGGAAGCTGGTCAGCGTTCTTCTTGTCACATAAATCCACATAGTCCTGGTATACAGCTGGTAGTTCAGGGACTGACATGATTCCTTTAGGAACAGAGCAAGCTGAAACTTTTGGACTCATCTGTTTCTCTGGAAAGTGTAATTCCTTGGTCTCCCAGTTAATGGTAGGATTCTGAGCCTGCAGCCATGGTAGCCCTAGAATAATGGGAAAGTGGGGAGAAGAGATAAGCATAAAGGACAGTTTCTCTTGATGATCTTTACCCATAAGAACCCTCAAAGGCTCTGTTTCCTGATCCACTGGTCCAGAGGTCAGCAGGGAGCCATCCACAGTTTCCATCTGTACTGGAGTAGCCTTCTTCACTGAACATATTCCCTGTTTCAGAGCAAAGGAGACATCCATAAAATTTCCACTTGCCCCTGAGTCGATCATAGCAGAGCTAGACACCCAAGCTGAGTCAACCCAGAGTTTGATGGAAAGAAAGCAATGAGAATTGTTTTTCTTACAACTCAGCTGGGACACCGCTGAGGAAACTTGAAAAATGGCAGCGTTTACACAGTCAACGTCCTCAGAGGTAACGGAGTTTAAGTCCGAGAAATCAAGATCTGTTGCTGCAGATCTCTCTGGAGCCTGAGGCTCGGACCTGACAGATCCCCTCTCGCAACACTCACAATGAATGAGTGCTGCAGTAGTCTTACGAGAACGGCTGGGGCAGTTTATAATGAAGTGCCCTGACTTACCACAATAGAAACATAGATTCTCCTTAAAACGATGTTCCTTGCGTGCATCACTAACCCGTCGTTGTAAAGAGTCTACCTGCATGGGTTCAGGTTCAGGTTCCCGTGTAATCCTACTCAAAGGTTCCTTAGCTGGAGAGGAAGGTAGGAAAAGGTTAGTACGATTGCTTTCGAACCATCTCTCTTGCCTGCGTTCAGTCAGACGAGTATCAATACGGATGCAGTAGTTAATAAAGTCACCTAACGCAGTGGGAGGGTCGGCACGAGCAAGTTCATCCTTAATCAGTGGAGATAACCCCTTTCGAAAAATAGATTTTTTGGCGGAACTGTCCCAGGTGGTATCAAGGGCCCATCTCCTGAAATCCAAGGCATATTCAGCTACCGAGTGCTTACCTTGGCGCAAAGCTAACATGGCTGCTTCAGCTGTTGCACCTCGATTGGGGTCATCAAGCACCTGCCCCATGGCTGAAATAAAATCATCAAGGTGATTCAAACAATCATCCTCAGTCTCAATCAGAGGGTTTGCCCACATTAAAGCCTTGTTGGTAAGCAACATAATTATAGTAAGCACCTTAGATCGTTCAGTGGGAAATTGTGAAGCATGTGCAGAAAAAAAAAGATTGCATTGATTAATAAATCCCCTGAATTTCTCACGTTCACCGCCAAAACGAAAAGGGGGCAACTTGGGAATCCCAGCACTCGGGGCTACGGCAGGAGCCTGGACTCGCCCCTCTAGAACCTCAATCCTGGCTCGCAAATCCTGGGTAGTCTGTCCAACCACTTGCAAATTGTGATTATTAAGGTCCTGTAGATTTGTAAAACGGGTCTTTATATTCTGCAAATCTGCAAGGATATTATCAGTCACTCCGCAAAGTTCCTTATGCGGGCCTCCATTTTCCAGATCTTTTAAGACAGGATTACTGGAAGAAGAGGAGAGAAAAAAAAACAATAGTGTTCACCTGTGGCAACACTGCAGAGAGAAAAAAAAATTAAGGGAACTGCTCACCTGGAATGGTTGTGAGAAGTCACAACCACTATCATCACAGAAAGTTTCAACCAGACATCTATATCCAGAGTTACAGCAGACAAAAAAGAGAAAAGAAAGGAAAAAAAAAAAAAACAATAGTGTTTACCTGTGGTAACACTGCAAAAAGAAAAAACTTAAGGGAATTGCTCACCTGGAATGGTTGTGAGAAGTCACAACCACTGTCATCACAGAAAGTACAACCGGACGTCTGATATCCACAGTACAGCAGACACAGCCTTCCAGACCCAGCAGACACTAACGTTTTGGCTTCAGAATCTTGTAATGTATGTAGTACAGTTCATATAGCGTCTTGTGCTTGGGTGCGATGAAAACACAGGAGTCACAGGTTTGATATAGAAAAGTCCTGTATTACTTCATACAAGTGGCAGAAATAGTCACACAGTTTGCAGACACAGAAACAGGAGACACAGCAGGCCAGAGTAATCCAAGCTCAGCAATCACTCTCCAATACAGATTCAGGATCTTCTTCTCTGTTACCGTAAGTCCATGCAAACGTGGGTCTTTCAAAGAGCAGGGTTCAGAGTCCACAAGTGCTTCAGAGTTCCTCAGTAGGAATAGCTGGAGTACAAGGTCCAAGGCTTACAGGAGTCAAGTCACAGGTTCACTGCAGGCTAGATTCTGAAGCACTGACTGCTCAGCTGTGGCTGCTCAAGAAGCAAAGGAGAGAATCAGGGCGGGAACATGCAAGCTGGAAACTCCATTTTGACTGAGGGCAAGATAGCTGCAGCAAGACAGAAAGTAAAATGGCTGACGAACAAACTGAGTTTCAGGAATATATAGATAGAACCTTACACTGACTTTCTCCACCACCTCGTATGGACCTTGCCATTTGGCGAGGAACTTGCTCTCGACGGTAGGGATCAGCACCAAAACACGGTCTCCGGGCTGGAACTGTCTTAGTCTCGCCGACCGGTTATAGACTCTCGCCTGGGCTTCCTGCGCCTGGAGGAGATGTTCCTTTACGATGGGCATCACCTTTGACATTCTCTCCTGTAACTGGGCGACATGTTCGATGATACTCCGGTGTGGCGTGACTTCAGCCTCCCAAGTTTCCTTGGCTATGTCTAGGAGACCTCTTGGATGCCGCCCATATAGGAGCTCAAATGGAGAGAAGCCTGTGGAGGCTTGAGGAACTTCTCTGACCGAGAAAAGCAAAAATGGGAGCAGGTAGTCCCAGTCTCTCCCATCCTTTTCAATGACCTTCTTGAGCATCGCCTTTAAGGTCTTGTTGAAGCATTCCACTAGGCCGTCCGTTTGTGGATGATAAACCGAGGTCCGCAGCTGAGTTATCTGAAGGACTCTGCAAAGCTCCTTCATCACCTTGCTCATGAAGAGGGTTCCTTGGTCTGTTAGAATCTCTTTTGGTAGACCTGTCCGAGCAAAAATATGGACCATCTCTCGGGCTATACTTTTACTGGACATGTTCCTTAGGGGAACCGCTTCTGGATACCGAGTCGCATAGTCCATGACGACCAGGATATATTGGTGGCCCCGAGCTGATTTGACTATGGGGCCCACGAGGTCCATGGCAATCCTCTCAAAGGGAAACTCTATCACAGGTAGTGGAACTAAGGGGCTACGGAAGTGGGAGGAGGGAGCGGTTATTTGTCAGGTGGGGCAGGACCTACAAAAGTTTTGAATTTCTCAATAACACCCTGGCCAATAAAACCTCCTCAGTATCCTCTCCTGAGTTTTCTCGACCCCTAGGTGTCCCCCCAGAACATGTGAATGGGCCATGTCTAGCACCCGCCGTCTGTATGGCCCCGGCACTAACAGCTGTTCCACTATCTCACCGCCCCTCAGTTTGGCCACCCGATATAGCAACTCCCCCTGTACTGCAAAGTGGGGGAATCTGGTTTCGGCCCCCGGCTCTTGGGCAACCCCATTACATACAGTAACCTGGTCGAACGCCCCTTTTAAGGTCAGGTCTCGAACTTGAGCAGTCCCAAAGTTCTCTCTGGACATATCTAACGCAGGTAGGTCGGCCTCCTCGGTCACCGTCTCACCTCATCACCGACAAGGACGCACAGTGGGAACTCCTCTCTCTGAGACTCTGTCGGGGGTTCTTCTTCAAGGATCTCGCTTTTCCCCATGCTACTTAGTCCAGTTCCCTTCCCCCACAAGTCCCAGAATAAGGAAAAATCACGGCCCAATATGACGGGATGTATCAGGTCCTTTACCACCCCGACTTCATGGGACTGGGCACCACAGTCTGTCCCCACTGTTACTGTGGCTACGGGATAGTCCTTGGCGTCACCATGGATGCACTGAACACCCAGGGTTTTGGAAGGTATCAACTGGTGGGGAAGGGATGCTCTGATCAAGGTCACCAGACTCCCGGAGTCCAACAGTCCAAGCACTTTTATTCCATTAATGGATACTGCACACGCCTGCGGTCCCTTGCCGGGTCGACAGTCCACGCTACAGGCTGGATAGGCATAATAGGAGACCCGTCTGCCTAGGCCCGCAGTCCATGGGCTCAGGGGATATTTGACACTTGGCGGCTACATGTCCAGGGTTGTGACATCGCCAGCAAACTATATCTTTCCCACTTGTTCTAAAGGCCCCTTCAATAGGAGTGGGACGCCCCCCAGTGGTGGCTCTAGACCCCTTCCGTGGTGAACCCACCCCCTTTTGGGTATCCCAGTAGGGAGAAATGACTGCATCGGTTTCCCAAGAGATCTCTCAACTACCTGGTACCTCTCTACCAGGCCGATAAAGTCATCTGCGTTCTGGGGATCACCCTGGGCAACCCAGGTCTGTACTGACTTGGGAAGGGAATGCATGAATCTATTAATCACCACCCGCTCAACCATCTGGGCCGGAGTGGAGGACTCCGGTTGTAGCCACTTCTGAACAAGATGCAATAGGTCAAACATCTGCGAACGAGGGGGTTTGTTGCTAGCATACGCCCAGTGATGAACTCGCTGGGCTCTTACTGCCATATTTACTCCCAGACGTGCTAAGATCTCTGTCTTTAGTTTGGGATACTCCTTAGCATCTTGCAGCGCCAAGTCAAAATACGCTTTTGGGGTTCACCCGATAAATATGGCGCCAGAACCTCTGCCCACTGTGCTGGTGGAAGTCTCTCCCGATCAGCCACCCTCTCAAAAACAGTCAGAAATGCTTCTACATCATCCCCAGGGGTCATCTTCTGCATGGCCCCCTTACCGCCTTCCTGACTGAGAATCATCAGTCGGCCCTGGGGTTGGGGTGGCCGCCCGGCTCTGGATGGCGTCCGCCAAAAGCTGTATCTGCTGTTGCGCCTCCTGCTGGTGCTGCTGCTGCGACTTTTGCTGCAACTGGATCTGCTGAAGCAACAGTTTGGTCGTCTCCTGGTGCTGCTGCTGCATGCTCTGCTGGGCCTGCTGTATGCTCTGCTGGCTCTGTAGGTGTTGCTGCTGTATGCTCTGCTGGGCCTGGACCAGGTGCTTAACGAGCTCCTCCATGCTGCCGGACTTCTCTAGCTGTCTGGCAGCCTTCACCCAGGACATCCACCGGTCTTTGTGGCAGGTACACGTGTTCCTGGAATCCTTCACGCACTCTCACACCAACTGTGGTAAGACGACTCGCTCGGCTCTCCTGAAGGCAGACTCAGGACACACGTTCTCTGGGTTTTCTTTCTGCTGGTTTATTATCAGCCATAAACTCATGCAGGTTTCGCAGGAAAAGTAAACATGACCCCTCTGGGTTAAACAGGAAAAACATAAAAAAAACAAACAATAACTCAGTCCATAGGTGAGTGGGTTCCGCCCGCTCTCGGTAGCATAAACTGCACTGCTAAAGTCCTTGTGGAAAGCTCTGCAGCTTCCACTATCCTGTCTGGAGACTTTCCTCTCCAGACCACACACCAGAGAAAAAAAAACAGGACTGAGCTTTTATACATTGCTCAGCCATACCCTTTAACAGAGTAAACCTACCAGCATATAACATGCTGGCAGATAAATAAAGCAGGTCTTAGTTCACACAGGAGAGCATCCTGTGTGACACATACCTCCCTTCACATATAAAACCAGTGACACTGTCACAATATATAAATACCTGTCTGTGTTCATCATCTCATGAAATGCATTTACATTTGACCAGCTTGCTTTTTCTGAAATTGCCTGTGCCCCGACAACCAATGTGTGAAAATTTCACACGGGGCAAGCTAGTATCCCTATTATTTTTACTCTAGGTTTTAGCTTTTCCCAATAACCCTGAATTCCAATCTACAGCCACCACTCTACCCAAGGATACACTAGTATTTAACATAAGAATGGTGTATGCCATTTTGTCTGCCGCTTTATGCAACAGTCTATCAAATAAAGAATCCATCAGATAATTGGTGTTGCATATTACTCCTGCTAAATTACTGTACATGGCTAGTGTTGAGCGATACTGCTCGATATCTAAAAATATCGTATCGAAATGGTATCGCCGATATCACTAAATATCGTCGATATCAGATTCTGATACCGGAAGTCCCATGTAAGTCTATGGGAACAAAATATCGCAACAAAAAAAACCCTTTCTTTCGTTGTAAACACAAAATATACACACATAGAATACATATATATATATATATATACATGTCATTGTGACATATATATATACATATATTTATAGTTTATACACTTCTACATAGTAAAATAGACTCTGATTCAATTGCCGGGTAAAGCCGTGACATACCCCATAGAAGTCGACGGCTCGGTGCCGAGTACCCCCAAAACCTCTGGCTCTGTGCGACTCAACTTGGGCATCACGAACAGGATTCTGTAGCTCGCTATAAGCGAGTCCTGTGTGCCTGAATTTAACTGGTTTTGTGCTTGAGAATTGCTAAAATCATCAGAGAATGTATTTGCCATTTTTCAGCCATATCTGCGTCACGATGAGGCACTGGTGAAGAAGAAGGGCATGCTCTTCGTGGGTGTACACTCACTCAGTGGCGCGAAAACGATGGCCGACCACTGTAAATGGTACTGCAATGTAAGATCGTGCCCCACAGCTCTTCAGTTCCGCCTCCTCATCCTCCTCAGTGTGCGGAAACTAACACGAAGGTCCCGCCTCCCTACAAAAGAGGGGCCCTCTCCAGATGCTAATGACACATGTGACTTGGCAGAGATGGCTAATGGACACGAGCAGAAGTGGGAAGGGATGGAGCAGTCAGAGCTCTCCCCCCACGGAAGCGACCCGATCGCCACGGAACCACCGTTGGGCACCCGGCCTGGAAACCCTCCTACGCTGCAAGAAGCGGAGGATACCCTAAGAGGCCTGGCCCGGCACCGGGAGGAGGTCGCCAGGATGGAAGCCAGCTGGCGTGCCCTAAAACTAATCTTGGAGCGGCGCCAATCCCTCTTACCTGAAGTGTCTGTACCGGAAGGTGAGGCACCCGTTCTAGTAGAGGAGTCCGTGCGGGCATCCCAGCCCTTGCAATGTGATCCGGTTGACGTTGTCGCAGTGGAGGCACCCGTTCCTGCAAAAAACTCTGCACCGGCAGCACCCCAGATCATGCTGTCTGCCCCCGTCCTGAGACAGAAGAAGCGACACCCGTCCTCATGGAGGAGGCCGCGCAGGCACCAGAGCACTACCTGCCTGTACCGGAGCCCCGACTGTCATCTGTTCCAGAGCCGGCTGCTTCCTCCGCAGGTGAGCGCCGCCAGGACTGGGGGGCGCCAGGAGAGCTGCCGCAAACCGGACACTGTAAGCTGCAGTTTGATGGTGGAGACATGGAGCTGCTGGTGGAGGAGAATTTCAACCGGCGTCAGGAGGAAGAGTGGAGACGTTGGGAGCGGGAAGCAGAGCGACAAAGGGAGCAGCGAGAAACCCAAAAGCTTCGGCAACGTAACCTGGAGAAGGACCGGGCAGATAAGGACCGGATGAGAAAAGATAAAGGAACCCTGTGGGAGCCGCGGCGTAAGGGTGCAGTAAAGGAGCTTTAAATTGAAAGCTGGTTGGGGCTTCATCCAGGAGCCTGGACTTTATTTAGAAGTTTTTGTGAACCGGCGGGACGTGGAGGCTCACCTCCCAGAAGGACACCCGGGAGGGACCTGTTGCCAGGAGACTTGGTGACTTACACCCGACACTGGGGTTACAATGGATGGTACGCCCTAAATGTTACCAGGTGCGACCCCTGCTCCCCAGAGTGTCAGGAACCTGTGAGACCCTCGGAGCCTTCAGCCTCCCACATCCAGGCCTCTGCAAAAGTGCCCACCCCACGCCGTAAATCTCCCCAGCCTCCCTCAGTGGTCTCCTCAGCAGCCCCAGCTATGGACATGATAAGTATAGCTGGCCCGTACCCGGCGCCTGTTAGGCCCCCTGGGGTTCGTTCAGTCCGGGACATAGGGTTCCAGACCCGGAGGGAGATGAAAGAGGTGGCCACACAGACCCAGATAGCGGGTCATGACTTGACTGTACAGGCCACACGACGTCATCAGGTCCTGGTGGTCCTTGGTGTCTCAGATGTTTGGCAAGCATCAGAAGAGTACCAGGTGGTACCTGGAACACCCCTGCCAAAGAATTATAAATAACCCGGACAGGGTCCCTGTATGTAAATAGTTAAATTGTTGATGTAACCGGACGGGTGAATGTTCATAAAAAAGTTTTTTAATTTAATAAAAAAAAAAAAAACACAGTTTTCATTACTTTTATTACAGTCTCATCCTGCGACGCCATCGATCTCCTGTAAAAAAATGAAAAAAAAAAAAAAAGTATACCACCTGACCGACGCAGTCCATAGTAACGAGTGTCCCACGACGATCCAGCTCTGCTACATCAGAATGACAGGCGGAGCCTGTCATCCCGGCGCAGCACAGCTGATTACCTGCTTCCCCGGCGGTGACGTCATCGGACTGGTTTACGGCCGGGATTACCCTGCAGTCACTGCAGTTATCGCGAAAAACTGCATGTGACCGCCAGGGAGAAGATAATGGCGGCCATCAAGCAGTCCAGGACGTGACCGCCGGAGATCTTCTGCCAGGTAAGTGCCGCTGACCCCTGACAGACCCGACCGACGGACACTCACAGTGACAGTGACAAATCCGATTCCGGTATTCGATATGACGAAAATATCGGTATTCGGAATCGAAAGCCCGATACAGCTAATATCGGCCGATACCCGATATTTGCAGTATCGTATCGCTCAACACTATACATGGCACAACAAGGGATATAGTTTCCATGTTTAAAAGTACATAAACCCTGCTATACCTTCTGTGAATTGTGAAGGGCAAGTGCACCAAAATTATTACATTTTATAAAATTAAAAACACTCTTCAGAAATAATAACATTTCTAAACCCATATGCTTTCCATGCCTTGATATGACAGAGAAAAAGTATTAAAAAAATTCTCACAAGACTTCTATCATCAGTTTCCCATCCAATTCGGACAAGTCCAAGGGTGATAATATTTATCTTTTTCCAGTAGACACACTTTCACTAAGGTGGCTGAAAACATTGGAATGCCATTAACCTGCTGATTAACCCTATATCTGCTGGTTCCTAACATGTGATGACATGACAGATTCCCTTTAAAATAACAGCTTCTTGCATACTTCTATTCTCAATATTATTATGAATAAATAGGTAGCAATTTATTATTACCCTTGATCCTTATTTGTGGCGTGATTTTTTTTTCCCGCCATTTTACGCAAAAAAAGTGAATGTTTCTATTTAATACTGCTCTCAACGTGCTTAAAAAGTTGATATCTCATATGCTTTTAAAAAATAGGTATAAGAAATATAAGCTGGAAGTGGTTATTTCAACATTCAGCTCATTTGCATGAAGTTTAAGACAGGCCATCCAAAAGCAGAATTTAAATGAGAAGACATAAAAACAACCCTATCAATATGGCCTACTAGAGAATTTAAATGAAATATATAACTTATATTTTCTTTTTTAATTGAAGGTGTCATTAGAACAGCTTTACCAAACATGGACCGAGAAGTCAAGGAACAATATCAAGTACTTATTCAAGCCAAGGACATGGGAGGACAACTTGGTGGCTTGGCGGGCACTACCACTGTTAATATAACGCTAACTGATGTCAATGACAACCCACCCAGATTTCCTAAAAGTAAGTGTACAGTTCAACTATATTTATTTTCTGGGTTTCTGGATTTTTTTTTATAAAGTCCAAAAGTTTTTTGCTATTTATCACCATTACATAAATGCATAAGGGAAAGCTTCTGGGTCCAAATAAAAAAACAGTAACAGCAACTTGTGGTGTTATGATTTGGTAGCTGAGGAGAGCAGGCAAAAAAGGCAATACAACAGAGAGGTTGGAATCTACTGGTTTGCAGTACCCTGACTAACCACCACAACTAAAGGCAGCCGTGGAGCGTACCTACGTTGGTCCTAGACGCCTCGTCACAGCCTGAGAAGCTAACTACACCTAAAGATAGAAAGAGGAAAACTATCTGCCCCGGAGCAGATCCCCAAAGAACATAGGAAGCCCCCAAACATGTAATGGCGGTTAGACAAGAGGAAATACAGACACAGACAGAAAATAGTATGAGCAAACGTTGTGGCCCAATCTTCCTAGAAAGAAAAGGATAGGAAGGACACTTACTGCAATCCAAAAAACCCTAAAAAAATACCAACTCACTAATTGCAGAAACACCTGAGATCACACGACCTCTACCACCTAAATTAGTTCTCTGGTGTAACAAAACTAAGCAGCAGCCACTGAAAAAACTGGAAAAGGCAAATGAAGAAATAACAGTGGCTCAGATAAACTGAGAGGAGCACAAGCCCCGGGAGGGAACCTGGCTGACCTCCACAAGAGTGCAGGACAAAATGCAAAAAGCAAGCACAAAAATAAAATAAGAAAATATCTTATCTGTTAGCAGAAGATGCAGGCAAGACACAGCAAGCTTCCAAGAGGAACCAGGAACCAAAGTTGAGACAAGAACAATTGATCACCGGCAACCCTGATGGGAGGAAACCTCCCTTATATAAGACCAGTCTGTAACACCTGATTGCCAATCTTCACAATCTTCATTGAATAGTTCAGTACTGTTTGTAACCACCAGAGGGAGCTTCTGCTCAGAATTCATTTCTAACACATTCACAACAGTACCCCCCCCTTGAGGAGGGGTCACCGAACCCTCATTTGGGCAACCAGGTCGGTCAGGATGAGCTCTGTGATACGCACGGATCAGTCTCCTAGCATGGATGTCCGAAGCAAACACCCAAGAATTGTCCTCCTGACCATAACCTCTCCACTTAACCAAATACTGGAGTTTCCGTCTAGAAAAACGAGAATCCAATATTTTCTCAACCACATACTCCAGATTGCCCTCAACCAAAACAGGGTCAGGGAGCGCAGCCATAGGAACCACTGGCTCGACAAACCTCTTCAATAAGGACTTGTGGAACACGTTATGGATCTTAAATGTCCCTGAAAGAAGTAAACGAAAGGAAACAGGATTAAGAATCTCCATGATCTTATAATGTCCATTGAACCTAGGCTTAAACTTAGGAGATGCAACTCTCATAGGGATATTTCTTGAGGACAACCAGACCAAGTCCCCCACTTCAAACCGAGGACCATCAGTCCTATGCCGGTTGGCAAACCGCTGGGCCCTCTCCTGAGAGAGGGACAACCTCTCCACTACCTGGTCCCAAATCTGCTGCATACGCTCCACAACAGAGTCAACACCTGGACAGACAGAAGCCTCCGTCTGTCCCGAAGAAAATCGAGGATGAAACCCAAAATTGCAGAAAAATGGAGACATCAAAGTGGCAGAGCTAGCCCTATTATTAAGAGCAAACTCAGCCAAAGGCAAAAAAGAGACCCAGTCATCCTGATGAGCAGACACAAAGCATCTCAGATAAGTCTCCAATGTCTGGTTTGTTCTCTCAGTTTGTTCATTGGTCTGAGGATGAAAAGCCGAGGAGAAAGACAATTGAACACCAAGTTTAGAACAAAAAGTCCTCCATAATCTGGAAACAAACTGGACTCCTCTGTCAGACACAATGTTCTCAGGAATGCCGTGTAACCGAACCACGTGCTGAAGGAACAAAGGCACCAATTCGGAGGAGGAAGGCAACTTAGGTAATGGCACAAGATGTGTCATTTTGGAAAACCTATCACAAATCACCCAGATAACGGTCATTCTCTAGAAACAGGGAGGTCGGAAATGAAATCCATAGAGATATGGGTCCATGGTCTCTTGGGCACATGCAATGGCATCAGCAAACCACTAGAGCGAGAGCAAGGCTTGGAGCGAGAGCAAGTCCCGCAGGACTGCACAAATTCCCTGACGTCACGAGACAAAGTAGGCCACTAAAAGGACCGACTAACCAAGTCTCTGGTACCAAAAATTCCGGGATGACCGGCAAACGTGGAACAATGAATCTCAGACATCACACTCTTTTTCCACCGGTCAGGGACAAACAATTTCCCAATAGGGCAGCGCTCGGTTTATCCTCCTGACACCCTTCCAGAGCCAGTCTCATATTGGGCGAGATGGCGGAAAGAATTACACCCTCTTTCAAAATAACAGCAGGATCAGATAACTCAGGAGAGTCCGCAAGGAAACTCCTCGAGAGAGCATCCACTTTAACATTCTTAGTGCCAGGAAGAAAGGAAACCACAAAATTAAAATGTGTGAAATACAAGGCCCACCTGGCCTGTCTAGGATTAAGTCGCTTGGCTGATTCCAGATAAACCAGATTCTTATGGTCCGTGAGGACCACCACCTGATGTATGGCTCCCTCCAGCCAATGTCTCCACTCTTCAAAAGCCCACTTCATGGCCAATAACTCCCGATTACCCACGTCATAATTACGTTTAGTTGGAGAAAATTTTCGAGAGAAAAAGGCGCAAGGGTTACTTTTAGAGGTCTCAGGATCTCTTTGGGACAAAACGGCACCTGACCCAATTTCAGAGGCATAAACCTCCACCTGAAATGGCAGAGAAATATCACGCTGCCATAGAACAGGAGCGAAGTGAATCTCTGCTTAAGTTCCTGAAACGCAGAGACTGCCTCAGGAGGCCAATTCACCACATCAGAACCCTTTTTGGTCAAATCAGTCAATGGTTTAACAATAACAGAGAAATTACCAATAAATTTACGATAAAAATTGACAAAACCCAAGAATCTCTGAAGAGCCTTTAATGAAGTAGGTTGGACCCAATCACAGATGGCCTGAACCTTGACCGGGTCCAATTTCAATAACAGATGGGGACAAAATGAATCCCAGAAATGAATCCTCTGTACACCAAAAAGACACTTTGATCCCTTCACATACACAGCATTCTCTCTCAAAATCTGGAACACAGTCCAAACATGTTTCACATGAGAGTCCCAGTCATTGGAAAAAATCAAGATATCATCCAAATAAACAATCAGAAATTTATCCACAAAATCCCTGAAAATGTCATTCATGGAGAAGACGGAAGGAGCATTAGTGAGCCCAAAGGGCATCACTAGGTACTCAAAATGCCCCTCTGGGGTATTAAATGCCGAATTCCATTCATCCCCGTGCTTAATGCGAATAAGGTTATACGCCCCCCTGAGGTCAAGCTTGGTAAACCAAGTAGCACTTTTCACCCTGGAAAACAGGTCAGAAATCAAGGGTAACGGATATTGATATTTCACAGTGATATTGTTCAAGAGACGATAATCAATACACGGCCTTAATGAACCATCCTTTTTGGCCACAAAGAAAAAACCGGTACCCAAGGGTGAAGAGGATGGTCTGATATGACCCTTCTCCAATGACTCCTTGATATAAGACCGCATAGCGTCATGTTCAGGTACAGAAAAGTTAAAAAGGCGACCTTTAGGGAATTTACTACCAGGCACTAATTCAATAGCGCAGTCATAGCTCCTATGGGGGGGCAAGGATGCAGATTTACTTTCGCTAAATACATCAGAAAAATCAGTCAAAAAGTCAGGAACATCCTGAGCCTGGGGAGAGGCAGAAAAAACAGGAGTGTTGGCATTAACACATTGGCAGCCCCAACTGGTTACAGACACAGATTTCCAATCCAAAACAGGATTATGAGACTGTAACCAAGGGAAACCCAGTACAACAATGTCATGCAGATTATACAGCACCAAAAATTTGCAACTCTCCTGATGATCAGGTTCAACCCTCATTATCACCTGAGTAGAGAACTGGGGTTTATTCTCAGCCAAAGGGGTAGAATCAATCCCCAGTAGGGAATAGACTTCCGTAGGGGTATAAAGGGAAACCCACAACGTTTAGCAAAATCAAAATCCATCAGGTTAATAGCTGCTCCCGAATCAACAAAAGCCTGAGCAGAAAATGTGGACAGGGAGCAAATCAGGGTAACAGTCAACAGAAATTTAGTCTGAACACTACCCAAGACAACTGATCGCGCAAAACGTCTTCCCCGCTTAGGGCAGACTGAAATAGCATGAGAGGCGTCACCACAGTAGAAACATAACCCATTGCGTTTTCGAAACTCATGACGCTGTGCCCCAGAAGCCACTCCTGCATAGGTTCAGAAGCTGGTTCACAAGGCATCACTATTCCACGCATACCTCTACGCTCACGCAAACGTCTGTCAATTTGAATCGCTAATGACATAGAATCATTGAGACCAGAGGGAGCAGGGAAACCCACCATAACATCTTTTACATTCTCCTACAGACCCTTCCGAAAAAGGGCTGCCAAAGCATCATTATTCCATTTGGTCAGGACTGCCCACCTTCGCAATCTCTGACAGTATAACTCAGCGTCCTCAAGCCCCTGATTAAATGCCAACAAGGCTTTTTCAGCTTGATCAGTGACATTAGGTTCATCGTACAATAACCCCAGAGCCAGAAAAAATGCAACAACATTACTCAAAACAGGATCCCCAGGTGTCAGGGAAAAAGCCCAATCCTGAGGATCGCCGCGCAGGAGAGAGATGACAATTTGAACCTGCTGTGCTGCGTTCCCTGAGGACTTAGGTTTTAAGGCAAAAAACAACTTACAGTTATTTTTGAAATTCAGAAATTTAGCTCGATCCCCTAAAAACAAATCTGGCATGGGGATCCTATGTTCCACAACCGGCAATCCTGCAAGATAGGTAGCAATACTCCGAACTTCAGTGGCAAGCTGATCCACACGGCCAGACAACTGTGCAAACTCCATTGAGAGAAAAAAAAACACCAGCACCCAGAGAAAAAGAGGGAAAGAAAAAAAATATATATCTCTGACAACTCTGACAACCTTTTTTTTTTTTTTTTTTTTACACTATCTTTCCCTTCTGTGAGTACCATATAATTTTCAGTTTGGCCGGTGATACTGTTATGATTTGGTAGCTGAGGAGAGCAGGCAAAAAAGGCAATACACCAGAGATGTTGGAATCTACTAGATTGCAGTACCCTGACTAACCACCACAACTAAAGGCAGCCGTGGAGCGTACCTACGTTGGTCCTAGACGCCTCGTCACAGTCTGAGAAGCTAACTACACCTAAAGATAGAAAGAGGAAAACTATCTGCCCCGGAGCAGATCCCCAAAGAACATAAGAAGCCCCCAAACATGTAATGGCGGTTAGACAAGAAGAAATACAGACACAGACAGAAAATAGTATGAGCAAACGTTGGGGCCCAATCTTCCTAGAAAGAAAATGATAGGAAGGACACTTACTGCAATCCAAAAAACCCTAAAAAAATACCAACTCACTAATTTCAAAAACACCTGAGATCACACGACCTCTATCACCTAAATTAGTTCTCTGGTGCAACAAAACTAAGCAGCAGCCACTGAAAAAACTGGAAAAGGCAAATGAACAAATAACAGTGGCTCAGATAAACTGAGAGGAGCACAAGCCCCCGGAGGGGACCTGGCTGACCTCCACAAGAGTGCAGGACAAAATGCAAAAAGCAAGCACAAAAATAAAAGCAGAAAATATCTTATCTGTTAGCAGAAGATGCAGGCAAGACACAGCAAGCTTCCAAGAGAACCAGGAACCAAAGTTGAGACAAGAACAATTGATCACCGGCAACCCTGATGGGAGGGAACCTCCCTTATATAAGACCAGTCTGTAACACCTGATTGCCAATCTTCACAATCTTCATTGAATAGTTCAGTACTGTTTGTAACCACCAGAGGGAGCTTCTGCTCAGAATTCATTTCTAACACATTCACAACATTGTGGTATAATCTTATATGCTGCAGGACTCCCTCAGTCAAGGATTGCTACCTCCAAATCCCTTATGGGTGTGACTGTGCATAGCTATTTATATGCAAGTTTAATATATAATATATTATTACATATAGGGATTATTAAAGTTATTAATAAAATATCAAATCTGATATGAGTTTCCCAAAAATATCAGATTCTGGTGAAGTCAAATTTTCTGGAATTCAAATAGCAAGAATGCAGCAAGATGTCTGCTAGATGAACAACATATTTCTGGATTCTTTTAAGGGCCAGGAAACGAGTAAAAGATGCAAAACACATTATACTTACCTTTCTAGAACCAAATTGGGCTTCTGCTTATCTGCAGACTCCAAAGTTCCCCCACTCTTCTGTGTGGATCTTCAGCTTTTTAGGTGCTGAAACAGGGGTGGGGGGACTGAGAAGTTGGCGAGTGTGGCAGTATAGACAAGAGCTGGGTGAGGTTCTTGAACAGGTGAGTGTAATATACTTTTATTTATATTTCAACTCCTTCCCTTCCATTTTTCATTATGCTTTTGGGTCTGGAGAGACCTTGGAGTATAATAAATGCCTTTTCAAATTAGTTTGAGCACTGATTTTATTTAGACCAAAATCACTCTGTCAACTGGTTCTATTAATTTACACAAAACAAATTTTGGAAGATTTGCTTATCTCTAATTGCATAAAAACTAATTATTACTTGCCCACTATTAAATATGTTACATGATCCCATCCCACTAACGGTGTTAAAGTGTCCTTTGGTTTTTTTTTTTGTTGTTTTTTTTTACATATGTCCAATGCCATTGGTCACACTCAGTAGCTTGATTCCATTGCCTCAACTTTGGCGCACAAGCATTGATTCAAAATAGTGATTAAAATGCTATGTGATAGTAGCCGATATTCTTTCCTAAGTAGAGTACATAAAATGTCACTATTACTAATTCTCAATATGTAAATGTCCAAAACATCAAGTGTGTGATGAGCGTGACATAAACACTTTTAAAATGACCTTTTACACAAAGAAAAGTGAGATAAAACACGGCCTTTACAGGAGCTGATGACATAGATGTGGAGCTTCTTTTAATTCTTGATGATCTACTTTCCTTCAAAATAATTAGTAACCGGAGGCTTTTTTCTTTCAACTACATTCATCTTTTTCATTTCATGAATTTCAAAGACCTGCAGACCCACATTTTCCCCTGACGGTATCTGTACTACTATTCAGTCAAAATTATCTCTCTTAGCATTCAATATTATATATAACAATGTTACTTTATAAATGAATAACTTAAGTAGCCAAAGGATTAGTGGAATCCTTAGCTCTCATTTTACAATGATCTTGTGCAATCTCTTTTATTTTTCCTAATAGGTTGCATTGACCCATCATGTAACAAGACCTTTAGATAAATGAGCATAAGCCAATTTCAGCTCATCTTTCATTTATTACAATGAAACTTAAAAATTATGTCTTTGTATATAGAACCTATTCCAGAATAAAACTTGATTTATTACTTCAAAAAGCCAATCAGATCACTGCTTTTATTATTTAAGAGCAGTTGATAAACTAAATACTGATTCTTATTGGCTGCCAATGACAACACCTCAATAATATGTCCGCCTTAGGTTTCATAATTGAGCTTTATCAGGTGGATAATCAATTAGATGCTTAACAGTGCTTTTAATTATTAATGGTGCTTTATAAGTGATTAACAGAATTAGGTTCTGACAGAGATGATGCAAATATGACGCACTCTAGTAAGCGTCCTGATTTGATGGCTAACGGCTAGGTTTATAATACAAACTTCAGACCATAATCGACTAAAAGCGCCAATACATATTATAGGAAAATCAATGGGATTCATCAATTTTCGTTGGACCACCTGACCATTTGATGTGTATAGGGATGTTCTCCTATACTTTGAATTCACGTGCTCTATCCTTTTATTGTCGTGGAAATAAACAATCACACGAGGTGGCTGACAACCCCTTTCTGTCCTCTTACCATAATATAGACACATAAGCACAGTTATTGATTGGATGACCACTTTTACATAGAAAAAAAGTGCAAAATGTAGAACATTTTCTTTTAGTTTGTAGGAGAAAAAGATGTAATCAATAATGTCTGACAATAAAGAAAAAACATACGGATCATATGCTTCTCTCAAATATGATCTCATTTTTTCAGTCCCAGGATAAATAACAACTCATATATCTTAGAATTAGTTTAATCACTCCATCTTTGATAAATGGATGTGATTATTATAGATCATTGTCTTTTTCAGCTTTCTTCAGAAATAATTGGAACTTTTCCCTTCCCTGAAGATTATTTTTACCTCCAATTCTACACTAACATGCTTAGTCTATGGGATCTATAACTACTTTCCTTAATTTATGAAGGTTTTCCCACAAACAAAGTACACTTTTATCAATGTATCTTGAAATAAAAATAAGTTTCACAATTAGATGTGTTAACCCCTTAATCCCATTGGACGTAATATTCCGTCCATGTGACCTGGTACTTAATTCCCATGGACGGAATATTACGTCCAGGGCATCAGCTGTGCTCCCGAGGGGAGCGCAGCTGATCGCCGCCGGGTGTCAGCTGATTATCACAGCTGACACCCGGCACTATGTGTCAGGAGCGGTCACAGACCGCTCCCGGCACATTAACCCCTGGCACACCTCGATCAAACATGTTCGCGGTGTACCCGGGGCACAGGGGAGGATCGCGCAGGGTGGGAGCTCCCTGCGCGCTCCCCTGAGACCCTCAGAGCAGCGCGATGTGTCGCGCTGTTCCGAGGGTCCGTCCTCCCTCCGGGTCCCCGGATCCAAGATGGCGCCGGGGTCCTGCAGGGAAGCCTGCAGCACTGCCAGAGCGATCGCCGGTGTGACAGAGTGCTATGCACACTGCCACACCAGCGATCTGCTAAAATACTGTGATGTCCCACCCTGGGACAAAGTAAAAAAGTAAAAAAAAATAAAATAAAAAGTGGTAAAAAAAAATCATAAAAAAAAAAAAAATATTCCCCAATAAATTCATTTCTTCCTGTAAATAAAAAAAACAAAACAATAAAAGTACACATATTTGGTATTGCCGTGTCCGTAACGACCCCCCTATAAAACTGTCCCACTAGTTAAGCCCTTTAGTGAACCCCTTAAAAAAAAAAAAAATAAACTAAGCAAAAAATCAATGCTTTATCATCATACCGCCGAACAAAAAGTGGAATAACACGCGATCAAAAAGACTGATATAAATAAAAATGGTACCGCTGAAACTGTCATCTTGTCCCGCAAAAAACGAGCCATCATACAGCATCATCAGCGAAAAAATAAAAAAGTTATAGCTCGCAGAATAAAGCGATGCAAAAATAATGATTTTTTATATAAAATTGTTTTTATTCTATAAAAGCACCAAAACATTAAAAAAATGATATAAATGAGGTATCACCGTAATCGTACTGACCCGAAGAATAAAACTTCTTTATCAATTTTACCACATGCGGAACGGTATAAACGCTCCTCCAAAAGAAATTCATGAATTGCTGATTTTTGTTCATTCTAACCTCCCAAAAATCGAAATAAAAAGCGATCAAAAAATGTCACGTGGTCATGAATGGCACCAATAAAAACGTCACCTCGTTCCGCAAAAAATAAGACCTCACATGACTCTGTGGGCCAAAATATGCAAAAATTATAGCTCTCAAGATGTGGTGATGCAAAAAACTACTTTTTGCAATAAAAAGCGTCTTTTAGCGTGACAGCTGCCAATCACAAAAACCCGCTATAAATAGTAAATCAAACCCCCCTTTATCACCCCCTTAGTTAGGGAAAAATAATAAAATTAATAAAATGTATTTATTTCCATTTTCCCATTAGGTTATGGTTAAGATTAGGGCTGCGGCTAAAGTTAGGGTTAGGGATGGCGCTAAAGTTAGGATTAGGGTTAGGGTTGGGATTAGGGTTAGGGTGTGTTAGGGTTAGGTTTGTGGTTAGGGTTGGGACTAGGGTTAGGGGTGTGTTGGGGTTAGGTTTGGAGTTAGAATTAGGTGGTTTCCACAGTTTAGGCACATCAGGGGCTCTCCAAATGTGACATGGCGTCTGATCTCAATTCCAGCCAATTCTGCGTTGAAAAAGTCAAACGGTGCTCCTTCACTTCTGAGCTCTGCCATGCGCCCAAACAGTAGTTTACCCCCGCATATGGGGTATCAGCGTACTCTGGACCACAAGAGTTAATGTGCAATTTGTCCTATTTCTTCTGTTACCCTTGGGAAAATAAAAAACTGGGGGCGACAAAATCATTTTTGTAAAAAAAAAAAAGATTTTTTTGTTTTTACGGCTGTATGTTATAAATTTTCTGTGAAGCACTTGGGGCTTCATAGCGCTCACCACACTTCTAGATAAGTTCCTTGTGGGGTCTATTTTCCAAAATGGGGTCACTTGTGGGGGGTTTCCACTGCTTAGGCGCATCAGGGGCTCTCCAAATGCGACATGACGCCCCCAGACCATTCCATCAAAGTCTGCAATCCAAAACGTCACTACTTCCCTTCCGAGCCCAGACAAGCACCCATACAGTAGTTTTCTCCCACATATTGGGTATCAGCGTACTCAGGACAAATTGGACAACAAATTTTGGGGTCCAATTTCTCCTGTTAACCTTGTGAAAATAAAATATTGGGGGCGAAAAAATCATTTTTGTAAAAAAAAAAAAGGATTTTTTATTTTTACGGCTGTACGTTATAAACTTCTGTGAAGCAATTCGGGTTCAAAGTGCTCACCACACATCTAGATAAGTTCCTTGTGGGGTCTATTTTCCAAAATGGGGTCACATGTGGGGGGTTTCCACTGTTTAGGCGCATCAGGGGCTCTCCAAATGCGACATGACACCCCCAGACCATTCCATCAAAGTCTGCAATCCAAAACATCACTACTTCCCTTCCGAGCCCAGACAAGCACCCATACAGTAGTTTACTCCCACATATTGGGTATCAGCGTACTCAGGACAAATTGGACAACAACTTTTGGGGTCCAATTTCTCCTGTTACCCTTGTGAAAATAAAATAGTGGGGGCGAAAAAATCATTTTTGTAAAAAAAAAAAAAGATCTTTTATTTTATGGCTGTACGTTATAAACTTCTGTGAAGCACTTTGGGGTTCAAAGTGCTCAACACACATCTAGATAAGTTCCTTGAGGGGTCTAGTTTCCAAAATGGTGTCATTTGTGGGGGTTTCCACTGTTTAGGCAGATCAGGAGCTCTCCAAACACGACATGGCATCCAGCCAATTCTGCGTTGAAAAAGTCAAACGGCGCTCCTTCCCTTCCAAACTCTGCCATGCACCCAAACAGTGGTTTACCCCCACATATGGGGTATCAGCGTACTCAGGACAAATTGCACAATAACTTTTGGAGTCTTGTTACCCTTGGGAAAATAAAAATTGGGGTGAAAAGATCAATTTTGTGGAAAAAATATGATTTTTTAATTTTACGGCTCTACGTTATAAACTTGTGTGAAGCACTTGGGGGTTCAAATTGCTCACCAAAGATCTAGATGAGTTCCTTAGGGGGTCTAGTTTCCAAAATGGGGTCACTTGTGGGGGGTTTCCACTGTTTAGGCACATCAGGGACTCTCCAAATGCAACATGGCGTCCAATCTCAACTCCAGCCAATTTTGGTTGGAAAAGTCAAATGGTGCTCCTTCCATTCCGAGCTCTGCCATGCGCCCAAACAGTGGTTTCCCCCCACATATGGGGTATCAGCGTACTCAGGACAAATTGGACAACATATTTTGAGGTCCAATTTCTCCTGTTACCAATGGGAAAATAAAAAATTAGTGACTAAGAGATAATTTTTGTGGGAAAAAAATAGGATTTTTTATTTTCATGCCCGGGCATTATAAACTTGTGTGAAGCACTTGGGGGTTCAAAGTGCTCACCAAAGATCTAGATAAGTTCCTTAGGGGGTCTAGCTTCCAAAATGGGGTCACCTGTGGGGGGTTTCCACTGTTTAGGCTCATCTGGGGTACTACAAAAGGAACATGACCCCATCAATGTTTGCATTCCAAAACGTTACTGCTTCCTTTCCAAGCCCTGCCGTGCGCCCAAACAGTTTCCCCCCCCCACATATGGGGTATCAGCGTACTCAGGACAAATTGGACAACAACTTTTGGGGTCCAATTTCCTTGGGAAAAATCAAAAATTTGGGACTAAAAAATCATTTTTGTGGAATTTTTTTTTTTTTTTCCACACCCAGGCATTATAAACTTTTGTGAAACACTTTGGGGTTCAAAGTGTTCACAACAAATCTAGATAAGTTCCTTAGGGGGTCTAGTTTCCAAAATGGTGTCACTTGTGGGGGGTTTCCACTGCTTAGGCACATCAGGGGCTCTCCAAACACGACATGGCGTCCAATCTCAACTCCAGCCAATTTTAGTTTGAAAAAGTCAAACGGCGCTCCTTCCCTTACGAGCTCTGCCGTGTGCCCAAACAGTGGTTTTCCCCCACATATAGGGTATTGGCGTACTCAGGAGAAATTGCACAACAACTTTATTGTCCATTTTCTCCTTTTACCCATGTGAAAATAAAAAAAAGTTTGTAAAAGATCATTTTTGTGGCTAAAAAGTTAAATATTAATTTTTTCCTTCTACGTTGCTTCAGCTCCTGTGAAGCACCTGAAGGGTTAATAAACTTCTTGAATGTGGTTTTGAGTACCTTGAGGGTGCAGTTTTTAGAATAGTGTCACTTTCGGGTATTTTATGCTATATAGACCCGTCAAAGTGACTTCAAATGTGAGGTGGTCCCTAAAAAAATGGCTTTGTAAATTTTGTTGTAAAAATGAGAAATCACTGGTCAACTTTTAACCCTTATAATTTCCTAACAAAAAAAAATTTGGTTCCAAAATTGTGCTGATGTAAAGTAGACATGTGGGAAATGTTATTTCTTAACTATTTTGTGTGACATATTTCTCTGTTTTAAGGGAAAAAAATTCAAAGTTTGAAAATTGCAAAATTTTCAAAATTTTCGCCATATTTGTGTTTTTTTCAAAAATAAACGCAAGGTATATCGAAGAAATTTTACCATTATCATGAAGTACAATATGTCACGAGAAAACAATCTCAGAATCGCGAAGATCCGTTGAAGCGTTCCAGAGTTATAACCACATAAAGAGACAGTGGTCAGAATTGTAAAAATTGGCCCGGTCATTAACGTGCAAACTACCCTTGGGGGTTAAGGGGTTAAAAAAATGTGACTTTACTGAGAACTTGTAAATGTGCCCCTGCTGTGTACTGTTAATGGCTGTGTCTAACCATACAGGGACATGGTCTGATCATATCACATCTCCTGGGCAAAGAAGGATGCAAAAGAGTATATGACAGGACTACATGGGTTCGCAGTGGCTGGTTTCTGTAAGGTAATACATGTCACCTCACAGAAAAATCATTTGTGATCCCAAGGTGTCCTGCCTGTATACCCTGCCAAAGCTGTGATATCATCAACCATTTTCCTGCAAGGTCAGACACATCCATTACACAGTGACACATATTTTAAAATAAATGGGGACAGGAACATTTTTCTGATGCATCCAATGGTAACATTTATTTTTATTCTAAAATCTATTAATTAAAATACTTTATTTTGCGGGACAGCCCCTTTAAGAAAACTGATTCATTGACTGTGCATTAAAAAGGTTTTTCATCTAATTAACAGTGAAGCTCCATGAGACAAAGGGGTATTTAAAAAAGGGATAATATAATTTATCAGATGGGAGCCTCTTGGAGCTATGTCCCCTGCTGGACTGCTGGCATCAGCATCAGACAGGGGACATCAGATCATGACTGAAGCTTTTTATTCTCATTCTTTGTTATTGTGTAGGAAAATCCCTTTGACCATGCTAACCCACATTTTATTTTACTGAATTATACTTTAGTGGCCCTCACAATGTGGACTCCCAGTTGTCACTTATTTGTATATTATCGAAAAACTCAAGTGAAGGAAGTAGTACGTAGGCACTGACACATCATTTGCTATTAATTGTAATCTCTTTTCTTTATTTGCTTTGTGGCAGTCATTGACATTTTCATGCTTCAAATTCTTGAAAATGGCACACGAGGTTCATTACATTTTCCCTAAATACAATAACGCTTTTCCTTTTCTTTAACCAGTTTTTTTGCGATTTTTGAGTTAGTAAAGTTGTAAAAATGCACCAAATTCAAAGCTTCTCCAGGAACCTCACCTCCAGGAGAGGACTAGAGTGAGAGGCACCAAAAAAAATGCAACATTTGGTAAAATTGTGACTTTCATGAATCTCTCTAAACATCTGGGTAAGCAGCGTTGTCAAGGACAAAGAAAAAGACTTATAAAAAAAGAGAACTTAAAAAGTGTTGCAAAATGTTTTGTGAATGTGGCACAAATTCTAAATTCTCCAAAAATATTAAACTAGCCCTCAAAAATGTAGAAATGGCAATGATAAATTGGGACATCGTTACTTTGGTTTTGTTAACTGGCAATGTAAGTAAAAAGGAAATTGCTGGAGGCCGTCAACACAGCAGTGACTTTTTTTTAACCTGCTGTCAGTGATTGACAGCAGCATCTAAATGTTGATTAAAGAGGTATTCCCATTCTATGCTTTCATCATAGGATCTGTTGTAACTACTGCTGTCATTGGAGAGGTGGTCTGAATAAATGGGTACATCCACTATGGGAAAAAAAGAAAATTGCAACATAGCATGAATTGACAGTAACGGTATTGTGATCTAATGACTGTTTACAGCCGTATGGATGCATATTTATAGAGAAACTGTCATCAGATAAAATGCTATTAACCTGCAAATATGGGGTTAATCTGCAGGTTAATAGCATTACTAAATTATTGGCGCCCACACTAAGCGAACGCTGTGTTAAGAAAATCATTTTTATTACCCCAAGCAGCGTTCCAGTTTCTTTCAGGGGAGCGACACCGGAGTGGGTTCAGTCACTGATCTGAGAATACAGAGCAGCGGCTGTATTGAAGACCCCAGCCTTGACTGATGCTGACTCTACATGGGGCAGTCAGGTCCAGAAGATTGGGTACAGCTGCCTCTCTATATGCTCAGAGGGGTAACTGAACCAGTACGTACACCGTCTCCATCAATGTAATTGAATGCTGCTTGGAGGAATAAAGTAAATTTTCTCTCCGCACCGTTCAGCAGGTTAGTAAAGCTATTAACCTGCAGATTAAAGCCCCCGTCTCACATAGCGATATCGCTAGCGAGATCGCTGCTGAGTCACTAGTTTTGTGATGCAGCAGCGAGCTCACCAGCGATATCGCTGTGTGTGACATTCAGCGACGATCAGCCCCCCTGCCGGTATCGCTGATCGTCGCTGAAAGGCCAGGACATTTTTTTGATCGCTGGTCTCCCACTGACAGGCACGCATCGCTGCGTGTGACAGGCGGGAGACCAGCGATCCGCTGGTAACCAAGGTACACAGCGGGTTTCCAGGCACGGGGCTGTGCCTAGAAACCCGCTGTGTACCTTGGATACCAGCTCCCTGAAGCAGGGAGCTGGTAACCAAGGTACACAGCGGGTTTCCAGGCACCGTGCAGCGCCTGGAAACCCGATGTGTACCTTGGTTACCAGCTCCCTGCATCAGGGCGCTGGTATCCAACGTACATTGCGGGTAACTAAGCGATGTTACCCGCAGTGTTGCTTGTACTGATCGCTGCCTGAGCTGCCTGTTTGGCAGCTCAGCAGCGATAATGTAGGGATACACCAGCGATCCTGATCGTTGTCGGGATCGCTGGTGTATCGCTATGTGAGACCCAGCCTTAACACCATATCTTCAGGTTAATGGCATTTTTTCTTGTGAGTGGTGTGCTTTAAATGATTTTTGCCTTCAGCCATTCATTGTTAATGTTCAAGCTCAGTATTAGATAGCTAGCTCCAATATAATGTGTGAAATGTTGCTGTTTCTTTAATAGAAGATACATTAGAAAAACCTAAGGAGAAGCTGAGATTTTACAGTGTTTAAACAACTATTAAAGCCCTCTACTAAGTTATGGAAGTTACTGCAACTTAGATCTATTCAACTAAATGGGGCCTGAGCTACAGTCCCATACAAAACCATTATTAACCCCTTCACAACCTTTGACATACGTTTATGTCAAAGGTCATGTCCCTGCTTTTCATGAGCCAACATCTTTCCCTGCACATGATGACTGATTTAATTAGCCATCATGTGCCTTTTACAGTCACGGGTTGGGAAGTGCTCTGTCCACGGCTGTTAACTAGTTAATTTTTACACGTGAAGATAGCAAGAGCGTCATTCATCTTGCACATTGGCGCCCCAGTCACGTGAAAACAGGGTGCCAATTTGCTTGTCATAACAGCTGGTGGTCTGCTGATGACTCCCATGCTTGTCATTATGATCCTGCTGTGAACGCATGCTTGTACTGCACTGTCAAGTACAGCACAAGCAATCAGATGATCGCAGATTCAAAACCCCTAAGAGGAATATTCAATACATTAATAAGTGAGAAAAAAAGTTTTTACAAATTTTTTCCCACTACATCATTGCAATAAAATGCAATAAGAGGGGATGAAAACATCACCTATACCTCAAAATGGTATAAATAAAACCGTCATCTTAGGGCACAAAGAATAAGCTTTCACACAGTGCCATATCCCGAAAAATGAAAATGTTACAGGTCTGGGAAAATGGCAACATAAGCAAAAAGATGTTTTTTTACAAATTTGTGAATTTTTTTAAGCACTTAAATAAAACAAAAATGATACATTTTTGGTATCTGTGCACTCGAACTGACATGGAGAATTGTATTACCAGGTCAGTTTTACCATATAGTGAACATGGTAAAATAAAAAAAAACAAAAATAGCATTTTTTTTTGCATTTTTATTGCACTTGTAATTTTTTTTCCTGTTGTTCTGTGCATCATATCGTAAAATAAATGGTGTCATTCAACAGTACAACTCGTCCCACTAAAATCAAGATCTCATGTGGATATGTAGACTTAAAAAAAAAATAAATTATGGCTCTTGGAATAAGGGGAAGAAAAAAAAGCGCAAAAAATAGAAAATTGCATGGTCAGGAAGGGGGTTAATCCACAATGCTCTCGTAAACAATAAAAGCAAAGATGTGGGATTTCCATTCTTTTGGACTTTGGATGGATCCTATTGTTCCTAAATGTTCAAAATCCCTTAGACTATTTTGTTTGTTTCATTGAGATGCAAATAATAATTTTCATTTCAATTAAATCAATTTGCTAATCTAAAAAAATTTATACTGTTAGCAAAAATATCCATAATCATCATTCAAATATATTTAATTTCCCTCTAATTCAGTGTTTTCCTTGTCTAATTACAGACCCCATTTCCTTAGAATGACGCTTAGATATATAATGTCAGCCATGCATGTATATCCAAGGTCACACTATATGATGTATGAGCATGTAAGACTCTCAAGGTTAGCACACACTTGGTGGGTTGCCTGCCTTGAATATATCAAAGGCTGACACGGTTTCCATGAAGAATATACAAAGCAAGTCAATAAACCATGATAGAAATCAGTATATAGTATGTATACTGTATAATTAAGGGGGAAAGTACAAGAGCTAGGGAATGCTTTTCAATATTATTTATGTTTTGATACATGGCATATATAATGCAGGCATGGAGGATAAAACTATCAATTATTTTTGAGAGGCCTAATGTTCTGTCTTTTGGTGTCTTTTGGTGTCATTGGTCATCTTATCTCTGCCTTTACTACAAGGTTTTTATAGTTTATTGAGGTTGGATTAAATTACAGTACCTGCCCATTGTAATATGTCCATTTTAGAATGCTGGAATAATGGCTGCACTGTTTTCATGTAGTAACAGCTAGATACAATATCTGAATACATGTGAATTATTGTGTCATTATGGGTTTCTAATAAATTGGCCACAAGACATATTAGAAAATCTCCATTTAATGAAGACTAGAAAGGAAGTCAGAAAAAAACATGCCTTAAATGGAATCTGTCAGCAGGTTTTTGCTACCAAATCTGAGAGCAGCGTGATGTAGGCAAAGACAAGCGGAATCCAAAGATGTATCACTTAGATTACTGGGTGCAGCGTTTCTGACACAATCAGAGCTTTTAAATTTAGTATGAAGCAGAGCTGAGAAAGCTAACCTCGCCCACACCAGGCTCTCCATTTACAAACTCCATAAACAGTGAGGTGCTTATCACAGGAGGATTAGTGCAGTCAGGCAATATTAATCTCTTAGTGATAAATCCTTCACAGTTAGTAAACAACAGTTTGATAAGTGACACATCCCTGAATTCTGTGTCTTAGCCTCTTCCTTCTGCTGTATTCAGACAACAAAGCAAAAACTTGCTGACTAACTTGTTCTAACGATCAGTGAGGCTCTGAGCATCAGAACTGACAAAGCTATTGTCTGACCCTTCTATAAAACTTGTGAAAGATGGCATTTTTGACACAAAGAAATACATTGTACTTATGCATAGTGGTCATATTCTTTTACTGATTCCTGTAAAAGAATAAATGGAAATAGACCCAGAGAAAACAATTGTAGCTGCGTGAATCAGATCATAGTTTATTTACCATGTGATTTATGATGGTTTTCAAAATGATAGTGTTGGGAAATATCCCACTGTTAGATGTAAATGATGTTGGAGTATATGTTCAGGACCTGCTCCTCAATCTCAATTTTGTGCAATTTGTCAAGGTAGTGAAGAAGAGAGAGGAAAACATCTACAGTGTGTATTATGTCATCAGGAGGTTCATGTTTTACCATATTGTATGTACTTTAGATGGAAATCATGCATGCTTTGTCTATGAACTAAATAAAGCAGATGTAATGTGGCTCTACAGAATGATTTTTTTTTAATGTAAGGGCTATAATGATTACCAGGGTTCATTGACCTCATAATGACAGGGCATTTTTTCGTATTTGCACTTTTTTTTCCTTTTAAAAGCCATAAACAGCTCTGGCAAAAATTAAGAGACCACTTTCAAGTGTTCAGTTTGTCTGATTTTTCTCTTGACTCTGGAAAGGTCGACTTCCCGTGACTTTCACCCAACACCTCTCCCCACCCACCTCCTGTCATTCCCTCCCCCCCATCTCCAATTAAAGGACACTACAACCTTAAGGTACTGCCACACTAAGCTATCCCGCTAGCGATCTCGTTAGCGTTGCATACTAATGAGATCGCTAGCGGGATTGTTTCTATATCGCTAAATGCGGCCACATTTAGCGATATAGTTAACGACGCTATCGCCGTTACAAAAGTACCGCTAAATCGCTAAGAAAAGGTGCCACACAGCGATTAGATACTTACCCAGCGGGAGCGCCAGCGATGAAATAGGGTCCGGAACGATTCCAGCGACGAGCGAGATCACAGCAGGAAGCTCGTCGCTGGAAGCTGCCGCACTGAACAATATCGCTAACGGGATCGCTAAATAGTGACGTTTTTTAGCGATCCTGTTAGCGATATTGTTTAGTGTGGCATACCCTTTAGTCTTTGGATAAGAATGGCCACAGCAGCCAATTTTATTAATAATTAAAGACACTTGGTGAGGCCCTCAAAGCTACCACTGTCCTTGTCTGATGACTGTTTTGTTGGCATTGCCCCTTCCCTCCCCGCTTTACTTCCAGCCGCGTCTTTTTCCGTCTCAGAAGCACCTTGAATTCAAATAAGAAGTTGCCTCCGCCGTTAAACTGTACCCGACTTCCATCGTCGGGTACCCAATCATCTTTACCGTGCACCCGACTTCCATCATTGGGTACCTCCCATAATGTGATCCCAACTTCCTCGTCGGGTATCACTCAAGTCTCACCAGACCACCACCAGCACATAACCATCCAATTAAGGGATCCCCGCAATGCAAGTATCCCCATTTCATCATTTTTCCCCAGCTTCGAGGGCCCACAAATGCCACACCGAGAGCATCTTGACCTCTTTTAAGAGCTTGAAACCCCACCAACTAGCAATGCTGTGGCCCTCCGTATCTCCTCCGATAACCGCCAGATCCACAAATCTGTCCCCGTGCATTCAAGTGCACCCCGTCTGCCAACCAATAATATTTTTCTGTGGAATCTAACACAGCATGGCGTACAGCCACTCCCCCGTTCTGTACAACAAATTTGGATATCTCCTTGTTGACCTTAATACGGGCCTTGTTAATCTTCTGTACTGCTCGCACCCCCCTGCCAATATTTTCTAGGTACCTTGTCAGACCACACCACTTTCATATTTGGGCATGTCAGCCCCAGCTGCTTTAAATCCTTTTTAATGTTGATGATCAGTCCCTTTCCCGAGCTAGATCCCAAATCATTACCTCCACATATAAAACTACTATATCGGGGCTCTATAGAAGTATACTGCCCGATAAAACTCTTGAAGCACTCACCCCATGTCAAACCCCTATACCCCAGCCACCTAATTACCTTTTCATTGCATAACCTTACTGTCTCCCGTCTGTCTGTCCAGCCCGCCGTGCTCCCCAGAAAACATAGGAATGTGCTAGAATCCAGATCACGATTGGGACTTGTCTTGCAACGGAATCAAAGAAGATTAGCGAGATGTCCTATCCCCTTGGAGGATGCTTCCCTCATACCCATGGGGCGTACGTAGGATTTGTATCGTAGCAATTCCCATCGGCCAATACTCCTTACTATCTCCAGGCTAAGCCCTCCCACCGTTTCCTCAGTTGCCACTCCGATGCGGAATGAGTGGCCTTCATAATTGCTTGGGTCCACACCTGCCCTTACCAAGCACATCTGGAACACTCTAATGAACTGGTACAAAAAGGACCCGTCCTCATGACACAGCAACGGTCCACCCTGTCGAAGCCTAGTGGCCATGAATCCCTCAAACATCTAACAGGACACGTGACAGCATCTCTTGCCTTTCCTAGTAGTATCCTTTTTACTTTCCTGACCTGATCCATTTTTGATCTTCTGATCCACAATTCTAATCCCTTCTGAGTAGCCACTATGTCCTCTACTAAAATGTCCCAGCTTTCGCTCTGCCTGGTGCTATCAATTCCCCTATCCTCATTGCGCCGAAAAATGCCAATGAGAAAGCCAGCCTAAACAGGCCTATCTCATAACGTGATCTGCAAACCGCCTCTAACTGTGATGTTATGTTCTCCAATAGACCAAAAGCCTTTCCCCCTTTGAAAACCCTTAATTGCCTATCTTACTAAAAAATACTTTGACAAGGTCTGTTCTGCTCCTCAGTTTAAACCCGAACGCTAACCATGAAATTAATTGGTTCATCTTTGCTGTCGACAACATACCATCGGCGGCCTGCCTAATACCCCACAATAAAACCCCTATCTGCTCTTCCTCTGTCAAGTGCTCCCTCCCTTGTCCCAACCATTGTTCCCATAACTCTCATGTCCGTTCATAGGCTGCCCAGGTGCTACTTGCTAAAGATGACTTGATCAGTGACTCGGCGGCCCTGATGCCACACTCCAGAGTCCGGGAGGGCAGGGTAGGCCATCTTCATCTGCTTCCGGGGCCAAAGCCCGAAAACGCTCCCACTGGAAATGAGAAAGTGCATCAGCTACTGAGTTATACTCGCCTGGGAGATGAGATGCTGTAAAATGAGCATTAAAGGACAAGAATTCTAATACCAGCTGGTGCAATACTCTAATTACTGGCGGTGAGGATGCCGTGATATTACTTATGGCCATTACCACCCCCATGTTTTTGCATTTAAATCGCACCTTTTTGTTTTTAAATGCCCTCCATAGAGTAACTGTGACTAGAACAGGGAAAATCTTCAGTAATGCAATGTTCCTGACAATGTCCGCCAATAACCAAACATAGTGATGGGGCGACTTCACACCCACTGTTGCCTGTGCTAATCTCCTCAAGAAAAATCTGCCCATGGGCATGACCCGGCATGCAAAGTTTAAGCTGCCAAGCAAAGACTGAACCTATCGCAGCCTCAGCTTTTTATCCCACAACTCCCTGCCTATCTCTGCTCTTAGGGCCGCCACCTTTTCATCCAGAAGACGACACTCCCAATGAATGGTATCAATCACAATCCCCAGAAAGGAAATGCACGACATTGGCCGATCCATTTTTTCGGAAGCCAACGGGACCCCAAATCCCCTGCGACCCACTCCAGTGTCTTTAGGATAGTATCGCACACATCCGATTGCGGGGGGCCTACACACAAAAAATCATCTAAGTAATGGATCAACGAGCTCAGCCCCATTATGTCTTTTACTACCCATTCCAGGAATGCACTAAAGGTCTCAAACAATGAGCACGACAAAGAGCATCCCATAGGTAGGCACCTATCCACAAAGTACTCTCCATCTCAATAGCACCCGAGCAAATGCTGACTATCCCAATGTATCGGCAAAAACTGAAAGGCTGACTCCACTTCAGTTTTTGCCATCAGCGGCCCCTCCCACATTTTCTCACCCATTTCACCACCTCATCAAACGATGCGTATAGGATCATACATAAATCAGGACCAACACCGTCATTGACGGACTTACCACGGGGGTAGGATAGGTGATGGATCATATGGTATGATATTGTTCGGTTTCTTCTTCGGAACGATGCCCAAAGGAGAAGCCACCAAGCCCGGGACAGGTGGGAACTTAAAAGGACCTGCCATTCAACCCATCAGCACTGCTTTCTATAGTTTCTCTTTTACAACCCCGGGATGCTGATAGGCCGAACTTAGATTCTTTAATTTCAACGGCATTTGGAACGCGGGGAAGGGATAATAAACCAGTCTCTAAAGCCCCTGGATAATAAGTTTGCTTTTTGTTTATCTGGGTACCTATTTAGGTAGGGGAGCATCTTGTGTAGCTTGACAGGTGTTTGACCCCTGACCATAGCCTGCTCCTCCTGCCCTACCACCATACTTTCTGGGACACCTATTGGCCCCATGTGACATTCCACTACAAGTGGAGCACAGGTATCTGAATTTACAACCTGTGCCAAATTTACATTGTCCCTCATTAAATTGCCAACACAGGCTGTTTCTGTGTCCTGCCCCGGCTCTGAAAATTTCCTGACGCCTAACCTCCTGAGATGTATCCTGTTTGGCAGGCATTACCGGCCCACCCATGAAAGGAATTCCCATATCTGTTGTTCGAGACCATAATGTTAAGCCAGAGGCCAATATCTTTTTGGTCCCATCTAATGGATGGGCAAGCGGCCTTCTGTTGATGAAACTGTTCGTCATATCGTAACCACGCCTGTCCCCATACCGCCTGTAAGCCTCCTCAATGGAGTCCATGTAGCAAAATAGTTGTCAGCAGTTTTCTGGCGCTTTCTCCCCTATGACACCAGCAAAGATCGCAAATGCTTGGAACCAGTTTGAAAATGTTTGCGGTACCCCTTGACTCCGTAGCTGTTCCTCTTTTTTACCCCCTTCCTTTCCTAACTTCTCAGAGCTTAACCTATCCAAAGGAAGTAATGAAAAAATGTCCACATACTCATATTGTTAAGGGCCTGCGGAACGCACCTAATAGATATTAAGGTAATGTGCGTTCACAGCCCGGGGTCCACCGTGCAGGCAGAGCCTGCTGCTAGTAAGATGGCGTAAATAATCAGTATGAGCGAACTCTGTTATCCCGCAGAGTTGCAGATGTAAACGCCGTAGCACTATATGGCGATATAAGCGGACTCTGTTAATTCACAGAGCCGCTGTAACAAAGACTGTGTCCTGTTAGACTCACAGGGAACACAGATGACTGCTAAACGGATTGCAGTCTGTGGTCATACGAACAGAACCCAAGCAGTAATCTCCTCACCGGTGTAGCCGGTATTCTAATGGCGTTTTCAGCCGAGCCCTGAACACGTGCATACAATCTCCTCACCGGAGGCTTATTTCAACCAGACCTAACCACATGCATACATGACCACACTGGCGCAAGCACGTAACAGATTTGATACTAGCGCATGGCCGTGCGGTAAGGACAGCCTTTTATAGCAGCCACGAGAAAAAGACCTTCCAGGAAGGACCAATGGGAAGCTGCTTCAGAACATCAACAGCCACAGGACCTTCCTGATCTCCAATGGGAGATCTTGCTGTGGGCATGCTCAGATGAAGCAACAAAGGACTTAGTCCTAAAGATGTCTGCTCGCCGCTGACCTGTACTGGCTACAATAGCAGAACCTGAAGAGGCAGCAGCAAGTCACTGCACAGTATTAGACCGGGCGAGACGCTGGGACCGACCTTTTTGCTGAGCAGGCTCCACTGCGGCCGGAGATGGATGGGGGACCGCAGCGGGACTGGTTCGAGACTCCCCTTGTGCTGCAGCGGGAACTCGAACCCAAACACATATTTCCAGATTTTTTCATTTACCTCTTTTTTAAAATGAGCACCTAGCAGACCCGAGAAGCAAATATATACATCACCCCATGCCCTGTAATCTAATTGACAGTTATCCCCTTCCCCAGTTGACTCTGTTTCAGACCCGATTACCATCCCTTCGCTATCGCCCATGGCACCTGGGGGAGCATAGGGACTCTTCCAAGCTGCAATGTTTGCAGGCCCGTGCCCCTCTAAATGGTCCATTCTGTTTATTAAACTTGTTAGTAATGCCTTAATCTTGCTGGCAGTGGACTCTAGGGACCCTGTGTTGGAAACTAAGCTATCCCCGGGTGATCCCTGAATCCCCCCTCCCCCTTGAAATGGGCCTGCATAGGAAGACGAATAAAACATGGATTCATAATTACCAGGCCACTTGGGAGTCATCCTCCCCCCAGCCGCTGAGGTCCTGGAATCCTTCCCATCGTCGTACTCGTCCAGGGTCAGGGGACTTAATGGTTCTTGCCATGGGTGCGCGGCTTCTGCACCCCTTCTGCTTGGTGGTCCCTGGTTGTTATGGTAGCACCCCACTGTTGCCTCGCTGCCCCTGAACCTCCTGGGTGCTACGACTGCTGCACCACCCCCCTGGTGGTCGCCCTTGCCCTGCTAAACTAGGGGGGCCCCCGGCAGTATGGAGCCGCTATCTGCCTGGGGGCAGTGCCTCCTGACATTACCAGACCTGGGATCTCTTGAGGGGCTCCTACTCATGTGCTGCTGAGCCCTAACAGGCATATCCAAGGACAAGCTTTCAGGGGGCCTAATCGTCTGGGCTGGTCTCCTGGCCCTTCCTTCCCCCCAGGCATGTCCCTGGATGGCCCTGCATTTTTGGATTTTTTCTCAGCCATCTCGTTAGACAGACTGCTACCCGGGGTCCTTTGTGAAGGACCCTGGAAAAAAGATGGCGCAGCCCATGCCATGTAGCTTCCCCGCTTGGCCGAGGTGCCCTCACTCTGCTCCCCGGCCGTTTGGGGAGCGGGAAACACCACTGCTGCTGGTGACCACCCGCTTGAAACCCCCTTCCCCGCTGCTGCTCTGTGGGCCCTGCAGAGCCCTCTCAACTGCGCCAGCCTGCCGACCTGCAGCACCGCGGTGCTGCCCCGCCTCCTGTGGTGGATTGAGCCAGCTGCGCGACAGAGCCTGCAGCATCGCTGGCCGGCGCCATCCCGACAACCCCTGGCACCGGGACCCACCGCTCCCTGCTGCAGGGGCCCTCCTCCCATGGGACTCTTCCCAATTTTTCCCCATCTGCATCACTTCTCACTACCAGTGTCATGGCGGCCTAACCCCAAACCTCCAGGTCTCATTAGGCAGCTACATGATAGATATATTTTTGAGTAAAATGTAAATTGTTCTTTTAGTCTATAAACTTCTGACAACATGTCTCTGAATTTCCAAGCAATAGATTTTGTATTTTTTTCTAACAAAGAAAAATGGTCAACATTTAAAAAAAAAAAACAGTGCTTTCAGACCTCAAAGAATGCAATGAAAACAAGTTCATAATCATTTAGAAACAACAATACCAATGTTTTAACTCAGGAAGAGTTCTGAAATCAATATTTTGTGGAATAACCATTATTTTTAAAAACAGGTTTCATGCGTCTTGACATGATTTCCACTTTCTGACTTTCCCACAGCTCCTGTCGCAAAAATTTAAGCAGTTCTTTGTTTGATGGCTTGTAACTATCATCCTCTTGATCACATTCCAGAGGTTTTCAATGGGGTTCAGGTCTGGAGAATCGGCTGCCCATGACAGGGTTTTGATGTGGTGGTCTCTTAATTTTTACTAGAGCTGTGTGTATTATTTTTTATTTTTCTGGCCACATAGCCCTATGAAGTTACACATTCTTGCAGACTGAGTTTCAGTTTTGTATGGCATCATCCATTTTACCATGCGATGTACAGAAAAAAAAATCCGAAGGGATGAAATTGGAAAAGATCAACTGCAATTTTGCAATTTTTGAGGGATTTTATTTTATGGTGTTCATTGTATAGCAAAAATAGATAAATAGTAAAACTAGTATGATTTTTCCAGGTCAGCATGACTATGGAGTTACCAAAATTTCAAATTTAGTCTTGTTATTTAATTGTTGAAAAACCTGCAATAAAATAATTCAGCTTGTTTCACCATATTCTGAGAAGGTCACAGGCTTGTCTTCATAGGTGCACCATCATGGCAGGCACAGTGGCCTCTGTCAGTCATTCAGCTTCCATGACAACCCTTCTGCACCCACCAATAACATGGAAAGGTGATGTGCACATGTTCTTAATTGTGCACCACAGGGTCATCTGCTGGAAATGCTCCTGTCTGAGATAGACAACAACATTTATCAGGTTAGCAGAAGTGGGAGGCGCTTAACTTATACGGCGCTCGTCATTAAGGGGATAATGTAAGGCTTGAATCTAAATAGTCTTAGATGCGTATAGTATACACTACCTAGCATGGTACTTACATTTTAGGCAAAAAATTGTTTGGAGTTTCATCTAGAAAAGTGAGATTTTTTTTCTAACTTGACAAACTTGCGCAGTCCATATTCAATCCGTTTTTTATTATTGAAATTATACAAGACTATTGTCACGCTGTCTAATGATATGACTACAATGTCAGTAAACTATTTATACAGGAACCACACTCAATACAACATATAGTTTAGCAACATCAGAATGTAAGTATAAAATAGATTTACCTGACACAATATCAGCAGAACTTAGGGTTAATCTTGAGGACTAGATGTGCAGAAACAATATCAGTTGAACTCAGGGTTAATCTTGAGGACTTGATGAGCTGTAACAGGAAAGAGGAGGACCGGGGTCTAACCTGACCCTACACTGGGGTCCTAACTAATCCCTTACCTTGGAGGTACTGATAATGATTCAGAGGTCCAAGTCTCCAGCCAAACCCTGTCTCCTATCAGACCCTGAACCCTGTAATCAGTCCTAAGAAGGATCCTGATTACCACCAAAGGGATAGGGGCTGATCTCAGCTAAATACACAGATTAGACATATAAGACAGACAGGATAGCACTCTCTTGCATACACACTCAAACACCGAAGGAACATAAATGGTCTGGGAAATAAACTCTAAGCAAGTTAAGCTTAAAACAACTAAGGAGCTCTCAACTAGAGTCTATACAGATTCATTCCTATCTGTGATCTGCATGAAGGGTTTCACTGGCAACTCCCAAAGCAGACAACCAGAATCTTAAAGGAAACCAATCAACAAATAATCAATTGCAGCCGGGAGAAACTGCACCCAGTCCCAGCACCGAGCAAAGACAGAATTAACTCCCTAGCTGCCAAACACAAAGAAACAGCAACTCAGCTGTGAGAAGTCAAAATGTGCAACCGCGACAATCTTCGTGGCAATGCACACATGACAGTACCCCCCCTTCTACGAGGGGCCTCCGGACCCTCAGGGCCAGGCCTGCCCGGGTGAGTTCTGTGGAAGGTCCGAACCAAACGATCTGCGTTAACATCAGACGCAGGGACCCACGTCCTCTCCTCCGGACCATACCCCTTCCAATGCACCAAGTACTGAAGGGACCGGCGATTCAGGCGAGAGTCAATGATTTTTGATACTTGAAATTCCAAGTTACCATTGACCAACACTGGAGGAGGAGGTAGAGGTGACGGTATGACTGGTGCCACATACCTTTTAAGTAATGACTTGTGGAACACATTATGAATTTTAAAAGTAGAAGGGAGTTCCAGACGAAATGCCACAGGATTAATTATGGAACTGATCCTGTACGGCCCGATGAATCTGGGACCCAGTTTCCAGGAGGGCACTTTAAGTTTTATATTCCTGGTAGACAACCATACCAGATCGTTCACATTCAGATCTGGACCAGAAACTCTCCTCCTATCAGCCATACGTTTGTAACCGTTCCCCATCGTGCTCAAATTATTCAATACACCTTGCCACACAGAAGCAAGTGACGACGAGAAACGCTCCTCCTTAGGAACCCCAGAAGGACCCCCCCCATTGAAAGTACAAAACTGGGGATGAAAACCATATGCCCCAAAAAATGGGGACTTACCAGTGGACTCGCTCCGCCTGTTGTTAAGAGCGAACTCTGCCAGAGGCAAGAAAGATGACCAGTCCTCCTGGTTCTCCGAGACAAAACACCGGAGATATGTCTCTAAACTCTGATTCAGACGCTCTGTCTGACCATTGGTCTGTGGATGAAAAGCCGAGGAAAACGACAATTGCATCCCCCGACGTAAACAAAATGCCCTCCAAAATTTGGACACAAACTGAGACCCCCTATCTGACACCACATCAGAAGGCAACCCATGAAGTCTCACGATCTCCCTAATGAACACCTGCGCCAGAGTTTTAGCATTAGGGAGTGCAGGAAGAGCAACGAAATGTGCCATCTTACTGAACCTGTCAACAACCACCAATATGACAGTATTCCCTGACGACGGAGGAAGATCCGTAATGAAGTCCATAGATAAATGAGTCCATGGACGCTCCGGAAGTTTCAAGGGTAAAAGGGTCCCAGATGGACGGGTATGAGGAGTTTTAGAGCGAGCACAAACCCCACAGGATGCGACAAAAGTTATAACATCTTTATTAGCGTTAGGCCACCAAAATCGGCGAGAAAGGAGATCTAAAGTAGCCTTACTCCCTGGATGTCCTGCTAAAGCAGAATTATGATGTGCCTCAATAACCTTTTGTCTCAACTGATTCGGGACAAACAGTCTCCCTGGAGGTCCTGCAGGGGCGTCCCCCTGAGCCTCTAACACCTCCTCCTCAAGCTCAGAACATACAGCCGACACTACCACCCCCTCCTGAAGGATAGGAATCGGGTCATCCGTTTTCCCGGCCCCTGGGAAACTGCGAGACAAAGCATCAGCCTTTACATTCTTAGACCCCGGACGATAAGTGACGACAAAATTAAACCTGGTAAAAAACAACGACCATCGAGCTTGTCTGGAATTCAGACGCTTAGCGGATTCTAAATACAGCAGGTTCTTGTGATCAGTAATAACGGTGACCGGGTGGACTGCCCCCTCCAAAAAGTGACGCCATTCTTCAAAAGCCAATTTAATGGCCAAAAGTTCCCTATTGCCGATATCATAATTCCTTTCGGCGGACGACAATTTCTTAGAAAAGAAAGCGCACGGATGCCATTTACCAGGGGACGGACCCTGGGACAATATAGCACCCACCCCTACGTCAGACGCGTCCACCTCCACAATGAACGGCTGAGATACATCTGGTTGGATGAGAACGGGTGCCGAAGCAAAACATCTCTTTAAAGAGGAAAAGGCTTGGCAAGCTTTGTCCGACCACCTAGAAAAATCCGTCCCTTTTCTCGTCATGTCAGTGAGAGGTTTGACGACAGACGAGAAATTACAAATAAATTTCCGGTAGTAATTAGCAAACCCCAAAAAACGCTGCAGAGCCTTAAGATCCCCTGGCTGATCCCATTCAAGCACTGCTCTCACCTTTTCAGGGTCCATACGGAAACCGGAGGCTGACACCAAAAAACCCAAAAACTGAAGTTCCTGTACGGCAAAAACACACTTCTCCAGTTTGGCGTATAGTTTATTGTCTCGCAAGATCTGCAACACCTGTCTCACATGCTCCTGGTGAGACACAAGATCTGGCGAGTAAATTAAAATGTCATCCAAATATACGACCACAAACACCCCCACAAGGTGACGAAAAATGTCATTAACAAAATGTTGGAATACTGCTGGTGCAGTAGTCAGACCAAAAGGCATAACCAGGTTTTCATAATGTCCCTCCGGCGTGTTAAACGCCGTTTTCCACTCATCCCCCTCTTTTATTCTAATCAGATTATACGCCCCCCTGAGATCCAATTTAGAGAACCATTTGGCGCCAACAATTTGATTGAAGAGATCAGGAATAAGATGGAGTGGATACGGATCTCGAACAGTAATCCGATTAAGTTCGCGGAAATCCAAGCAAGGGCGTAGGCCTCCATCTTTTTCTTCACAAAGAAGAACCCCGCGGCTACAGGGGAAGATGAAGGTCTAATATGCCCTTTGGCCAGACTTTCGGAAATATAATCTTTCATAGCCTGTCTTTCAGGACCAGAAAGATTATACAACCTAGCTTTAGGTAACTTAGCATCAGGAAGAAGATTAATAGAGCAGTCATACACACGATGAGGAGGCAACTCCCGACACCCCTCCTCAGAAAAAACATCCCCAAAATCCTCCAAAAAAGGAGGCAATGTACTAGGTACGACCGCACTGATGACTGTGTTCATGCAGTTGCTTTTGCAAAACTCACCCCATTGGCTTATCTCTCTGGACTGCCAATTAATTACAGGGTTATGTTTAACCAGCCAAGGAAGTCCCAACACAATGGGAGTAGGTAGACCCTCCAACACATAACAAGATAATTGTTCCCTATGTATTGCCCCTACCCGAAGGTCAATGTTATGAACCTCATGAACAAAGCTACCTTGGCCGAGAGGCCTGGCGTCAATGGAAAAAATAGGGATCGGTTTGACCAATACACTCAGATGCATACCTTGAGCCTGAGCAAACTGAGCGTCAACCAGATTGGCGCCGGAACCACTATCCAGAAGAACAGACAATCTCTTCACTCTAGTACCAAACACCACCTCCACTGGTACAAGGAACTGAGAAGAACCGGCGGATGAAATACATACTCCCAGGTTGTCATCCACCACACAACCTGGATTAGCAGTTTTCCGGCGACTTTTTACTTAACAAGACACAGGATGGACATTCTCCAACAAAATGTCCCTCTTTCCCGCAGAAAAAACACCTTCTAGTCCTGCGGCGTGCCGCCAATCCCCTACTACAAAAAGATGTCCCTCCCAACTGCATAGGCTCATCTGAACAGACAAGGGGAACCTCAACATAAGGGACTTTAGTAGTAGGTGGAGTAACAACAGGGAGTGGAGTTACCTCACCCCTCTCCCGAAGCCGTCTATCAGTACGGATAGCTAGGGCCATAGCAGCCTCCAGAGAAGGAGGAGACTCATACTGAGCCAAAACGTCTTTTAATTTGTCAGAAAGCCCATGACAAAACTGGCTCCTAAGAGCTGGGTCATTCCACTGAGTATCCGTGGCCCATCTACGAAACTCAGAAGCAAATTCCTCCGCAGGACGATCTCCCTGCTGTATCTTACGTAATTTAGTCTCAGCAAGAGAGACCCGATCTGGGTCATCATATACCAATCAAAGAGCAGTAAAAAATTGATCTACAGACTGTATAGCCGGGGATCCCGGAGGAAGGGAAAATGCCCAGGATTGAGGGTCCCCTTGAAGAAGTGAGATAACAATTCCCACTCTCTGCTCATCACTCCCTGATGATCGCGGCCGAAGCCGAAAATATAATTTACATGCCTCCCGGAAGGTAAAAAATTTGTCTCGCCCACCAGTGAACCTATCTGGAAGAGCTACTTTGGTTCAACTCTGGTTTGCTCCAGGGGAGACAAAACTTTTTACTTAATGTCCGTCAGCTCCATGGATAATCCCTGCAACTGCAGAGCCAGCTGGGCTACTGGATCCATGGTAACTAGAGATAATTTTTTATGGCCAGTGAAAATGTCACGCTGTCTAATGATATGACTACAATGTCAGTAAACTATTTATACAGGAACCACACTCAATACAACATATAGTTTAGCAACATCAGAATGTAAGTATAAAATAGATTTACCTGACACAATATCAGCAGAACTTAGGGTTAATCTTGAGGACTAGATGTGCAGAAACGATATCAGTTGAACTCAGGGTTAATCTTGAGGACTTGATGAGCTGTAACAGGAAAGAGGAGGACCGGGGTCTAACCTGACCCTACACTGGGGTCCTAACTAATCCCTTACCTTGGAGGTACTGATAATGGTTCAGAGGTCCAAGTCTCCAGCCTAACCCTGTCTCCTATCAGACCCTGAACCCTGTAATCAGTCCTAAGAAGGATCCTGATTACCACCAAAGGGATAGGGGCTGATCTCAGCTAAATACACAGATTAGACATATAAGACAGACAGGATAGCACTCTCTTGCATACACACTCAAACACCGAAGGAACATAAATGGTCTGGGAAATAAACTTAAGCAAGTTAAGCTTAAAACAACTAAGGAGCTCTCAACTAGAGTCTATACAGATTCATTCCTATCTGTGATCTGCATGAAGGGTTTCACTGGCAACTCCCAAAGCAGACAACCAGAAACTTAAAGGAAACCAATCAACAAATAATCAATTGCAGCCGGGAGAAACTGCACCCAGTCCCAGCACCGAGCACAGACAGAATTAACTCCCTAGCTGCCAAACACAAAGAAACAGCAACTCAGCTGTGAGAAGTCAAAATGTGCAACCGTGACGATCTTCGTGGCAATGCACACATGACAACTATTCACAGTTTACTATATTACAGAATTGCAATGTAACCATAAAAATCGGAAGCTATACTGCGTCTCTGTATGACATCAAAAAAATTTTCGCTAGCAAATTTAGTCAGTGAAAAAAATCGCTTATCTGCACTGCCCCATTGAATAACACTAGTCTGAGTGCTGACTTTTTTCATGGACACCTCTTGAGCCAAAAATATGGCTGTGAAAAGATACAGAAAACCAGTCTGGTGCCGGCACTCCCGAAAATTATATCCTGTACTATATTGATTTATTAAAAAAGTTTTTTATTCTAAATATACAAGGTAAAAACAACGCGTTTCGGCTTGAAGAGAGCAAAAGCCTTCATCAGGTGTATTATACAAACAAAATGTTAATTATACATTGTTGTATAATTTACCTGATGAAGGCTTTTGCTCTCTTCAAGCCGAAATGCGTTGTTTTTACCTTGTATATTTAGAATAAAATTTTTTTTAATAAATCAATATAGCACAGGATATAACTTTCGGGAGCACCGGCACCAGACTGGTTTTCTGCATCTTTTCACTTTCACTTGCGGAGGATTGAGGACCACCTCGTGGATCAGGTGCCGTGCAGCAGACCGAGTAACTAGGACCTTGGTTGGGATTCTCCCCCATGGCCAATACGCTGTTTCTTCAACCTAAGCCTGGTGAATGCATCAGCTCTGCATTTTTATTTGTGATACTTTTAATATTGCGCTTAGATTCTGCACGGTGCTGTCCCTTTTATATTTCCCATCCTCAGGGTATTTTATAAAAATATGGCTGTGTGAAGGAACACTTATAGTAAGCAAAAATATATGTATTGATTTCTAAAGCCATATATTTATTGTTTTTAAATTTATGATAACAGGATATTTTAGAATACATTCAAAGAATTTGTCCCAACACTGGACTAGGCTCAAATAGTCAAAGAGGGACTCAAAATTAAAATAGTTGTTTTTGAACATTTCTTTTGATGATCTACCTTAGGATACGTCATGAGTATTAAATCATTAGGCATCAAACCTGTCATCCCCACCTGTTAAAGACTCCCATATGTCCACAATGTCCAAAGCCCCAACAACACAGCTCTTTATATTGTGCAGCAGCAGTTCTCTGACTATGCTGCTCATCTTTGCATGTATTCACATCAGCCTACTAATTACTGCTCAGATGGACAGGAAAAAAAAAACAGAAAAAAACCCTTTATAGAATCATAGAATGTTAGAGTTGGCAGGGACCTCTATAGTCATTGTGTCCAACCCCCTGCTCAATGCAAGATTCACTAAACCATCTCAGACAGATGTCTGTCGAGACTCTGTTTGAAAACTTCCATTGCAGGAGAACTCACCACCTCCATTGAAGGAGAACTCACCAAAACCTCTTCATACTGACAACTGATGAACCCACTATATACTTTGTTAGCTTCTTTTGGCCTACAGGCCACTTGAATGTGACTAGGTGTAATATTCTGCACAACCGGGTAGCTTGTTTAAAAAAGTAAATTAGTTGCAGTTTCATACCAGTGCTGAGTCCTTTTAATTCCAGGATCATTGGGGGTCTCAGATGGAGGAGCGCAATTGATCATACTCTTGGATCACACTATAATGATACGCCTTCACTATAGAACATTTGAAAAAATCCCTTTAATGATTAAAAAAGAAACTTATTTCATACAGAAATTTAGTCCCATACATAAGGCTAAATTCTCATCTGCATTGGAGATTGTTAGAGGTCTGCATCACAGATCTAAGAAATCTAAGAAACCAGAAAAAAAAATGCAGGACTAATTTTCTAGTAAAAGTATTACTTTTCCAGCAAATGAACACCACCCTATAGATGCTTTTATAGTCAATGTGGTCCATCAGGCATCAGTGTTTTTTGTCATATAAAAGATTTTTTACAGATATTCTCAGAAAAATGGTAAAACAGGCACAAATGTGAACATGCCTAATCTATTTTCTAATTCTCCTATTTCTATCATAAAGAAATCTGTCATATTTCCATTGCAGAAAAATTTTATGGCTGGATTACTTCCACATGCATTTTCTGCAGTAAACAAATTGGTTTTGTGTTAAACTTCCTATTAATTTACAATTAAGCCTGCAAATGCAAATTAAAGTTAATTGGTCATAGATGAAATGCTTTGGTTGACCAGTCAGCAATGGTATTTTTCCTTATGAATTAAATAGAGATGAGTGATCCTTCAATCCTCTAGGCAATGCTAGAGGTGACCTTTTTATCATTTTATGATCCGAACTATTTGTAAATGCAAAACCTAATGATGTGTTTTGGTCTTGATGCGCTTTTTACCAGACAGAAAAGGGTCGTCCTTACCTATGAAGTAATACACAAGTGGTCAAAATTTTTGGTACCCCTTGTTTAATGACAGAACAACCCACAATGTTCATAGAAATACTTGAATCTGACAAAAGTAATAATAAATAAGGATAGGCGAACCCGAACGGTAAAGTACAGTACCCTTACAGAACACAGTGTTCGGTCACATGGTCCCGAACATGGGTTTCCATGGGAAACCCATGTTACAGTTCGGGGCCAGTTTGGGTTCGGGTCCAGGTCCAGGGCCATTGTAATTACCTGTCCAGCGATGCATCCTCCCGACCCGCTGTCTACCGGCCGACATGAACACTGCCTAAAAAAGTCGAAGACTGCAGAGTGCAGTGAATACTGCCGGCAGTTAATTAGCGGCCCTGGAAGCAGATGCGGCCGTGAGACAGCGGGATGGGAAGAAGCATCGCTGGACAGGTAAGCATAATTATAATGGCCCATATCTGTAAAGTTCAAGCTGGGGTTCGGACGAAAGTTTGCGTCATCTCCTGAACTTTACAAAAAACTCAGGCGAACCAGCCAATCCTCAACATCCGGGGGTTCGCCCATCACTAATAACAAATCAAAAATCTATGAAAATGAACAAATGAAAGTCAGACATTGCTTTTCAACCATGCTTCCACAGAATTTAAAAAAAATAAAACTCAAAATAGGCCTGGACAAAAATGATGGTACCTCTGAAAATAATGTGCCAAAAGGGACATGTTAAATCAAGGTGTGTCCAGTAATTAACATCACAGTGTCTACAATCTTGGAATCAGTGAGAGGGCATGTATAGAGGGCTACAGATACTCACTGTGCTGTTTGGTGTAATAAAGTGTAACTTTTCATCTCTAAGGGAGATTTCTAGGGTTTGCATAATTTGCATTAGCATTAAATACAAATTTTACAACAATTTTTGAGCAATTTGAACAATGAAAATGGGATCCTACATATAGAAGAAATGCCATATTTGAAAGATGTTAATTTTTTTTTCTGTTATCTGTCTTTTCCAGGTATATTTCATTTAAAGGTACCAGAGAGTTCACCAGTTTGGTTACCAATTGGTAGGATACGGGCAGTGGATCCTGACTTTGGAAAAAATGCAGAAATTGAATACAATATTGTTCCTGGTGATGGTGGCAATCTGTTTGATATCATAACAGATAATGATACACAGGAAGGAATTTTAATGCTGAAGAAGGTAAATCATTCTACAAACATATTGTGGAGGAATTTTGGCACAATGAGATGCCGACTAGTTTTGTGCAATATAACACACATTACTCTAAAAGTTAAACTTTTTTTTGTCTTCAACTTTTGGGCAATACTCACTTCAACAACACTTCATGTACAATTTTCATAGTCATGAAAATACAGAAAAATCTATAAATGAGAAGGTGTGTACAAACTTTTGGACTGTACTGTATATACAGTACAGACCAAAAGTTTGGACTTACCTCATTTAAAGGTTTTTCTGAATTTTCATGACTATAAAAATTGTAAATTCACACTAAAGGCATCAAAACTATGAATTAACACATGTGGAATTATGTACTAACAAAAAGTGTGTAACAACTGAAATTATGTCTTATATTCTAGGTTCTTCAAAGTAGCCACCTTTTGCTTTGATGACTGCTTTGTACACTCTTGGCATTCTCTTAATGAGCTTCAAGAGGTAGTCACCGGAAATGGTTTTCACTTCACAGGTGTGCCCTATCAGGTTTAATAAGTGGGATTTCTGGCCTTAAAAATGGGGTTCGGACCATCAGTTGTGTTGTGCAGAAGTCTGGTGGATACACAGCTGATAGTCCTACTGAATAGACTGTTAGAATTTGTGTTAGGGCAAGAAAAAAGCTGAAAAGTAAAGAAAAACGAGTAGCCATCATTACTTTAAGAAATGAAGGTCAGTCAGTCTGAAAAATTGGGAAAACTTTGAAAGTGTCCCCAAGTGCAGTTGCAAAAACCATCAAGCGCTATAAAGAAACTGGCTCACATGAGGACCGCCCCAGGAAAGGAAGACCAAGAGTCACTCTGTGTCTGAGGATAAGTTTATCTGAGTCACCAGCCTCAGAAATCGCAGGTTTACAGCAGCTCAGATTAGAGATCAGGTCAATGCCACACAGAGTTCTAGCAGCAGACACAGCTCTACAACAAATGTTAAGAGGAGACTTTGTGCAGCAGGCCTTCATGGTAAAATCGCTGCTAGGAAATCACTGCTAAGGACAGGCAACAAGCAGAAGAGACTTGTTTGGGCTAAAGGACACAAGGAATGAACATTAGACCAGTGGAAATCTGTGCTTTGGTCTGATGAGTCCACATTTGAGATCTTTGGTTCCAACCACTGTGTCTTTCTGCGAAGCAGAAAAGGTGAACGGATAGACTCTACATGCCTGGTTCCCACCGTGAAGCATGGAGGAGGAGGTGTGAAGGTGTGGGGGTGCTTTGCTGGTGACACTGTTGGGGATTTATTCAAAATTGAAGGCATACTGAAAGAGCATGGCTACCACAGCATCTTGCAGCGGCATGCTATTCCATCCGGTTTGCGTTTAGTTGAACCATCATTTATTTTTCACAGGACAATGACCCCAAACACACCTCCAGGCTGTGTGTAACGGCTATTTGACCAAAACGAGAGTGATGGGCTGCTTTGCCTGCTGAACTGGCCTCCACAGTCACCAGACCTGAACCTAATCGAGATGGTTTGGGGTGAGCTGGACCGCAGAGTGAAGGCAATAGGGCCAACAAGTGCCAAGCATCTCTGGGAACTCTTTCAAGATTGTTGGAAGACTATTTCCGCTGACTACCTCTTGAAGCTCATCAAGAGAATGCCAAGAGTGTGCAAAGCAGTCACCAAAGCAAAAGTTGGCTACTTTGAAGAACTTAGAATATAAGACATAATTTCAGTTGTTAGACACTTTTTTGTTAAGTATATAATTCCACACGTGTTAATTCATAGTTTTGATGCCTTCAGTATGAATTTACAATTTTCATAGTCATGAAAATACAGGAAAATCTTTAAATGAGGTGTGTCCAAACTTTTGGTCTGTACTGTATATACTGCATATATATATATATATATATATATATTGCTCAAAAAAATAAAGGGAACTTTCAAATAACACATCCTAGATATAAATGAATGATATATTCTCATTTATACCTTGTTCTGTACAAAGTTGAATGTGCTGTCAAAATAATCACGCAAAAATCATTAATGGAAATCAAATTTTTGAACCAATGGAGGCCTGGATTTGTAGAGACCCCCAAAATGAAAGTGGAAACAAGTCCAAATGAAAATCAAAACAAGAAAAAATGAAAGTGGAAACAAGTCAAATGATGATCAGTATTGTGTGTGGCCTCCACGTACCTATATGACCTCCCTACAACGCCTGGACATGCTTCTGATGAGGTTGCGGATGTTCTCCTGAGTGATCTCCTTCCAGTCCTGGACTAAAGCATCCATCAACTCCTGGACAGTCTGTGGTGCAACGTGACGTTGGTGGATGGAGCGAGACATGATGTCCCAGATGTGCTCGATCGGATTCAGGTCTGTGGAACGGGCAGGCCAGTCCATAGTTTCAATGCCTTCATCTTGCAGGAACTGCTGACACACTCCAGCCAAATGAGGTCTGGCATTGTCCTGCATTAAGAGGAACCCAGGGCCAACTGCACCAGCATATGGTCTCACAAAGGGTCTGAGTATCTCATCTCGGTACCTAATGGCAGTCAGGCTACCTCTGGTGAGTAGTGTTGAGCGATACGATACTGCAAATATCGGGTATCGGCTGATATTAGCTCTATCGGCCTTTCGATAATTCGTTTCGATATTTTCGTCTTATCGAATACCGGAATCGGATTTGTCACTGTCACTGTGAGTGTCCGTCGGTCGGGTCTGTCAGGAGTCAGCGGCACTTACCTGGCAGAAGATCTCCGGCGGTCACGTCCTGGACTGCTTGATGGCCGCCATTATCTTCTCCCTGGTGGTCACATGCAGTTTTTCGCGATAACTGCAGTGACTGCAGGGTAATCCCGGCCGTAAACCAGTCCGATGACGTCACCGCCGGGGAAGCAGGTAATCAGCTGTGCTGCGCCGGGATGACAGGCTCTGCCTGTCATTCTGATGTAGCAGAGCTGGATCGTCGTGGGACACTCGTTACTATGGACTGCGTCGGACAGGTGGTATACTGCTGTTTTTTTTTTTCATTTTTTTACAGGAGATCGATGGCGTCGCAGGATGAGACTGTAATAAAAGTAATGAAAACTGTGTTTTTTTTTTTTTTATTAAATTAAAAAACTTTTTTATGAACATTCACCCGTCCGGGTACATCAACAATTTAACTATTTACATACAGGGACCCTGTCGGGTATTTATAATTCTTTGGCAGGGGTGTTCCAGGTACCACCTGGTACTCTTCTGATGCTTGCCAAACATCCGAGGCACCAAGGACCACCAGGACCTGATGACGTCGTGTGGCCTGTACAGTCAAGTCGTGACCCGCTATCTGGGTCTGTGTGGCCACCTCTTTCATCTCCCTCCGGGTCTGGAACCCTATGTCCCGGACTGAACGAACCCCAGGGGGCCTAACAGGCGCCGGGTACGGCCAGCTATACTTATCATGTCCATAGCTGGGGCTGCTGAGGAGACCACTGAGGGAGGCTTGGGAGATTTACGGCGTGGGGTGGGCACTTTTGCAGAGGCCTGAATGTGGGAGGCTGAAGGCTCAGAGGGTCTCATAGGTTCCTGACACTCTGGGGAGTAGGGGTCGCACCTGGTAACATTTAGGGCGTACCATCCATTGTAACCCCAGTGTCGGGTGTAAGTCACCAAGTCTCCTGGCAACAGGTCCCTCCCCGGGTGTCCTTCTGGGAGGTGAGCCTCCACGTCCCGCCGGTTCACAAAAACTTCTAAATAAAGTCCAGGCTCCTGGATAAAGCCCCAAACACCTTTCAATTTAAAGCTCCGTACTGCACCCTTACGCCGCGGCTCCCACAGGGTTCCTTTATCTTTTCTCATCCGGTCTTATCTGCCCGGTCCTTTTCCAGGTTACGTTCCCGAAGCTTTTGGGTTTCTCGCTGCTCCCTTTGTCGCTCTGCTTCCCGCTCCCAACGTCTCCACTCTTCCTCCTGACGCCGGTTGTAATTCTCCTCCACCAGCTGCTCAATGTCTCCACCATCAAATGCCAGCTTACAGTGTCCGGTTTGCGGCAGCTCTCCTGGCGCCCCCAGTCCTGGCGGCGCTCACCTGCGGAGGAAGCAGCCGGCTCTGGAACAGATGACAGTCGGGGCTCCGGTACAGGCAGGTAGTGCTCTGGTGCCTGCGCGGCTCCTCCATGAGGACGGGTGTCGCTTCTTCTGTCTCAGCGACGGGGGCAGACAGCGGGATCTGGGGTGCTTACGGTGCAGCGTTTTTTGCACGAACGGGTGACTCCACTGCGACAACGTCAACCGGATCACATTGCAAGGGCTCCTCTATTAGAACGGGTGCCTCACCTTCCGGTACAGACACTTCAGGTAAGAGGGATTGGCGCCGCTCCAAGTTTAGTTTTAGGGCACGCCAGCTGGCTTCCATCCTGGCGACCTCCTTCGTGTTAGTTTCCACCCACTGAGGAGGATGAGGAGGCGGAACTGAAGAGCTGTGGGGCACGATCTTACATTGCAGTACCATTTAGAGCCATCGTTTTCGCGTCACTGAGTGAGTGTACACCCATGAAGAGCACGCCCTTCTTCTTCACCAGTGCCTCGTCATGATGCAGATATGGCGGAAAAATGGCAAATACATTCTCTGATGATTTTAGCAATTCTCAAGCACAAAACCAGTTCAATTTAGGCACACAGGACTCGCTTATAGCGAGCTACAGAATCCTGTTCGTGACGCCCAAGTTGAGTCGCACAGAGCCAGAGGTTTTGGGGGTACTCGGCACCGAGCCCGTCGACTTCTATGGGGTATGTCACGGCTTTACCCGGCAATTGAATCAGAGTCTATTTTACTATGTAGAAGTGTATAAACTATAAATATATGTATATATATATGTCACAATGACATGTAATATATATATATATATATATATATATATGTATTCTATGTGTGTATATTTTGTGTTTACAACGAAAGAAAGGGTTTTTTTGTTGCAATATTTTGTTCCCATAGACTTACATGGGACTTCCGGTATCAGAATCGGATATCGACGATATTTAGTGATATCGGCGATACCATTTCGATACGATATTTTTAGATATCGAGCAGTATCGCTCAACACTACTGGTGAGCACATGGACTGCTGTGTGGCCCTCAAAAGAAATGCCACCCCACACCATTACTGACCCACTGACCCAGCAGCTACCTCTCCATGGCGTCTCCAGACTCTGTCACATCTGTCACATGTGCTGAGTGTGAACCTGCTGCATGCAACATTCTTCAGCATGACTGGTTTGGCAGTGGGTCAGCAACATCCTCATCAGGAGCATGCCCAGGCGTTGTAGGGAGGTCATACAGGCAAGTGGAGGCCACACACAATACTGAGCATCATTTTGACTTGCTTCCACTTTAATTTTGTCTTGTTTTGAGTTTCATTTTGACTTGTTTCCACTTTCATTTTGGGGGTCTCCATTTGTTCAAAAATTTGATTTCCATTAATGATTTTTGTGTGATTATGTTGATGGCACATTCAACTTTGTACAGAACAAAGTATTCAAAGAGAAAATTTCATTCATTTATATCTAGTATGTGTTATTTGAGTGTTCCCTTTAATTTTGTGAGATATATATATATAAATATATATATATATATGAATATATATATTGTATGACTCTGACATAGTCTCCTTTATTATGTATAGTACCGTCCTTTATTGCACAGTGCCCCCTTTTGTTACAGTATGTAAGACACAGTCCTTTCACATGTCAGATTACATATCCCTTATGGATGAGGCTGATGAACTGGTCTTCTGCTCACCGACTGCTCCCTCAGCAGTCATTTTATATCTAACAAGAGAGGACTATGTAATAAAAGAGGGCGCTGTGAGTAACAAGAATCCACTATGTAATTGACAGCACTGTACATAAAAGAGCAGAGGAAGTTCTTTAATAAATAACGGCATCATATATTACTAGAGAGGATGGTATGAAATAAGGGATGGTGTTTTGCATAATAAAAGAGGAAACTATGTAACAAAGAACAGCGATATGTGCCATCAGATAAAAAAATCTGGCAGCACACGGACATTTCACATGAATCAAAAATGGTAATTACGGCACTCCTGTGGCTGGTGCCCAAGTAGGATGCAAATCTTGTAGAACACTTGGCACTCAGGTAAATGTTGTAAGCAAATAATTTTATTTTGTGAGGGAAATCCAAAAATAAAGAAACGTTTTGGTCCTACAATGACCTTTGGTCCTGTCTGACTGATGAAGGTCATTGTAGGAGCAAAACATTTCTTTATTTTTGGATTGCCTGCACAAAAGAAAATTGTTTAATTACAACATTTACCTGAGTGCCACATTTTCTACAAGATTTCACATAAATGTGAGAATGCAGCCTAAGGGATTTTCCAAATAATATTATCACTCCATGTCACACAATGCAGATAAAGATTAATATTTACATCCAGGAACTTACTGCAGATGTCTTGTTCGATTCTAGCAATTTTCTGCTATTTCTTTTCCATCTAGTCAGACCTTCATGTCGACATCTCCCAGCCATAGCTTGTCTTACCACGATGATCATCGAAGCCCTGAAAATAAAAAGGACACATATACTGTATACATACGTGTGTCTCCCCTGCACTTTGCCCCGGAATACAGATGTGTACCCTATTTTTAATATGCCATTAGCTATGCACCAATCAAAATATAAAGTAATAAGCTACACCATGCCCCAATTAACAATGATTTCCCCTGCCCATTAAATCTAACTTATTCAGTCTCTGTGACTCTTCACAATTAACTTTAAGTCTATGTGCACACGATATATTTTTGTTGAAGAAAATATGAAAGCTTTATAATACAAAGTGAATTAGATCCCCAAAGTCTCATGCACATGTTGTTTATTTTTTCCTTGCAGCAGATTAAAATCTGTATGTTATAAATTGTTACAGCATATTTCAACCATATTAATGAATGGGGGAAAGTGCGCAACAAAAGCATGTCAAAATCATGGCAAAAAATGTATTCTTCCTACCAATACATTGAGAAATGCAGTACAATTTTCTTCTGCAAATACTGTATCTGTCCACATAGGATTAGTCCATACCCTGTGACCCTCCTTACTCATTGTAAGTCCTTGAAAGCATCATAATGAATTTGGGGGTGGGAGAATACATTATCAGGTACTTAACATCCTCTACCATCTTCCAATTCATCACAAGTCCCTAAATGCATCTTCTCCCAACTTACGATTCATTATAAAATGTCCTATGCACTTTACCCCCTCCTCTCCCTCTCTTCAATACACTTTAAGTCCCTGATAGTCATAATGATTTGTGGGATGAGGGAGGAAGCTATCGGAAACTTAGCATCCTCCTCCACCACCCAGTTCATTTTACATCCATATCTAATGTCCTGTTCATAAGTCCATTATAAGTCCCTCTTACTCCCATCTCTATCACCCACCCCTCATTGTTCTATCATCAGATCCCTCATAGTCCTCTCTTCAACATCCCTCATTGTCCTCTTCCCATCATCCCTCATTGTCCTCTCCTTCACATCCATCATTGTCCTCTCCCCACACACATCATTGTCCTCCCCCACCTTCATCATTTTCTTCTATCCCACTCCCCTCATTGTCCTCTCCCCACTCCCTCATTGTCCTCTCCTCATCCTGATCATGGTCCTCTTTGCACTGCTATGATTGCCCTCTCCCACCACCTTCTTTACCCTCTCCCAACTTCAATCGTTGTCCTCTCCCCACATCATCATTGTCCTCTCCCCACTCCCATCATTGACCTCTCTCAGCACCCCTCATTATTCTCCCCACATCCATTATTGTCCTCTCCCACATCCATCATTGTACTCTCCGAACCTTCATCATTGTCCTTTCCATCACATCCATGATTTTCCTCTCCCCAGTCTTATCATTATCCTCTCCCCCACTCCCATCATTGTCCTCTACCCCACTCCCAGCATTGTCCTCTCCCTACTCCCATCACTATCCTCTCCCCACTACCATTATTTTCCTCTCCCACCACCCTCATTTTTGTCTCCCCACTCCAATCATTGTCCTCTCACACACTCCCATCAATGTCATCTCACATCACCCCTCATTGTTCTCTCCCTACTTCCATCATTGTCCTCTCCCCACTCCCATTATTGACTTCTCCCTACTCCCATCATTGTCCTCTTCCAACTCCATCATTGTCCTCTTCCCACTCCCATCATTGTCCTCTTCCTCCCCCTCTCCTTGTCCTCTGCCCATTCCAATTATTGTCCTCTCTCCACCTCATTATTGTCCTCTTACATCACCTCTCCTTGTCCTCTATCCACTCCAATTATTATCTTCTCTCCACCTCATCAGTGTCCTCTTCCCACTCCCTATAGTGTCTTCTCCCACTACCCCTCATTGTAATCTCCACACCACCACCAATGTCCCCCACTATCCCCTCATTGTCCTCTCTCTCACATCCCTTATTGTCTTCTTCCCATTGTCCCTGATTGTCCTCTCCCCCACATGCCTCATTGTCCTCTCCTCCACATCCATCATTGTCCTCTCCCCACTCTCATCATTGTCCTCTCCCCACCTCCATACTTGTCCTTTCCCCTCCTCAATCATTGTCCTCTCCACATCCTCATCATTGTCCTTTTTGCACTAATACTATTGTCCTCACCCACCACCCTTCATTGTCCTCTCCTCACCCCATCATTATCCTCCCCAACTTCCATTATTGTCCACCCTGCATCCATCATAATCACCCCACATCTGTCATTGTCCTTTCCACACAACCATCATTGTCCTCTCCCTCCACCCCCTCATTGTCCACTCCCCATTGCAATCATTGTCTTCTCCAATACTCCCACCGTTGTCATCTCCCACCACCCCTAATTGTCTTCTCCATACTCCCATCATTGTCATCTCCCCACTCCACTCATTGGACCTCCTTACTCCCATCATGGTCCTCTAAACACTCCCATCATTGTCCACTCAACTTTCCCATTATTGTTCTCTCCTCACTCAATGCCCTGTCCCCACTCCCATCATTGTCCTCTTCCACCACCCCTCATTGTCCTCTCCCCAGTCCAGTCATTGTCCTCTCCCTTTCCCATCATTATCCTCTCCCCACTCCTAACATAGTCCTCTCCCATCATCCCTCATTGTCCCGTCCCCACCCCCATAATTGTCCTCTCCCAACCCCAATCATTGTCCACTCCCCACTTCCATCATTGTCCTCTCCCACCACCTTTCATTGTCCTCTTCCCACTTCAGTTAGCTTCCTTTTCCCACTCCCATCTTTGATCTCTCCCCAGTCCCATCATTGTCTTCTTCCCAGTGTACTGGAAAAAATACACATTCATCTCTCCGTCCGTTCCTCCATCACTGCTTCTTTCTTCATTTATGAAACTTTCTAAATTAAACAGTCATACTGCATGCTGATGTGATCACTCCGCATGCATCTTTGTCACTGAGAAAGCGCTAGGCAGGAAGCAGATGATGTGATCCTGCAGCTCCACTGCTATTTTCTCTTGTAAGCAGCAGAGCTGAAGAATTATTCCATGCCCAGCACACTGCATTTGATGAGGAGAATCTGGCAATGGGTCCCCCGATAGCCTCATGCTCTGAGAAACAGGTCAGATTACCCTCATTATTAGACACACTGCAACGACCCTCCCTCCATTTTAGGGCCTTGGTGCAACTCCACCTGCGGTATGTCTGCCCCTGGTTCATGCTATAGGTCAGAACAGTCAATTATCAGGAGCAAATCACTCCTGATAAGCAGGAAGCCAGGAGAGACAGGAGGAATATGCACGTAAATAAAGAGCATGAGACAACCTTGGAAATTATATAACCCCCAAAGAACTCTGGTGACTAATAGTGAATACACTAATGTGAAAATTAAAATCCTATTTTTAAAAATAATTATTTTTATAGGGGGTTTAGTTTTAAATTGCAGAAAAGCTCAACATATCGTTTAAAAGAGAGGAATAAGTAAGGAATTCATATCTATTAACCAGTTTATTTCAATTTCAAATCTTTAAAATATCACATTGACTTTGCCGAGATTTGTACCACATTAAGTATTGTTTATTGTGCTTATTTTAGCTAGGAATACATCTTAAAAACTATGAGTGTCATATTTTAATTCACCACTAGATGTCTCTCTTGCATAAGAATTAGAATCTGTTTTAACTTCCACCTTATGTTTTCTACAGTATTTTCTGATACTTATATAAAGACATTTGGAAATAAAAATGTGTTTCATTTTGCATTGTATGATATAATATACTTATTGATTTAAAGTTTTGGAAGTTACGCAAATTGAAAGAAACCTGTTGTTGTAAAGGAGATTAGTAATAATTATGAACCTTTACATAGCACAATTATAGTTCATAGCACTTTATATTATTATTTATATTAAAGCGGTGAACTAATAATTCTAAAAAGAGATATGTGAAGGCCCTATTTACAAGATCTTACAGTCTGAAGAACTAAAGGTTATACAGTCCCTGACAGAAGTTATGTCACTTATCCATGTTATGTAAATCAAAGCTTATAACCTGACGTTAAATTCATCCATTGGTTTAATAAATTACTCTTTTGAAAGCTGAAACCCTCCCAAATTTGGTTTAGGTTAAGAAATAAATTGGCATCAATGCTGAAATATTGATCATTTAATGAACACAGAATGGTCAGGTTTTGGCAAGACAAAAGTTTTGTCACCTGGTCATATAATGCACCCAATCCTCGTTTACATCCTCACCAGTGCTCAGTAAATGATCGGTTAATTAGTGGGTGTGTATAAAAATAAACCCAGCACCCCAGACCTTCACTTGAACTGCAACCTGAGCTCTGACAACATGCCAAAAATCCACCCTGTGACCAAATCCTTGATTATCAAGAGGCTGAAGACCAGATCCACTTGCAGAGGTGGCTGGCACCTTTTGTGTGTCTCAGCGTCAAGTACAAAGAATTAAAAAAAGATTTGAAGAGACTGGAGATGGGTTTGACAAGCCCAGGTCTGGCAGACCCTGCAAGACAACTGCTCAGGAGGAACGTTTGTTGGTTAGAAAATCCAAAGCAAGCCCCTCTTCCACTGCAGCAGAGTTCCAACAGGCCTGGTCACCTCAAGTCCTTGTGTCAACTAGAACAGTTTGTAGGATTCTGTCTTGAAGTGGCCTCCATGGTTGAATCAGTGCCCAGAAGCCAGCACTAAACAAAAGGCAAATAAAAAACCATGTGGCATTTGCAAAGTCCCACAGCCTGCTAAACAGATGGACGCTGGAAAAGTGGCAGAAGGTGGATTTCTCTGATGAATCTTCAGTAGAATTACACCACAGCCACCACAAATACAGCAGGAGACCTACTGGAGACCGTATGGATCCAAAATACACCCAGAAAACAGTTAAATTTTGTGGTGGAAAGATCATGGTCTGGGGTTACATTCAATATGGGGTGTGCAAAACATTTACAAGGTGGAAGGCAATATCAATAGCCTAAAATATCAAGAAGTATTAGCTACCTCTTACATTCCAAATCATAAAAGTGGTCAAATTTTGCAGCAGGATGGTGCTCCATCACCTACATCCATCTCTACAACAAAGTTCCTCCAGGCAAAAAAGATCAAGGTGCTCAAACTGGCCAGCCCAGTCACCAGACATGAACATCATTGAGCATGTTTGGGGTAGTATGAAAGAGGGAAGCTTGGAAGACAAAACCAAGGAATCTAGATGAACTCTGGAAGGCATATAAGACTGCATTCATTGCTATTCCTGATAACTTCATTAATAAATTGTATGAATCATTGCTGAACCGCATGGATGCAGTCCTTCAAGCTCATGGAAGTCACACAAAATATAAATATGACTCTAATAGCACCACAACTTAATTCACCAATGTTATGCAACATATATTTGTATTTTAAGATAATTATTTGTTTGAATATCACATTACTTTCTGTGGGCGACAAAACTTTTGTCTTGCCAAAATCTGACCATTCTATGTTCATTAAATGATCAATATTTCCGCATTGATTCCAATTTATTTTCTTAACCTAAACCAAATTTGGGAAGGTTTCAGCTTTCAAAAGAGTAATTTATAAAACCAATGGATAATTTAACGTCAGGTTATAAGCTTTGATTTACATAACATGGATAAGCGACATAACTTCTGTCAGGGACTGTACAGTAGTTAATTGCTTAGTTGTACGAGGTATCAAATTCTAGAGCTGATGCAGAACGAGAACTGTCTTGAAGACGGGAGTGGAAAGTTTGGATTAAGAAAACATTTTTTAACCATTAGAGTATGTGTAAAATGGTAAAACACTGGAGGACACAGACAGATGAGAGCCTATGAGCAAAAACAATATATGGGAACTTTGCAGTCCAATAACTCATCATAATGCACAATTTCATCTGGTTTGGAGGTGCAAATGGCCCTCTTACATCTTGGTCCCCTTGGCAGCTGCTCAAAATGCACCAATGATATGTCCATCCTTGCAGATATATATGTGGAAGAAGATATAAGTAGAATGTGCGGCAGAGATGCAGGCCAGCCTGAAATTTATGTATAGGCTCTGAAAAACAGCACACTTTACCTGTGCCGTAAAGAACATTTTGCCTGTCAATGATTTTTTGTTTTTTAATTTGCATTTATGGATTTTTAGGATTGTAATTATCATCAATATATAGTTCACAGTGAATGCTATTAAGGTATTCTGGGCTATAGACTTCTGGAAACTAAAGTCATAATGATTTATTATGGTTTTACAACATGTCAATAAAAAAATGTCTGTCTTTGATTTTTGGATAAGTGGTCAAAAAAATTAACTAGATAGAAAGCTGTAGTGACTGGCTGAGAAGACAAGTCAAAAAGATTAAGGTTTGCACCATAACTTACCAAGAGTGATTAGTCTAGAGCATAGGAATTGCATTGCTGCCATAGAAAATGGGAGAAAAAAAATGAAAAAAGGGCTATATAGTGTATATATGAAATATGCATCTTCAAAAATTGCTATGAAATAAGGAAAGTTCTTAGCACATAGATTGGCTAATATATGTGTGTCCAATTACCACGTCACGGTGTCCTTCGCAAATTTGGTCCCTGTCATGTAATGTCACCTCTCTTGGCCAAAAAGCCTAAAACTTATGGGGCAGGAATGGACCAGCTAATCTGCTTAAAATCACCTGTGGCTAATGGGAGTGGGAGTGCACAAGTCCAAAAGGCTTTGATACAAATAGACTGAAAGAAGGACCAGCACATCTAAGCTAGTGTGAATAAGTGCCAACCAAAGAAAGCATATAGGTCAAAAAGATTAAGGTTTGCACCACAATTTACCAAGAATGATTGCTCTACAGCATAGGAATTGCATTGCTGCCATAGAAAATGGGAGAAAAAAAGAAGACAGTTATTGGTGTAACAATTGGACAGAAGGAGAGCCTGACTATTGCATACAGAATACATTATGGAGAGGTGAGAGACTGCAGAGAGGTAACCAATAATGAGTTACAATAATCAAGCTGAGAATAGATCTAAGCTTTGGCTTCTTCCACAGCACGTAAAGGGAACATCCTGTAGATACTTTTTGAGGTGCACATAACATGAATGTGGAAGTAATTAAATATATGGATATAAAAAAATCCCGTAAATGTAAAACAGTTGGTATACTGCCTAGGAGTTATATTATTACCACATGCTGAAATAGACAGAACAAATGATTCACTCTAAACAGCTCAGAAGGGGAAAGAAAATTCAGAGAAAGCAACATATTTAACCCCTTAAACCCTGGAGCTTTTTTCTGTTTTGCGTTTTTGTTTTTTGCTCCACTTTTTCCCAGAGCCATAACTTTTTGATTTTTCTATCAATATGGCCATGTAAGGGCTTGTTTTTTGTGGGACGAGTTGTACTTTTGAATAGCATCAATGGTTTTACCATGTCTTGCATTAGAAAATGGGAAAGAAATTCCAAGTGTGGTGAAATTTTAAAAAAGTGCAATCCCACACTTGTTTTTTGTTTTGGGTTTTTTATTAGGTTCACTCAATGCTAAAACTGACCTGCCATTACGATTCTTCAGGTGATTATGAGTTCATAGACACCAAACATGTCTAGGTTCTTTTTTATCTAAAGGTACTGCCACACTAAACAATCCCGCTAGCGATCACGATAACGACGCATACTAATGCGATCGCTAGCGGGATTGTTTCTATATCGCTGATAGCGGCTTAACTTAGCGATGTCGTTAAGGACGCTATCGCGGTTAGCGATCTCCTTAACGACTTTAGCGGTACAAAAGTACCGCTAAATCGCTAAGAAAAGGTGCCACACTCAGCGATATACTTACCAGCGGGGGCGCCGACGATAAAATAGGGTCCGGAACGATGTCAGCGACGAGCGAGATCACAGCAGGATCTCAGCAGGGGCCACGTCGCTGGTAGATGCCGCACACAACAACATCGCTAACGGGATCGCTAAATAGTGATGTTTTTTAGCGATCCCGTTAGCGATGTTGTTTAGTGTGGCATACCCTTAAGTGGTGAAAAAAAAAATTGCGACATTTTCCAATACTGTAGTGTCTCCATTGTTTGCGATCTCGGGTTGGCTGGTGGCTTATTTTCTGCGTGCCAAGCTGATGTTTTTATTGATACCATTTAGGTGTATACAATCTTTTGATCCCCCCATTATTGCATTTTAATTCAATGTCGTGGTGACAAAAAAATGTAACTCTGGCATTTTGACTTTATTCTTGCTACGCCGTTTAGCGATCAGGTTATTCATTTTTATTCATAGATCGGGTGATTCTGAATGGGGCGATACCAAATATGTGTGTTTTTTTATTGTTTTATTTTGAATGGGGCAAAAGGGGGGTGATTTGAATTTTTATATATTTTTTTAATTTTTTAATATTTGTAAAAACATTTTTTTTTACTTTTTGCATGCTCCAATAGCCTCCACGGGAGACTAGAAGCTGCCAAAACTCGATCTGCTCTGCTTCATAGAGTGGATAATCAGATTGAGTCTTTATAGCAGAATTACTCACTTGCTATGAGCTCTGACCACCGGGTGGTGCTCAATGCAAGCCAGCACTGACAACCATAGAGTTCTCCAGGAGACTTCTGGCTGTCATGCCAACGAATTGGTGACCCGCGATCACGTGATGCGGGCCACCTTTGGGCGGATTTCCGGACCGATTGCCGGAAGCGCTTGTTAAATGCCGCTATCAGCATTTGATAGCGGCATTTAATGGTTTAATAGCCACTGGTGGATCACAATTCCACCGCCGGCTATTGTGGGCACATGTCAGTTGTCAGCTGTTCAAAACAGCTGATATTTGCCGGGAAAGATGTGGACTCACCGCCGGAGCCAACAACTTCAGCGTAAATGTATGCTCGATGTTGGAAAGGGGTTAAGGTCAATAGTGTGAAGTTTACTAGTTGGATTTGGTGTTGGACCATGTGAAACCTGTAGAACTTAGTTGCTTGTATTGAGGAGATGATATGTGACTTTGTTAAAGGCAGTGTGGAGAGTGAAATACTAGAAGAAATTGTGAAAAAAAATTAGCTGCAACTTATTGTAGCTAATTAGGCAGATGATACAGTATTCCAGATGATGGGAGATTAGAGACAAGTCAGTAGGTATCAGCACAAGACTGGTTGTAGTGTATAGTAAAAGGATCAAGAATACTGGGAGTATGGTGAGAAGAAGGGAAGAGCTCAGAGACTTCTGGTACTGAGTGAAAAGTTTATAGATACAGTAGCATAAGGATGAAGTGGAAAATTAATGTTTGGAGATTTGTGATACTTTCACTCTGGATGTTGACAATTTTAACTATGAAACAGATGGTGGCCCAGTCTTCAGCTCTGAGATTTTTGTTAGGAGCCTGCACTTGATGCCTAAAGAGCACAAGAAAAGTATCTTAGACTAGTTATAGATTGTGAAGAAAAGATAGGTGAAATAGGCTTGTTTGTAATAATGAAATCTTGTAGGTATGTGGCTTCATTTAAGCACTCGGTAGTTCTGCTGCAATGTTTAGCAGTTAGATTGGAAGCAATAGAGACTGTAGCATGTCAATATGCTGCTGTTGATAGGATGTAGATTTCTTTAAGAGACAGCTCAGTGTTTCTGGAAATGGATGAGATTTTGGAGTAGTAAAAAATAGAAAGTTATGGACATAAAATAGAAAATGAGATTTAGCAAGGTAAGAAACTGAGCAGAGACAGTAGAAGACCGGAGCAATCAAATGCTGTCTTCAATAGTATGTGAAATAGTAAGTTGTGAAAGACATAGGAATGGTTATTGGGCTTGTACTTTTTCAAACAAGATTATGCCCTGACTATACTTTGTTAAGAAACAACCCCTTTTATAGGGTGTTCTCAAGTTATTACATTTCTTTAGTATGAAATTAAGCTAGTTTGCTATTGAATTGCCTTTTCTATCTGCTCTCAATGTTTTGGAGTTGCAGATTTTAACATTTACAGTGTACAGCTGATTTCCAAGGAGCAGGGCCTCCAGACTCTGTCCCAGAGAGAACAGTAATTACATTCAAGGAGGGAGGTTAACTCTTAATATCCCAGTCATCTATCTCCAGGCAGCCCATTGATTTGTAAACAGCAGTTATTGACTCACCTTCCTCCTTCTCCTCTCTACTTACTTCTGGAGATGCCATTATTAATCTTCCAAAATCAACAGCCCTGTAGCTTTCATAGTAGATCTCCTAATCACAGTTCTTTCTGTTTCCTGAACCCTATGTTACTCAAATGCTCTGATACTTATATGTGTAAATATAAGTATACATTCTAGAACAAACTAGTAATAGCTGAATATGGTAAAGCATAACGTATGGAGAGCTTTATAGTTTTATTATTCCTACAGTTTTACTACTCACCAGAGCTGTCATTCACAGAGTAGATCCCGCCCTGTTAGAAACCAAATAAGAAACACTCAAATGACAAAAACACATGGTAATGACAGTCATGTAAACAGAATCATGTAAAAAATATATGAGCCGTGTGCATGTAATAGACTAACATGGACCTATCATCATGGAACATGAGCAGGCAAAAATGAAAAGACGATAGACTGATCTAAAATAGTTAACAAAGTACACTATATTATTAAAAGAATACCAACTAGTGTGGGGAAAGGGGATATATATATATATATATATATATATTATATATCACAAAAATATATGTGCTGTAAAAACCTTGAGCGCACACATCATGCTCCTGTCACCCTTGCCGGTCCTCGTCATCTCAGCGCTGTGATTGGCATCTCAATGCGTTGCCTTCCAACGCGTGACGTCAACGCCGGCTGTCATCACGTTTGTCACGGGGACACATGTGTCACCTCCTGCCGGGGATGTCACTTTAGTGGAGCCTCTTCCGGATCAGTACAGCATGCCGCACATCTATAAATTCACAGCATGTCTTAGGACGTGCATGCCCCCTGACGAATGCATGTAAGGGTAGATGCACACGCCTCAGGGATTCTGGCTGTACCTTGCATATATATATATATATATATATATATATATATTGTAGTGATAGTAAGACTTCACTATACCTTTGTATGTGGTTTGAGGACCAGTGATGAGGTCACTGCCATGTGACCTGTCATGTGCTCTGTGTTGGCTGAATGTCTGGTGTATATAAGTGAGCCTGCTGCTGACCACAGGTGTGAGTGGCTGGAGGTGAGGAAACCTCCAGTGTGGGAGTTCTGAGGAGACCTCCAGTCTGGTTGCTGAAAGAGTGCTCAGTTAGAGTACCAGGACTTTATATCTGTTTTGTTACTTTGTGCCAGAGAAGGCTGTTTTGTTTTCTGTTTTACAGCAAGTTTATGAAGTTCTAATAAACTTGCTTAAAGAACCTGGAAGAGTCGCCCTCCTGCTTACCTCTGGTCGCACACCAGCGAGACCACATCCTTACAATATATATATATATATTTCTACAGTTATGATATTCAGCACCTTTTCCTAGGCAGGGACTTTACCCCCTAGTTGCTTACTGCAGTGACATTATGGTTGGTGATTTAGGGATTTAATTGTATAACTCTCAGCAGCATTATGGGTGATTCTTTGTTATATGCAGCGGTGCCCATGATGTGTGCGATCCAGGCCTTCACAGCATATGTATTTTTGTGACATATAGTATATATACAGCATAAATTCCCTTTCCCCATGCTAGTTGTTATCATTTTAATAATAAAGTGTACTTTGTTTACCGTAATTATTTTGGACCAGTTTATCGTCTTTTCCTTTTTGTCTGCTCCTGTTAGAAACCAAGAAGTAAAGAAACTGTAATGAGAATGTGTTGCTCTGATGTCCTCAAGAGACAGCTTTAGAATACCCTTTTAAGGTTAGAAACAGAGATGCAGATTTAAATTTTTTCACCAAGGATATTAAAGTCGATTATAATGAGTGAAAATATTGTACAATATAGCAATGAGGGTAACCAAACAGCAAACTGATCCAGATGGTGAACTTGAGAGGTCGCAGAGCAATGCAATTTCCAAAAAAAGAAGCCAGAAGGTTCAGAGTATGTAGTTGAGAAGAAAAGAATGTTAGTCAGGTAACAAAATATGGAAATTTGAGAGTCCTCAGTTGATTATACCTTTTAATGGCTAACTGAAACGATGATAATAAATTGCAAGCTTTCGAGACTACTCAAGTCTCTTTATCAGGCATAGAATAATGCAAAATCTAAAAAGTCAGATATTTATGCAGAAGAAGACACAGGAATAATGCAATAGACAAGTGACGTGAAGCAGAAATGTCAATATGGGACAGGAAAAAAACAGCATTAGCCATAAATATTGGAGCAGTTCATTATTGGAGCAGTTCATAGATAAGGAGTGTGAACGTTTTATTGTCCTGTGAGTTCTGGTCAGATTGTAATGCCCCCAAATGGTCTGGGGAGCACATTTCTTAGTTGATATAGTATTATTATTATTACTATTATTAATTTTTATAGCTACATGTGAGAGGGGGCGATTATAGACAAGTACAATAAATATGAGCAATACAGGACACACATAAGTACAGAAGGAGAGAGGACCCTGCCCGCAAAGGCTCACAATCTATAGGGGATGGGTGAGGATACACTAGGAGAGGGTAGAGCTGGTCGTGCGGTGGTTCAGTAGACTGAGGATCACTGCAGGTTGTACGCTTGTCGGAAGAGGTAGGTCTTCAGGTTCTTTTTGAAGGTTTCCATGGTAGGCGCGAGTTTGATGTGTTGGGGTAGAGAGTTCCAGAGTATGGGGGGGCACGGGAGAAGTCTTGTATGCAGTTGTGGGAAGAAGAGATAAGGGGATAGTAGAGAAGGAGATCTTGAGAGGATCGAAGGTTGCACGAGGGTAAGTAACGGGAGACCATGTCACAGATGTATGGAGGAGACAGGTTATGGATGGCTTTGTATGTCATAGTTAGGGTTTTGAACTGGTGCCTCAGGACGATAGGAAGCAAATGAAGGGCTTGGCATACGGGAGAGGCTGGGGAATAATGGGGAGACAGGTTGATTAGTCAGGCAGCTGAATGTAGGATGGATTGGAGTGGTGCCAGGGTGCTGGAGGGGAGACCAGAGAGTAGGAGGTTGCAGTAGTCAAGGCAGGGGATGATAAGGGCATGCACTACACTGTGTTTTTGTGGTATCGTGGTCAAGCAATGCACGGATATAGAAAGACATAAATCCATACGACACATACATTACTGCACTGACTGTGATAAAGGTTGTCATAAGTCAGGTACCAAGAAGAAGAATGCTTACTACTCCACAACACATGTCAGTTCACAGGTTTTGGGATATGAGAACAGTGTAAAACACAATGGCTTAGACCAGTGGGGGAAAAGAGTGTGAACCACCATGACTGAGAACAATGGGGTGAAAGTCACGTTTTTGTGAGAGCCAACGGTTTAATAGATTTTGAAATAAAACTCATACAGGCACAAGAAGATCATCTCATGCTCTGACTAACTACCATCTCTCCTTTTTTACAGAATTAATGAAGTCTCATAACAAATTTTATTTTATTTTTCAGCCTCTGGATTTCGAAACAAAAAAGGCCTACACATTCAAAGTAGAGGCTTCTAATGTTCACCTGGATCATCACTTTAACTCAGTGGGACCTTTTAAAGACACTGCAACAGTAAAAATAAATGTTCTAGATGTCGATGAGCCTCCAGTTTTCAGCAAACCTTCTTACACCATGGAAGTATATGAGGACACACCAGTTGGAACTATCATAGGTGCTGTTACAGCACAGGATCTAGACATAGGATCCAGTCCTGTTAGGTAACCAGCTCTAAGTTACTAGTATGATAATATTATATCTAGCCTTATTGTCCAAATGAAATCACAGTATTATGAATGAACATGCTAGTTTTTGTCATGAAAGTGAAAGGCTGCACTCTTCTTCTCATATGAGCAATGCGTTAGATTTGTATAATACCAGCAATGATTACGCAGTAGGTGCCTCCTGCCCACCATCAGTGCACTGTGGCAACTTTCAGAAAATGCGCAATGCCTCCATGAGCCTATATATGCAATGAGAGTTGAAAATTCTTCATGAAGAGAAAGCAGAAGGGGGTATATGACAAAACTATGACGAGTGAATCGCACAGGCAGCGTAAATCTCCACATAGCAAATTTGTTGTAAATTTTTAGTGGGCAGAAAATGATGTAATATCCATTAATCGTAATAGTCTCAAAATATTTTTGGGCAGAAAATATTAGAAGTTGTGAAAATACAACCTTTTGGATTACTAGACCCTTAAAAACACAGATTATAAAAAGAGTGCCTCATACCACACATACAGAGATCTGTAGGATACAGTGCTATTCATAGTGGAGGACATTTTAAAGAAATCCCAATAAGTAATCCAAGTAAAATCTCAATCCGCAGTCTTTTTTACCAGACTCGTATGGCTGCTTGCAGACAATAAAGTGCGCTCCGTACAGTAATTTTACACGCTTGCTAATTGGATTCTTAATGGTTTATGTAAATAAAGCCTAATATATGAAGGAAACGTCTGCAAATTTCTAATTTATTGATTTGTAGCTCAACTCTTCATCATTGTAAGATCTTTATATGCCATCAGTGAGTAAAAACATTGCTGATATCCAGAAATTGACATTGAGGCAAAGTAAGCTTGATATGTCTCACAGCTCTGAGGTTGATGCCACAAAGGATCAAGTTGCAAGAAATGGTTCTTTTAAGTAGGATGACCCCATAGTCTCACATTGGCAGTTCATAATATTGTGTGAAGAGTGATTCGAGGAGTATAACCACTTTTTCCCAAATTGCATTGAACTTATTACAATGGTCCCGAGACTACTGACGTTAGTTGACATATAGCAAAGTCAGTTATTTTTCTCTCCCTTATTAATCCATTTCCGCTGTTTCCCCTATGCAAACATTTTTACTTTTTTCATATGATGCACAATTATTTTGCAAACCTATGGAAAATTTTATGCATGTTACACATCAGACGTTTTCTCTAGAGCTAAACACATCCAGTACTGATCTAAAATTATATATTAGTTTCCTTTTATATAAAGCCTTAATTGACAGAGGAGAAAAAGAAATATATATATATATATATATATATATATATTATATATATATACACATGACTACCGACTTTCACAAACAGTAAAGAGGCTCGTTATAGGCTAATGATTTCATTTTCTGAGGGATTTAGTAATTATATAATAATGCTTATTTAACTGGGTAATATATCTCTAAAGCATGTTTAATCTAATAGACGAAGAGTTGACTAAAGCCAACAATTGACCAAATGACTTCTTTTTTAATCATCGTTATAGTCTATTGTACGAGTAAATAGGGCTATCTAAACGAATGAATACAATTAATACTTTACATGAGAGAAAACTATAAGCCACAAAGAATCATAACATATAACTGACACCTGGGTTCAATTATGGCTTCTAATAATGGTTACACTTCAGATTGATGGTCACCTACAGAGCACCTTTTTAATTAAAGTTCAAATAAAATCTATTTTTAAAAGTCTGCTGGGAAAATTTCAGACTAGAAACACATGAAACGTTGTTATAAAAATAGAGAAGGTAGAAATAATGCTTGCTGTACTGAACCGTGTTTGGTGCTATTTCAAGGTTTTCATTAAATATATTCAAAAGTACTTCTTTTTATCTTCTTTTGTTTTCCATAACTTCAGATTAGACTTTTAACTTTGAAAAAAAAGTCAAATACTTGGATATTTTTTTCCAACGCTAGGACTTGATCTTCTGTGCTGAGGGATCATATAAGTACTAGACAGCAGCCCTAAGTGTAAATTCATCTATACTTGATGGCATAAACAACCAGACTTAGGTTTGTGGAACTGAGTTTCAGTTGCAGACACTTTTCAACAAATCTAATATGAGTAGAAATGAGAGAGCCCAAACTGTAAAGTTGAGGGTTTGCACCGGACACCTAGTGTTCTGTAACCAACATGATTATTAGGGTAGGGTGCTATAAAGATAAGAAGTGCCCCCCCCCACCGGAAGAAGCATCATTGTGAAACGGTGCTTGTCGGGCACAGGGTCAGAAAGCAGCAAACTACCTATCCGCACTGTCCCACAGCACTACACTCCTAACAAGTAAAATAACTCTATACAGTACCTATATATGGGTGTTTTTCAGTTAGTCCTCATTGTAAAAATGAAAAAAATGTATTTTTTTGCAGCCTGATATATGAATAAACATAACAAATTGTTTATCTATACCCACTGGGCTCTATTTTTTCCCTTGTGATTCATCTAACATTGCACAAGCAAAATTCAACTCTCTAAAGCATCCCCGTAGTGCTCATTGAGCCTCATATTAGTATGCTTTAATGCCTTATAGGAAATACTGAGCTACTGAGCGCCAGCTTTCTCCGATCTTTATTGTCTGCCACATTTTTTCGCCTTTTACCTGCCCACAGTGCATTTTTCTGTGCTATCTATTTGCTGCCTTCCTCCCCATTAGTGAAGGATTTCCTTTGCCTTGTCTTTTTAAAATAATTTTTTACATTGTTGTTATTTAATAAAGATATATTTTTACCCTACCTTTTTTCTACCTTTTTTCTCCTTCATCACTTTTTATCTTTATGGCACCCTACCATAATAGATCATGTTGATTATAGTATCTTGGAGTGTCCTCAGCCTATATAAATTTAGGACTCAAATGGAATACTGCTGAGTTCCCAACTCTGAGCAACTTGTACCATCAATTTGGATAGAGCCACTAATCTAAGAAATTGACTGCAACACTGTTGACAAGACATTATTGTTGCAGACAATAACTGACGCAGGGACCAAGGGTGGAAACTCAGAGCTATATCCTACGAGAGTGAATAAAGCATTTTTCTTGTTTTTTTTAAAGCAAACTTCAGATTAAGCTATGTTCACACGTCCAGTAATCATCAGTAAGAGTGGATCCAGCAGAAATCCGCTAAAAAAAGGTTGGGCAGACACAATTTTTTTGGTCCGTTTCTAAAACACTGATTTTAGCTGGTTCGGTTTTTTTAACATTGAAGTCTATGGCAATGGATCTGTTAATCAACCATCCATTTTTCTTTCATTTAAAAAGGCTATTTAACGGATACATTTTCCATAGACTTCAATTTTAAAAAAGCTGATCCAAGTGAAGTCAGTTTTTTAAAAATGATGTATCTGCACAACTTTTTTTGCCAACTGAATATTGGTGGATCCATTGTAACAGATGATTTCTGGACACGTGAACACAGCTTATGGGGCAGAGCGGTTTAGAACCCAGAAAACCCCTTTGAACAAACCATAATATTTGCTTTGATATATAATAAAATTTGTAATGGTTATATTGTATAATTTCACTTTTGTGCAATAACATGTTTAATTTTTTTACTTAAAAGATATTATATTGATGAAAAAAGTGATATGGACAACAATTTTTCTGTTGACCCGATTGAGGGAACTATTGCAACAAATGAATTGCTAGATAGAGAAACCACTGCACAGTTCAACATATCAATCATCGCAAGTAAAATTAGTAAGTATTGTGGCTCAATATCAGCTGTTTGAAAAATCTTTCTTTCTATTTTCGTCTAAGTAAATGGTCCAGAGAAATATAAAAATACTCTATATATGGTAGCTGTACCCGGCCACGCGTTGCTGTGGCTCAGTCTGGTTAAAGGGAATCTGTCACCCTAAATTGGCGGGATATTTAAATGATGGCAGTCAGGTCAGATGGGCAGTGTTTTGGGTACTTGCCTTAACATGTTGTTCGCCGCTGTCTCCATTATTTCTGGGAATTGTAGTCGTTGCCCTCCATATAACGCGCCTGCGCATTGCAATCTTGAATTGCACATGCGCAGTATGCTTTGCCCGCAGATTCCAATGCGCAGGCGCGTTATATGGAGGACAACGACTACAATTCCCAGAAATAATGGAGACAGTGGCGAACAACATGTTAAGGCAAGTACCCAAAACTCCGCCCAATCTGACCTGACTGCCATCATTTAAATATCCCGCCAATTTAGGGTGACCGATTCCCTTTAAATAGAAAAAAAAGAAAGGAGAAAATGCACGTTTCTGATATGTTTAATTTTACAATGCATGTGGGTATATTTTTGTTGTTCTATTGTCTGTGTAGATATAGAGATTGTCTGGTTTGCCTACTCTAGAGCAACGTATAATTGTCCATGTGAGAAGCAATCCGTGTCTAGATCCAAACCTCACAATTCTAAAGACTGGCCCTAGCTTTATTGATGGCGATTGCATATGCCAATCAAATTGGGAATTGCAATCTCTTAAATTGAAATCGCATTTCCTTTGGAATCCTAGGAATGCGAGGAACAAGGACATCTTACCTTTGAAACAGTACAGATCAAAAGTTTGGACACACCTTCTCATTCAAAGATTTTTCTGTATTTTCCTATGAAAATTGTAGAATCACACTGAAGGCATCAAAACTATGAATTAACACATGTGGAATTATACATTACACTTTACAAAAAAAGTGTGAAACAACTGAAAATATGTCTTATATGCTAGGTTCTTGAAAGTAGAACCTTTTGCTTTGATTACTGCTTTGCACACAGAAAAGGTGAACGGATGGACTCTACATGCCTAATTCCCACCGTGAAGCATGGAGGAGGTGTTGTGATGGTGTGGGGGTGCTTTGCTGGTGACACTGTTGGGGATTATTCAAAATTGAAGCGGTGAGCGGTCCAGCTCACCCCAAACCATCTCGATTGGGTTCAGGTCTGGTGACTGTGGAGGCCAGGTCATCTGGCATAGCACCCCAACACACTCCTTCTTGGTCAAATAGCCCTTACACAGTCTAGAGGTGTGTTTGGGGTCATTGTCCTGTTGAAAAATAAATGATGGTCCAACTAAATGCAAATCGGATGGAATAGCATGCTGCTGCAAGATGCTGTGGTGGCCATGCTGGTTCACTATGCCTTCAATTTTGAATGAATCCCCAACAGTGTCACCAGCAAAGCACCCCCACACCATCACACCACCTCCTCCATGCTTCACGGTGGGAACCGGGCATGTAAAGTCCATCCGTTCACCTTTTCTGCGTGCAAAGCAGTAATCAAAGCAAAAGGTGGCTACTTTGAAGAATCTAGAATATAAGACATATTTTCAGTTGTTTCACACTTTTTTGTAAAGTGTAATGTATAATTCCACATGTGCAAATTCATAGTTTTGATGCCTTCAGTGTGATCCTACAATTTTCACAGTCATGAAAATACAGAAAAATCGTTGAATGAGAAGGTGTGTCCAAACTTTTGGTCTGTACTGTATATATTTATATATATATATTATATATATATATATATATATATATATATATATATATATATATATACAGGGTGGTCCAAAAGAAGGTGGACAGAAAATAATAAGAAAATAATATTTTTTTTAGAGACAACATCACATTTGAAGTCACTTTGAGGGGTCTATATGATAGAAAATACCCAAAGTGATACCATTCTAAAATCTGTACACCTCAAGGTTCTCAACACGACATTCATGAAGTTTATTAACCCTTCAGGTGCTTCACAGCAATTATTGGAATGTTTAAATAAAACAGGAGAAATTGGATCCTAAAAGTTGTGCAATTTGTCCTTAGTGCGCTGATACCGCATATGTGGGGGTAAACCATGCATGGTCCATGCTTTTTATTGCAAAAAAGTTTTTGTATCACCATATTTTGAGAGCTATAATTTTTCCATATTTTGGCCCACAGAGTCATGTGAGGTCTTGTTTTTTGTGGGACGAGTTGACGTTTTTATTGGTACCATTTTCGGGCACATGACATTTTTTGATTGGTTTTATTCCGTGTTTTGGGAGGTAGAATGAACAAAAGGCAGCAATTCATAAATTTATTTTGGGAGGGGCTTTTATAACGTTCCGCGTGTGGTAAAATTGATTAGGCAGTTTTATATTCGGGTCAGTAAAATTACAGAGATACCTCATTTATATAATTTTTTATGTTTTGGTGCTTCTAAACAATAAAAACAATTTTATATAAAAAATAATTATTTTTGCATCACTTTATTCTGACAGTTATAACTTTTTTATTTTTTCGCTGATGATGCTGTATGGAGCTAGTTTTTTGCGGGACAAGATGACGTTTTCAACAGTTGCATGATTATTTATATCCTATTTTTGATTGCGTGTTATTCCACTTTTTGTTTGGCGGTATGATGATAAAGCATTGTTTTTATACTGTCCACCTACTTTTAGACCACCCTGTATATATATAAACTGCTCAAATAAATAAAATAAAGGGAACACTTAAAATAACACATCCTAGATCTGAATGAATGAAATATTCTCATTGAATACTTTGTTCCGTACAAAGTTGAATTTGCTGATAACAAAATCACACAAAAATCATCAATGGAAATCAAATTTATTAACCAATTGAGGCCTGGATTTGGAGTCACCCACAAAATTAAAGTGAATGTAATGTCCTTAAAACAAGTCAAAATGATGCTCAGTAGTGTGTGTGGCCTCCACCTCCCTGTATGACCTACCTAAAAGTTCTGGGCATGCTCCTGATGAGGTGGCGGATTGTCTCCTGAGGGATCTCCTCCCAGACCTGGACTAAAGCATCTGCCAACTCCTCGACAGTCTGTGGTGCAACGTGATATTGGTGGATGATGCGAGACACGATGTTCCAGTGCTTAATCGGATTCATGTCTGGGGAATGGGTGGGCCAGTCTATAACTTCAATGCCTTCATCTTGCAGGAACTGCTGACACACTCCAGCCACATGAGGTCTGGCAGTATCCTGCATTAGGAGGAGCCCATGGCCAACAGCACCAGCATATGGTCTCACAAGGGGTCTGAAGATCTCATCTCGGTACCTAATGGCAGTCAGGCTACCTCTGGAGAGCACATGTGTGGCCCTCCAAAGAAATGCTACCCCACACTATTGCTGACCCACTGCAAAACGGTCATGCTGAAGGATGTTGCAGGCAGCAGATCGCTCACCATGGCGTCTGTCTCGTGCTCAGTGTTAACCTGATTTCATCTGTGAAGAGCACAGTGCGCCAATGGCGAATTTGCCAATCATGGTGTTCTGTGGCAAATGCCAAGCATCCTGCACGGTGTTGGGCTGTGAGCACAACCCCCATCTTTGGACATCGGGCACTCAAACCATCCTCATGGAGTTGGTTTTTAACCGTTTATGCAGACACATGCACATTTGTGGCCCGCTGGAGGTCATTTTGCAGGGCTCTGGCAGTGGTCCTCCTGTTTCTCCTTGCACAAAGGTGGAGATAGCAATCCTGCTGCTGGATTGTTGCCCTTCTATGGCCCCATCCACATCTCCTGGTGTACTGGCCTGTCTCCTGGTAGCTCCTTCAGCCTCTGGACATTACACTGATGGACACAGCAAACCTTCTTGCACAGCTCGCATTGATGTGCCATTTTGGATGAGCTACACTACCTGAGCCACTTGTGTGGGTTGTAGAGTCCATCTCATGCTACCACGAGTGTGAAAGCACAACAAACTTTCAAAAATGACTAAAACATCAGTCAGAAAGCATTGGTACTGAGATGTGGTCTGTGGTCCCCACCTGCAAAACAACTCCGTTATTGAGTGTGTCTTGATAATTGCCAATAATTTCCATCTGTTGTCTATTCCATTTGCACAACAGCATATGAAATTGATTGTCAATCAGTGTTGCTTCCTAAGTGGACAATTTGATTTCACTGAAGTTTGATTTACTTTGAGTTATATTCTGTTGTTTGTGTTCCCTTTATTTTTTGAGCAGTGTGTATATTTATATCTAATATATATATAATATATATATATATTATATATATATTATATATATATATATATTATATGTAATATATATATATATATAGTTAGTATATAGTACAGTATAGAATAGAATAGGTTAGAATATATTAGAACGATTATACATGTAGAATAGGTATATATAGATAGATAGATAGATAGATTGATAGATTTGATAGATAGATAGATAGATAATAGATAGATGTCATTGACACATATATATATATTATAATATATATATATTTCATAGAGATATAGATAGCAGAATTGGTGATAATTCAATTGTTGGCATCAGCTAAATCTTTACAGAAGCCGACAGGATATGAGACATGGTTTACATACAGCAAACCAATGCATATCCATTATTTTTTTTATATGTACCTCACTAATAATGTTAGTAGTGTCTGTTTGTAAAATTTTGGTGCTGTAGGTGTTAAATTAAAGGATTAATTCACAGAAAAAACTTACGTGGGCTCCCTCAAAATTTCCTCCGCCAGAGAGGGCAAGCCAGTGACTGAGGGCAGAAATTAATAGCTTAGAGAGGGACATTGAATTTGGCCCCCCCTAGCTAAAAAATGATGCCCCCAGCCACCCCAGAAAAGATGCATCTGCAAAATGCACCTCTTCCAGCACTTACCCTCTCACTTCCCATTGCAATGTAGCAGTGGCATATGGGGTAATAAGGGGTTAATGGCACCTCGCTATTGTAAGGTGACATTAAGCCTGGTTAATAATGGAGAGCTGTCAATAAGACACCTATCCATTATTAATCCACTAGACTGAAACGGTTAAAAAAAACACACACATTAAGAAAAAAGACTTTTAATGCAATAAATGAACACACATTTTTTCCATCTTCATTACACTCCCAATCCATTCAAAGCCATCATTCTCCTGGAAAAAATCCAAAATAAAAAAGCAACAGTATACCCATACCTGTCTGCCATACTGTCAAGTCCCACGCTGCAATCAATATGAAGGGGTTAAATAGTTTACAACTGGGACCGGTGCTAATGCGACCGGCCCGGCTGTAAACCATGAAGGAATGAAGGAAAAGCTCCCTACGCAGCCTTCCCACCTAACCAGTCATGAACTGATTAGTGTGGGAAAGTTTCTGAACATTTTCCCATGCTGTCAGTTCACCTCAGGTCAGGCGAGGAGTCTGCGCAGCCTCAGTGCCGTCAGGGCTAGTCACTGAGGCTGCGCAGACTCCCCACCTGACCTGAGGTGAACAGACGGCTTGGGAAAATGTTCAGAAACTTTCCCACGCTAATCAGTTTATCTCTCGCACCCATTGACTTGTATTGGGGAGTCTCGTCCGAGAATCGCAGCAATACGCAGCATGCTGCGATTTTTTTCTCAGTTCAATTTTGGTTGAGAAAAAACTCGCAAATGAAATGTCACCTATTGAATAACATTGGTCTGAGTGCAATCCGATTTTTTATCAGATTGCACTCGTCCGTATTTCTCGCAAGTGGGTATGAGCCCTAATAGATTTTATCTTAATGCAATTAATTTATTCTATATATTATAAATATTTATGTTTCAGTAAAATGTTTGCAAAAGGTTAGATAATTCCAAGTTTGTTCCAACTTTTTTATAGGCATACTGAGCACCCTATGCTATAATATGCAGAAGTTCAAGACAAGGCAATTTTCACTATTTTTGATGGTTGAACCTTTATTTTTTTGCCATTTCTGCCCTCAGAAAATCTTGAAATATGTGATTCTTTCTTACTTTTTCATCAGCACTTATAACAGGCCTTTAATCTTAAGCGTGGTATGTTTTTAAAAATGTAGCAAGAATTTTGCGTGGTTTGCTTTTTCTAGTCATGACACCAATATTGGAGCTAAAATAAAATGTGCCAAATTTAAAAATCACTGTGCATCCCTTTGGTAATGTTTGAAAAATATATTTTCATTTTTTTTTCTTTTTCTGGTTTGATAAATATGTCCAAAAAGGGTGAAAAAGGAGGATAACACAAGAAAAAAAAACTGACAACAAATAATTATTCAATGATATCTTCCTGGTCTCAAAATTTTAAATTGACTACTCTAAGAAGATGTCTGTCTCAAATGCCAGTCTTCTACCCTATAGCATCATGGAGTATGCTCCTAAAACCTGTGAATAAATTTGACACACTTTTAGGTTGTCAGACTGTCAGAAAATGAAATATTTGTCAGCAATGAGCTTGTGTAGTGCGGGTGTAGAGTTCAGCTACCATGTGTTAGGGATCGAGTTCCCGCTGCTGCACAAGGGGAATCTCGAACCAGTCCCGCTGCGGTCCCCCATCCATCTCCGGCCGCAGTAGACCCTGCTCAGCAGAGACATCAGTCCCAGCATCTCGCTCAGTCTAATGCTGTGAAGAGGCTTGCTGCTGCCTCTCCTAGTTCCTCTATTATAACCAGTGCTGGAGCAGGCAGTCCTGGGACAAAGTCCTCGCTTTCTCCATCTGAGCATGCCCAGGGCAAGATCTCCCATTGGAGATCAGGGGTCACATGCTCGGTTACAGCAGCGACTCCCGTTGGTCCGCCAGGAAGTTACTGAAAGTGCTTGTGTTCTAGAACAGTTTCTTATCGGTCCTTTTCTGAAAGGTCCTGTAGCTGCAACTATAAAAAGGTGGCATAACCGCACGGCCACGCTCTAGTATCAAAGCTGTTATGAGCTTGCGCCAGTGTGGTCATGTATGCATGTATGCATGTGGTTAGGTCCGGCTGAAATAAGCTCCTAGAATACCGGCACCTCCGGTGAAGAGTTTTGTATGCACATGTTCAAGGCTCGGCTGAAAACGCCATTAGAATACCGGCTACTCTGGTGAGGAGATTATTGCTTGTTTTCTGATTTCATGACCACAGACTGCAATCCGCTTAGCAGTCATCTGTGTCCCCTGTGAGTCTAACAGGACACAATCTTTGTACAGCGGCTCTGTGAATTAACAGAGTCCGCTTATATCACCATATAGTGCTATGGCGTTTACATCTGCGACTCTGCGGGATAACAGAGTTCGCACATACTGCCTATTTACGCCAACTTAATAGCAGCAGGCTCTGCCTGCATGGTGGACCCTCTCCTTAATATCTATTAGGTGCGTTCCGCAGGCCCTTAACACCATGTAGGCCAGTTTTCTGTTGCGATGGTAGACTACGTTCTTCCTGCTTATATTTACATACCTCTTATACATTTACATACCTCATGTGTATGAAGTTCAAAGCTGCCAAAGTTGAACTTAACCCCTTAAGGACAGAGCCATTTTGCAGCTTAATGACCGGGCCAATTTTTACAATTCTGACCACTGTCACTTTATGAGGTTATAACTCTGGAACGCTTTAACGAATCCCGCTGATTCTGAGATTGTTTTTTCGTGACATATTGTACTTCACGTTAGTGGTAAAATTTCTTTGATATGACTTGTGTTTATTTATGAAAAAAAACGGAAATATGGCGAAAATTTTGAAAATTTAACAATTTTCAAACTTTAAATTTTTATGCCCTTAAATCAGAGAGATATGTCACACAAATTTCTTAATAATAACATTTCCCACATGTCTACTTTACATCAGCACAATTTTGGGACCAAAATTTTTTTTTGTTACGAAGTTATAAGGGTTAAAAGTTGACCAGCGATTTCTCATTTTTACAACACCATTTTTTTTTTAGGGACCACATCACATTTGAAGTCACTTTGAGGGGTCTATATGATAGAAAATACCCAAAAGTGACACCATTCTAAAAACTGCACCCCTCAAGGTGCTCAAAACCACATTCAAGAAGTTTATTAACCCTTCAAGTGCTTCACAGGAGCTGAAGCAATGTGGAAGGAAAAAATTGACATTTAACTTTTTTTGCAAAAGCTTTACTTCGGAACCAAGTTTTTTTATTTTCACAAGTGTTAAAAGAAAAAATGAACCACAAAATTTGTTGTACAATTTCTTCTGAATACTTCGATACCCCATATGTGGGGGTAAACCACTTTTTGGGCGCGTGGCAGAGGTCGCAAGGGAAGGAGCGCCGTTTGACTTTTTCAACGCAGAATTGGCTGAATGCCATGTCGCGTTTAGGTAGCCCCTGATGTGCCTAAACAGTGGAAACACCCCACAAGTGACCCCATTTTGGATACAAGACCCCTTAAGGAACTTATCTAGATGTGTGGTGAGAACTTTGAACCTCCAAGTGCTTCACACAAGTTTATAACCTAGAGCCGTGAAAAAAAAAAAAAAAATTTTTCCACAAAAATGATCTTTTCACCCCAATTTTTAATTTCCCAATGGTAATAAGACCGCAAAAGTTTTTGTGCAATTTGTCCTGAGCATGCTGATACCCCATATGTGGGGGTAAACCACTTTTTGGGCGCACGGCAGAGGTCGCAAGGGAAGGAGCGCTGTTTGACTTTTTCAACGCAGAATTGGCTGGACGCCATGTCGCATTTGTAGAGGCCCTGATGTGTCTAAACAGTGGAAACCCCCCACAAGTGACCCCATTTTGGAAACTAGACCCCTAAGGAACTTATCTAGATGTGTGGTGAGCACTTTGAACCTCCAAGTGATTCACACAAGTTTATAACGTAGAGCCGTGAAAATAAAAAATCATATTTTTTCCACAAAAATGATCTTTTCACCCCAATTTTTATTTTCCCAAGGGTAACAAGACCCCAAAAGTTTTTGTGCAATTTGTCCTGAGCATGCCGATACCCCATATGTTGGGGTAAACCACTTTTTGGGCGCACGGCAGAGGTCGCAAGGGAAGGAGCTCCGTTTGACTTTTTCAACGCGGAATTGGCTGGACGCCATGTCGCATTTGTAGAGGCCCTGATGTGTCTAAACAGTGGAAACCCCCCACAAGTGACCCCATTTTGGAAACTAGACCCCATAAGGAACTTATCTAGATGTGTGGTGAGCACTTTGAAGCCCCAAGTGCTTCACAGAAGTTTATAACGCCCGGGCGTGAAAATAAAAAATCATATTTTTTCCACAAACCTGATCGTTTAGTCCCCAATTTTTTATTTTCACAAGGGTAACAGGAGAAATTGGACAACAAAAGTTGTTGTACAATTTGTCCTGAGTATGCTGATACCCCATATATGGGGGGGGACCACTGTTTGGGCGCACGGCAGGGCTTGGAATGGAAGCAGCACCGTTTGACTTTTTCAAACCAAAATTGGCTGGAATTGAGATTGGACACCATGTCGCGTTTGGAGAGCCCCTGATGCGCCTAAACAGTGGAAACCCCCCACAAGTAACACCATTTTGGAAACTAGACCACCTATGGAACTTATCTAGATCCGCTGTGAGCACTTTGAACCCCCAAGTGTTTCACAAAAGTTTATAATGCCTGGGTGTGAAAAAAAAAAAAAAAAACAATTTTCCACAAAAATGATTTTTTAGTCCCAAATATTTGATTTTTCACAAGGAAATTGAACCCCAAAAGTTGTTGTCCAATTTGTCCTGAGTACGCTGATACCAAATATGTGGGGGGGGAAACTGTTTTGGCACACAGCAGGGCTTGGAAAGGAAGTAATAACGTTTTGGAATGCAGACGTTGGTGGGGGTCATGTTCCGTTTGCAGTGCCCCAGATGAGCCTAAACAGTGGAAAACCCCCACAAGTGACCCCATTTTGGAAACTAGACCCCATAAGGAACTTATCTAGATCTGTGGTGAGCACTTTGAACCCCCAAGTGTTTCACAAAAGTTTATAATGCCTGGGTGTGAAAAAAAAAAAAAAACAATTTTCCACAAAAATGATTTTTTAGTCCCAAATTTTTGATTTTTCACAAGGAAATTGGACCCCAAAAGTTGTTGTCCAATTTGTCCTGAGTACGCTGATACCAAATATGTGGGGGGGGAAACTGTTTTGGCGCACAGCAGGGCTTGGAAAGGAAGTAATAACGTTTTGGAATGCAGACGTTGGTGGGGGTCATGTTCCGTTTGCAGTGCCCCAGATGAGCCTAAACAGTGGAAAACCCCCACAAGTGACCCTATTTTGGAAACTAGACCCCATAAGGAACTTATCTAGATCTGTGGTGAGCACTTTGAACCTCCAAGTGTTTCACAAAAGTTTATAATGCCTGGGTGTGAAAAAAAAAAATCAATTTTCCACAAAAATGATTTTTTAGTCCCAAATTTTTGATTTTTCACAAGGAAATTGGACCCCAAAAGTTGTTGTCCAATTTGTCCTGAGTACGCTGATACCAAATATGTGGGGGGGGGAACTGTTTTGGCGCACAGCAGGGCTTGGAAAGGAAGTAATAACGTTTTGGAATGCAGACGTTGGTGGGGGTCATGTTCCGTTTGCAGTGCCCCAGATGAGCCTAAACAGTGGAAACCCCCCACAAGTGACCCCATTTTGGAAACTAGACCCCTTAAGGAGCTTATCTAGATGTGTGGTGAGCACTTTGAACCCCCTAGTGCTTCACAGAAATTTATAAACGCAGAGCCGTGAAAATGAAAAATCATTTTTTTTCTCAAAAATCATTTTTTTAGCCAGCTATTTTTTATTTTCCCAAGGGTAATCGGAGAAATTAGAACCCCAAAATTGGTGTGCAATTTGTCCTGAGTACGCTGATACCCCATATGTTGGGGTAAACCACTGTTTGGGCGCACGGCAGGGCTCGGAAGGGAGGGAGCGCCATTTGACTTTTTGAACGCCACATCGTGTTTGGAGACCCCCTGATGTGCCTAAATAGTGGAAATCCCTCAATTCTAGCTCCAACCCTAATCCCAACACACCCCTAACCCTAATCCCAACCCTAATCCTAACCTAAATCCCAACCCTAATTCCAACCCTAATTGTAACCCTAACCTTAATTATAACCTTAATTATAACCCTAACCCTAATTGTAACCCTAACCCTAATTCTAACCCTAATTATAACCCTAACCCTAATTCTAACCCTAATTATAACCATAACCCTAAGGCTAGGTTCATTTTGCGTTTTACCAGCCCGTTCAACACATAGCATTGACGGGCTGGTAATGGTATAGCATAACGCGATCGCATTATGCTATACCCGCTAGCGCAGAGGAATCAGCAGATGATTCATCTGCGCTAGCGGTGACGGAGCCCAAACGCTGCAGCCCGCGTCCGAGGCTCCATCACTGAATGATGGCACGTCGCAAACGCATGCCGCTTTACGGCATGCGTCGCGATGCGCCCTCAAATGGGGGTGAATGGCAGCGTTAACGGACTGCGTTACACCGCGTTATACCACGGTGTAACGCAGTCCGTCTAACGGACTGCCATAACGCAGTATGAACCCAGCCTAACCCTAACGCTAATTATAACCCTTACCCTAAGGCTGCTTTCACACTTCCGGCGGGCGCCTGTCGGCGCCCCCGGCATTTTGCCGCAGCGCCGCATCAGAATACCTGATGCGCCGCCGGCGGTCGCATGCGGTTTTTTGCCGGATGGTTTCTGATGCCGGAGACATCAGAAACCATCCGGCAAAAACAAAAAACGTTACATGCAGCGTTTTGTCCGGCCGCCGCAATGTACATTTGCGCCGCATCCGGACAAAACCGCATGCAACGCATTGACATGCGGCGCCATCCGGCGCTAATGCAAGTCAATGCAAAAAAAAACGCATGCGGCACATCAGATTTTCTGATGCGGCGCTGCGGCTAAATGCCGGGGCGCCGTCAGGCGCACACCGGATGTGTGAAACCAGCCTAATGCTAACCCTAACCCTAATTATAACCTTAACCCTAATTATAACCCTAACCCTAATTATAACCCTAACCCTAACAGAAAAATGAAAATAAATATAATTTCTACTTTTTATTATATGTCCCTAACTAAGGGGGTGATAAATGGGGGGTTATGTACTGTTTTTTTTTATTTTGATCACTGTGATAGTTTATCACAGTGATCAAAATGTACTTTTATGAGAATGAATGAAAAAAAAATTGAATCTGCCGCCAAGCAGATCGGCGGGCGCACTGCGCATGCGCCCGCCATTTTTTTTTTTGCAGGGAGAAGAAGCCGGGATCCTGGGG